>CM053790.1:327632450-328232450 GCA_028749045.1 Cupressus sempervirens
ATTAATTATTATTATTTATTGTAACTAATTATTTTTATTTGTCAAGCAAATTCAAACCCAAGACCTCCCACATGAGAGGCTCACAAGTTACCATTGTGTTGTAGGCTCTTGCCTAATATAATATCAATTCTTAATGCCTATAATATACCCTTCAATAAAAATAACAAATCTAAAAAAATATACATTAAAGCTTTCAACATACTATATTTTAATATAAATTAGTACAAATGTATATTAAGAGAACATATTATACCAAGACCGAAATGCAAGTAATGTATGCCTGAAGTAGTTGTCTTGAAGATATGGGGATATATGAAGAGATGCATTAGTTGAACACATGATTTGCAAGAGACATGATCCTCCTGTCCGACAGAAGGGGTATATATAGGTATATTTTTCAACAATACTCTATTTTACCTTGTGCGTGGTTTTGGCGTGAATTCATCCTGAGCCTTTACTAACTATCGAAGGATTGACGGTTGAAGAATTCAGTGATGAATCCAAGAGCGTGGGTTTCTTGAGATATAATTTGCAGATATACATAATTGTACTTCCCGTGCCTGTGTGCATACACATTCCTCTATAGCGTTCTCTTGCATATGGTTGAGACATTGCTTGGTGCGGTTTCATTTGAGACACTATTGCAGAAACAAACTTAGGGAGAGTAATATATAGATATATAGAGTCTTCAGCTGCAATACTGAGAGACAGTGGTGATTATATATAGTGTATTAGCTATTCCATTGAGGTATCATTGGTGGAGATTGGAAAACCTGAAAATTAATTAATTTATTGCCCATAAATATGATTTCCCACCCTGCAATCTCTGCCAATGTAATTTGAGAGGTAGGCAGAACCTCAGGAAAAGCGTAAGCCCTCAAAATCCAAGCTACTTGTTTCTAGTAACTCACGCCAGGAAGCAAGGAATGTCCTCAAACGGTTTGGCCACTCAAACAAATTGATGACAGCAGCATCATTATCAAAAATATTCATAAATGATTCTTCGAGAACCTTGTAATCCATCATTAATGCCAATACAACTGGGTTGCTATGACCTGCATAAGTGTTTGGCCCAACAGAAAAATTAAACAGCAGCAATTTCCCTTGTAAATTAGTTCATCTTGGTTAGAAGACTCCTTTGATTCAATATCCAGAATAGTGGAATCAAAACTCCACCTTAGTTGACTCCAACTTATGGTTATGATGTGTCTTGTCAAGCTGTACGACCAGGTGAGGGCTCCTACAAGCCCCACAAAAACACACCAAAATCCTTTTCAAATTTATCACCAAACATTGTCAAAACTTCTTGAAATTTAGTATTATTCTTGTCTAAAAAAAACTGAACTATAATGTCCCCTTCTGCTTGATGATTAAAACATGATGATTTTTTCTAACATCTGTTCCCGGAGGTTAGAAAACTAAAATGGATAATAAGGGAATATGGATATTTAAGTATATGGAGCAAAAAGCTTAAGATATAAGCTTTTACACTTAATTATTCATTTATATTTTTATCAGGGGCCAATTCAAATGAGCACTTAGTTTTCTTAGGCAATGTGGACATGGTGGGCATTTAAAATTAATAAAAGACAAATAATATTGGTAATGTTGCCTGAGTTGAAGACCTTGGAGGAAATCACAACTTTTTGAGTGTTATAAAGGAAGTCGATGGAAAATATTTTTAATTCTTTGGATGATGAAATTTTTTCATTGCATGTTTTTTATAAGGGAAGCCTTCCAAGATTCAAACCTTTGCAAGATCTCTTCTGGATGCAACCCCAGAAGTCTCAGAAGAAGTTTTATAGCGATCACGGCCTTCAATTTACAGGCGGTGTCATATGGTAGTGGCAAATTTTATAAGGAAAAGGCATTGGGATATGTATGAACCTGTCTGAAGAAAACAACAAGTTTATGAGACACAACCACTATCTGAAGCAACACGCCAACACTTAGGATTAAATTTGTAGAAATCGAGATTTCTACAAATCTCAATTTAGCCAAATAAAGGTTTTACAAATCTTGAAAATGATTTTTGCAATTTTAGTAGAACCATTTGGTTCATCTGGAAGATGAGTGGGATGATTACATTTCTGTATTTGATTCTTCAAATTAGAATTGGAAGATTACAAATAAGACTGCATAAATGAGGTCTCTATTGAGACATTCTCAACGATCGCCCCCTCACACCTCTGTACCGCTTCTCAGTTGACATAGAACCACCAAGGTGGCTTCCTTTTGTGATCACTTGATTTGCACTTTTTCCCTCCTCCGATTGGTTCTTCAATTTGATGAGGTCAAGATCATCCTAGTTGAGAGACAACCAACACCAGAGACTAACTAGTCTTTTTAAAACATCATTTAAGTCCAATTCATTCAATGTCTTGCTCAAACCATCATCTCCAAATGAGGAATCCTCGAGAGTGATGCTGTAGTGATTGAGATGAAGCGAATTCGGTGTGGAGGTAGGAGGGGAAGCGGTGCACCGAAGTTGTGAATTTTCATGTTTGAAATGGATTTCAAACATATGGCCAAACAAAGGACAATCTCCTCGTCGAAGTTCCCATGTCTATGCGGGTGAAATACTCCTCACTGCCTTCAGTCATCCCCAACATCACCTCGCTCCCAAAATCATCAACTCTTTTCGTGCTCCACATTGGATATCGACTCAGTTTCTCCTCGATTTTTCGGTTTAGGGCCTCCACACGGCCGAACTCCCTTTCCATTCTTCCCTTGACTCAGTCCTCATATGTCGAGTTCATTTCTGCCATGAAATACTCTCTATGTAAGACTTGCGGACTCCATGGATTTCTCTTTCTTGCGGGCTTCCAATATGGAATCAAGCATTATGTTGCAGGCAGACTCCAAAACTAGTAACTTTTTATACTCCTCATAAAAGTGTAACTAGGTTTTGATTTTCAATTCCAGGTAGCTAGTGGGAAGTCCGCTAACCTGATTTTGAAGTAAAATTAGATTTTTGCAATTGTAATTCCATTTTGGAATTTTGGACACAAACGCAATATTTTCCAAATCCGGTACTGGCAAAAGCCAATTCTGGTCTAATTCCATGAACCAAACAGACCCGAAGGTTTAATAGCTTTATAATCTAGTTCGTAACATCTCAAAATTCTTTGTATCTTCCAATTTCTCCGAACAGTAATAACCTAGATGATGCCATTGGGTTAGCTCTTGATCTTGAGTTGACACCATAGTAACATGGAGACACGTCCCCCCCCCTTTTTGCCCAATGTCCTGGAGACTTGGACACACCAAGGACTTGGGGACCCCTTCCCCCTGTCCCCAGTGGCATCACTAGATTTCGCCACCTCCGCTGAGGATGGGGGACGACCCGATGTTGACTATTTGCCAATTTGACTATTTTTGTTCGATGTTTGATTTTCTAATTCCATCCAATGTTCGAGTATTTACTCTTTTAAATTGTTATATCTTATATTGCAATACATCTTTTCATAACTAGCATTTAAAGTACCATATGTATATATATACGCACCCCTTCCTATCCCCCGCCATCGTTTCCACACCATCCCCAAATTAAGGTCTCTCTGTCCCCCTGTCCCAGAAATTTGTCCCCCCGTTCCGCTGTCCCCTCGTCCCTTAGGGTGGTGTAACTATGGGTGACACCTTCTCAGCCACACAAGAACTTTAGGAATAAAAAATCAGACGATGAATCCAATGGGAAGGCACCTAACCAACCCAAGGCCACGTCTCCTAAGGTAGAACAAGAGTCAAATGAGTCAAGAAGGAGCCTTTGTTTTTCTTTTCCTTGCAGAAAACCTTGGCAACCAAGACATAGGTGTCTTGGTAAGGGTAAGACATATCATATTGAGTTGATATCTAATGTAGGCATCAATGAGGATAGTGAGCATGATGATGAGACACAAGGTAGCCTTGCGTTCCTATCTAGTGGTTCTAGAGATCATCTTCTAATGCTAAAACGGATTGTCAAAGGACAGGGAGTTATGTGCATGGTGGATAGAGGTGCTACATATAACTTTATTGACGAGGACTTTCTAGTCAAGGAAGGACTACAAGTATAGGACTTTCCCGAATTCAGCAATAAATTAGAAGATAGATCTAAAATCAGTTGCACAAGAAAAATACCAAGGTTGGCCATACAATCAGATGATTATACATTTAATGATGAGTACTACATGGTTGGTATTGGTGGGACCGAAATACTATTGGGAGTCCTATGATTGAAGTACCTTGGAAAACACATACAGGATTTCAAAAAAAATGGAGCTAGAGTTTACTCATGGAGGTTAACGAATTATGTTGAAGGCTACCAAAATGATAATCCAAAGGTTGTGGCAGCCAAGTGCATGTAAGCTTACCTTGATGATGAAAATACCATTGGGAGGAACCGGAGTAAATCAGATTATCCCAATTATGACAGAAGTAACATATCTCCTTAAACTCATGATATGGCAGCCTTGGTACACGGTGCCAACGGTGATATAAAATCTTCAGGTAATCATAGCTTGTGCTTAGCAATGTGATTTAATAAAGGTATACATTCAAACTACTCATTGTTAGCAAAAGAATAGCACCATCATTTGATATCTGACTTTATGGATACTCGTGGAATCATATGTGATCAATGTTTTTTTAAGGAGAAGGATTTGTAAATGTTATTACTAGCTCGCAGCTAGGTAATGATACTTGGGAGGATGGTTTGTTTTCATGGACAATAGATATTTGGTTAAAATTGGGTGATGTGATGAGATACTAATTCACCTTGTTCTACAATTTTAACATTTTAGTAGGGGACACGGGGATTGATTTGTTGAATGCATTGTCATGCATGCACCTTATTGAGTTGCTTCATAGTTTGTGGTGTTTAGACAATAATAACATAGTCGAACAGCTGATTGTTTTGCGATTGCTAGAGGACCAGCAATCCTTGGAAAGGGGGGACTTCAATGCCCTCCTAAACTTGATTAAACAAGATGAATTTTTCTAACTTCTCCTGTTCCGGGATGTTAGAAACTTAAAATGAATAATAAGGGAATATTGAGAATAATTGAGTATATGGAGAGAAAATCTTAATTTCTAATCTTTTACACTTACTTGTTCACTTTATATTTTTAAATGGGCCAATTCAAGCAAACAGTAGTCTATCCTGATTCCTAGAAGATGTGGACATGATGGACTGCTAAAATTAACACAAGACAAATAATATTGTTAATGTTGCCTAAGTCAAAGACCTTAATTGCTGCTTTTGAGGCTTATAAAGGAAGTCAATGGAAGTCATTCTCCATTCCTTGGATGATTGAATTTTCTGTCTGCATGTTTTATTAAGGAAAGCCTCTCAGGACACAAACCCTGTGCAAGATCTCATGCAACCCCAGAAGACTCCAAAGAAGTTTGACAATGATCAAGGTCTTCAATTTACAAACGGTGCCATAAGCTAGTGTTCAAATCTATAAGGAAAAGGTGTTGGGATATATAATAACCCATCTGAAGCAAAAAACAAAAAACAAGTTTACAAGACACCCAACTGCAATCTGAAGCAAAACACTAGCACTTGGGATTAAATTTCAATACTCAGAAGGGAGTCGGAACACATAATAAAGAAGTTGCAGCTTGCAATAGGTAACAATACAGTGAGCTAATCTAGTTTGTCATCAATTCTTTCAGTTCTATGATTTTAGGTTTAACAGCTTTATAATCTGGTATGTAACATCTCAAAATGCTCTGTATCTTCGAATTGCCGTGAACAGTAATAAATTAGATTTTTTTCAGGCCCTATGCAACTATATAATGTAATCAAGCTCTTGCAAAGAAGAAAATCTCGATGATTATAGTGTAAAGTTCAATTTTCCACATTCTGTGGCGAATTTGGTTTCATTAGAAATAAATTCATGATAATTCTTGTATTTTCCAGCAAGAAATTGCCAGTGAGAATTTTTTAAAACCAGCTAGGATGAATCTTCCACCATCAAAACTAGTGAATATTGACGAGTCTTCAATGTTTAATCCAACAACATCTTGATATATATGCTACTCTGAATAGTTGAAATGACAGCCAGAATCCTCCTTTTGTAGAGTTGGAGTGAAAAAGAGGAGTTCAAAATTCATAATAAATCTATTTTCCCTCAAGCCCTTTATAATTTTAAATTAACATGTCTAAGTCCTCATTTCCCCCTAGGTGTTCAACTTGGAAAAACAACTTATTGTCAAATTTAAACACAAAAGAACATTATTTGACATTAAGTTTTTACATCTTGTGTAATAATCTAAATAATCCACACCACTTTGTGTAAGGCACCTTAAGGCGACAAAAATTGAATGTGATAATGTTGAGAAGATACTGATGCTGAAGAAAGATGTTTGCGAAACAAGCACTTTCTGAAAATAACCATGTTCTCCAGAGTCCAAACAACATGGAGAACCCAACCCAAATGACCAAAGATTCTACAAAGAGTGTCACTGCAATTTTGAATGCCAATTGAACTTCAAACCACCACTGAATGCCTTGAAAATCTGAAATTGAGCTCTCCAAGAACATTGGAGCTCTCTCAGCTGACAAATAAACTAGCAAAAAACTCCAAAAACCTGCCAATGCTCACAAAACAAAAATGGCATAAAAATGGGGACACTACAGCTATGACCCTAGGATTGTTCAAACCCTTGTTATCAAGAGAAATACAAATTACTCAGATTTGATTTGATTGTCAAAGGAAGATCAAAGCGGCTGGTGGAATTTTTTTGAAGAATAAATGATTTTTTTATATCAAATGCCCCTCCTATGTTATTTGGAATATGTGAAAGCATAAAGACATTTTGATGAAGTCATTCATCCAAATGGTATTTAAAAAAGAATGTAAGCTAGATGATTGAATCAAAAAACTTAGGCCTTATAGAATAAGCTAAGTTGCCAGGTTGGGTGTGAAATAAGTGAATCTGGTACATGGGCGTGTGAGATTACTTTTAAGGGATTTGGGAGCGTATGCGTGCTTGTGTGTATATATACGTATTATATTTACCAAAAAAAAAGAGAAATATGCAGAATTGCAAAACTAAATCTATGTTGTTTCATTATGTATCCAAGATAAATTCTCTGTTCAACATATATGTATTTCGATAAAAATTCTCTGTATCTTTAATGAATTCCAATCATAACTCAGTCTTCATGCCACCAACAATTTTCCAAGAAATTAATTGCACATATCAATCTTGTGATAATGTCGCTCTCATAATGCAGGTATAGATTATTCTTTTTCACCAAAAATATTATTAATTCCCACCCCCACCCACTTCTCTCTTTTTCGAGTTTATAGGGCCTCCTCTAATAAAAGTTTCTTTTATCGCATGGTTATAAAAAAGTTACAAATGAGTTTGTAACTCCTAAGCTGATAGTGCCGGATCATTTCCATTGGATATTATTATCATTAAAATACTGAAAGATATAACAAATACGTAATTGAAAAGAACTGGACAAAGCATTATTGAACTTTCCACCACTGATATTTATTAAGATTAGTTGCTTATCCTGCCAAGAAAATAACAACTTCTGAACGCTTTCCTTTTGATTCTGCTTTAGCTAGTAACCAAGTTTTTTTGTTAAAAAATGCTCTTTTTAAAACTTTGATGATGCATTCATCCAAAGGGGTGTGACCTCTTTCAAAAAAGCTAAAATGGTATCAAAAATTCTTCCCAGGAATTTAACTTAGCTGGGAAATTTTATTCTTTCATCACTCTTTTTCATTAGCCATTTCTGTCCCTTGTTTTAAACTAGGCAACCTTGCTTCAGTTTGTGCCAACATTAGTGCTTTCTAGGATATGATTGGCTTCTCATGGTCATTGTGGATGTCTTATATGTATCTTGCACTGAGACTAGCCATATCATATTTTTCATCTTCTTTCAACCTCTCATTGAGAAGTGATGTACGTGCGCTTTGAACTTCATTCCCCTTGGCTTTTCCATTTGTTTGAGACGTCTATGACCCATCCTTTGTTTTCTAATAATTGCTTTCATTTTCAACAGCTTACTCTAATTCATTGCTTTGCTTTGCTTTGTGAGATTGTCTGATTATTACCACATTTTAAAACTAAATATCGATAATAAATATCTTGCTCACATGAGCATCAACACAAGTTCCTCACAAGCAAATAGATTTTCCATATCAAATGGAAGGCCAAGAGTCACTATTTAGAAATCCAACTTTTTTAGAAGTTACTTCCTGTGGCAGACCAAGAGTCGTGGCATAGAATTTGACTTTAGGTGTCCCTATGGGAATTGAACTTGGTCTCCTGTCAGGTTATATATATATATATATGTATATGTATGTATGTATGTAAGGAGAATGTCTGGAAGGAAGTGAACCTTTTCTAATAATAATGTGCAGGATATCCTGGCAATCAAGGAAAACCCTATTTTCCATTTGCAATGGTTGGTATCCACTTTTCTGTGAAACCAGAATTAGTTTTGAATTGTAATTAGTTCAGATTTTTTCTTGCCCATTGAAGGAATTTATGCATGGTACTGCAGATTCTGTTTTAAATCTCATATTACCATCTGATGGAACAAAACTTTACACATCTTTTGTGAGTTATCAATTGCCAAAATTTAAACATTTTTCAGTCGTGCCTGTTGTTTTAATCATTTACAGCTTTGGGGTTTTTCATGACCCTTGTCATTTGTTAATGCAGCACTGCACATGGCATCTGGAAATGGGCACCTTGATCTTGTGCGATATTTGATTAATCATGGAGTGGTAAGCAAGTTTCATGATTTCCTAGACTAAATATTTGTAGTATTCTTTAAATGGCTTTTCAAGTTCTAAAAGTTAATTTGACTTATTCAGAAATTTCTAGACTTATAATAAATAAACCTGGATATACTTGATGTTAATCTTAGATTGGTTTGACAAGGCAGTGACAAAACACTTAGTCATTATCTATTAGTATTCAATGCAAGTGGAGTGATCAGAGCAAGCCGGACAATCAGTGCGAGCTGAGTTTTCAAAGCATGCCGAGCATCAGTTGCCAGACAATATGTGCTGAGTGATATACCTAGTATGTGTCGAGTCACTCATGAGCCGAGCAGACTATACATGCCGAGTGACTCAGGAGTCGAGTAAACAGAGTTTGCCGAGCCATTTAGGAACCAAGTTACAACATTGTGAATATAGTGATGGTCGAGCATTAGAGCCTTTAGATGCCGAGTAAACATTTTTGTACATAGTTGTTTGTAATGGCACAAATTTCTATGTAAATCGTTTTTGGGCCGACTTAACGATTGTTTTACAATTCTAAAAGATATGTATGGAGGTATATTATGAATTTCTATGCAATACATGCAACCAATCAAATTAAAGGATGTTATAAGTGGCAATATGGATCAACCACAGCCGTTGATTCCTACCTAACCCAAGCCCACCTATGTTTACTTAAGGAGGCAAACCTGTAAGAGTTTGCATGGAGAGTGAATGCGTAGTAGGAGACAAATGCTAAGTGTAGAGAGAGCATTCATGGTGGCTATGGAGGTTGTGATAATGTTATGAATTGCAGAATCAGTTAGAGAGAACAGAGGAAAGTAGAGAGAGGACAAAGGAGACACATCTAATCTGAAGGATCAAGGATACATCAGGAAGGAGAAGGTCTAACATCCAACAACAATGTGCTAACCGAAGGATCATGATGCTGAATCATTTTGATAGGTGATATAGAGTAAATCTCCTAACAGAGTAGTCTTAACAGTCTTGTGTAAATCTCTTAATCGAGTGCTTGCTTTTATTGTAAGTTTAAGTTCTCTAATAAGGCACACTTTTAGTAGGGTGTTGAAATCCTTTAACAGGGTGAGACCTAACAGTCTTTGTAAGCCTTTAATAGGGCAGACCCCTCACAAGGTAGATCATAGTTTATGATCAAACTTATTGTAACCATAATTGGCTACACTTTACAGCTGTAGTAGTGAAGATTTGTGGGTGTCATCCCCACCCTAGTTTTACCTTCTCATTGGAGGGTTTTGGGGTAACAAATTTATTGTGTTATGTGTTATTTGTTTCATACTATGGATGAACATGTATAGTTAGCTATTTCAATTTACATGCTAAATTATGAGATGGATGTGTGTTGAATGTTTTATGGTTAATGTAATAACCACCCCTTTTTTGTTTTTTGAGGAGACTTGCAGAATTACTAAGTATTATCAATTAGAGTGTTATTTTCAACATGACATTTTGACAAACACTATGAAACATACATTGATAAATATGCAAAGTCTAGAACCTCCTTATTTGCTGATAAAATATTTATTTTGCAATATAAATGTTTACATACAATTGCCTTATAGGCTGCAGCAAATATTCAGATTGATATTTAACAATTACAATGCCTAAAATGAACAGTATGGTGGAAGGAACTTGGAAGTAGTGATCTGCAGATGAAATGACAGCGTCCCGACTTTTAACCGGCAAGAGTGGGCAAGAAAACTCAATACAATGCTGTTCATGCACTGTAGCAGCACTATTCACGGCACCGTAGCAGTTTCACTATTCATCTGCACTATAGCAAAACATTGTTCATGTGCATTGTAGCAAAACACTGTTCATGCGCATTGTAGCAAAAACACTAGTCATGCACATTGTAGCAAAACACTATTCATAGCCACTGTAGCAAAAACACTATTCACGCGCACTATAGCAAAAACACTATTCATGCGCACTGTAGCAAAATTACCATTCGCGGGAACTGTAGCAAACACTATTCATGGCTGCATAACCTTGACTTTAGAGCTCTTAAATCATGCGTAAAATAACCAATAAATCCCACTGTGTTTCCTAAATGAAAATGCTCGATAATCCTCCTAACTGTGTCTTTCAACAGTGAAGAGAATGCTAGCAAAGAGGGGTTTCATTCTCCAAGCTCAACAATTAGATTTCCCAAAAATCCAATAGCATAATAATAATATCATCCAAGCATGCCTCAACTCATTCCAGCCAAGAGAATATAAAGTCCTCAAGGAAGTCGACTTCATTTGCATAAGCAATGTGGGATAAATGAGAAACACCTTTTTAAAACAACTTTATAATAAAGTGACTTAATTGATAAGTTTTTTATTTAATTATCACTTTATAATAAAGTAAATTAACTTGGGCATTAAAATCATATAAGAGTCGAACTCAGAATACCATATATGATAGCTTGTCGGAAAGAGCTCAACCAAATCCACCAAGTCGAACACTGGAAATTTCCATATCACTCGACTCCCACTGACTTACTAAAAATGGTAACTCCTAAAAATACTGCCAAACGAGCGCCCTCATCACTTCATTAGTCTACAAAAGCTCCTAGAGGCTAATCTATTGACCCTGATGGTCACATTAAGTAGGGGACCTTACAATCTGCCCCCTTGAAACTGCTTGTCCTTAAGCAATCTCAGTTCTTGATGCTGCAATACTTGCTCTTTTTCCTAAGTAGCATCCTCCTCTGGCAGGTTTCTCCACTTAACCAAGTATTCTTTAACTACCCTGTTCCTAAGAGTCCTCTCTCTAGTATCCAGAATAGCTTCAAGAACCAACACAAGCTTGCCCTCATCCAACGGTGGCAAATCTGCAGAAGGCACAATTCGTTGACCAATGACTTTCTTAAGTCTTGACACATGAAACACATTATGTACTCGACTACACTTCGGAAGCTCAATCTCATAGGCGACCACGCCCACTTTGCGAATCACTCTGCAGGGGCCATAAAACCTAGGCTTCAGCTTCTCGGCTCCGCTATTCTTGAGCAATGATTGTCTGTATGGTTGTAGCCTCAAGTAGACCATATCCCCTACCTCAAAATTGCACTCTACCCTATGCTGTTTAGCATACAACTTCTATTGATTCTAAGCCTGCTGTATGTTCTCCCTGAGCACTTTCAGGATATCTTGACTATCCTGCAATAAGTCTTTGGCTTTGGGCACCCTGCTGTCCCCCAAAACTAAATCGATGAAGCTAGGTGCTTCATAACCATATAGTGCCATGAAGGGAGTCATCCTAATGGACATATGATAAGTGGTATTATAACAGTACTCTCCCATATGCAGCTATCTGACCCAAGCTCTTTGTTGAGCACTCACATAGTTTCTCAAATATTCGTCCACCTATTTATTCACAATCTCCGTCTGCCCATTTGTCTACGGATGGTAATTAGTGCTGGGTGTAAGATCTGTACCACACAACCTAAACAATTCTTGCCAAAAAATACTCATAAATTTACTATCCCGGTCGCTGACTATGAATCTAGGCAGCCCATGTAACCTGAATATCTCTGTAAAGAAAAGATCTACCACCTATACTACTGTGTAAGTGGATGGAATAGCAAAGAAGTGAGCGAATTTTGTGAAGCGGTCTACCACCTCATAGATGCAATCTCTCCCCTACACTCATGGTAAACCAATGATGGAGTCCATAGAAATGCTTTCCCATTTCCCATCCGGAATGGGCAAGGGCTATAGTAAACCCGCAGGAAACGTGTGCTCTCCCTTATTCTGCTGACAAACAACACACTCCCTAACATACCTTTGAACATCATCCTTGAGCCCTCTCCATGAGAATCACTCTTGGATCTGCCTGTAGGTCTTGAAGACCCCTGGATGCCCAGCTTTAGGTGCATCATAAAATGCCCTCAGAATCTCCTCTCTAAACTGTGATGTAGGGATCAAATAAATCCTGTCCTGAAATCTTATCAACCCATCCAACACTGCATACCTATCATCTTGAATGGTACCCACAACTACCGTAGAAGCCCAATCATCTCCTACATACTCCGCTGCAATACGATCTCTCCAATCTCTTGAAATTTCTGCTAGAGCACATAAGTAAGGTCTCCGAGAGAAAGCGTTAGCCACCACATTTTTCTTACCTTTGACAAACTCTATGTCAAAGTCATAAGCTTGCAATTTGATAACCCATTTTTGCTGCCGGTCATTAAGATCACGCTGGCCCATGAAGTATTTAATACTATTGTGATCAGTCTTGATCACAAAACGCCCACCTACCAAATAAGATCTGAATTTGGCCAATGCATGCATTATGGCCAACATTTCCCTGTCGTAGATAGAATAGCTCCTCTCAACTCGGAGCTTCCTACTCTCGAAAGCAATGGGGTGTCTCTCCTGCATCAATATTGCCCCTATCCCATCTCTTGAAGCATCACACTGAAGCTCAAATAGTTTCGTAAAATCAAGTAGAGCTAGAACCGGACAAGATGACATTATTTGTTTGAAGTGGTCAAAACATCTCTGCGCTGCCTCTATCCATGTGAAGGCTGCCTTCTTAGTGAGATTCGTCAAAGGTGCAACAATCTGTGAGAATCCCCTAAACCTCCTATAAAAACCACATAAACTAAAGAACCCCTTGAGCTGTGTGAGGTTTGTGGGAGTAGGCCAATCCACAATAGCTCGAATCTTTTTGAGATCAACCTGAACACCATCTACACTAATGATATGCTCAAGGTAAAGGAGCTCGGTCATGCCAAACTCGCATTTAGATTCCCTGGCATACAACGACTCTCTCCAGAATAGATAAAACCTCCTCTAGATCTTGTAAGTACTCCTCCCAGGTCTTACTGAAGACCAACATGTCATCAAAGAAGATCAAGACGAATCTCCTCAATTGCCTCTTGAATACCTGGTTCATAAAACTTTGAAATGTAGTGGGTGCATTGGTTAGCCTAAATGGCATAACCATAAACTCAAAGTGGCCAAAGTAACATTGGAAGGCTGTCTTCTCGATGTCCTCTGCTCTCATTCGTATCTGATGGTATCCGGATCGTAAATCAATTTTGGTGAAGAAGCATGCCCCATGTAGCTCATCAATCAACTCATCAATCCTAGGAATGGGATACCTGTTTTTAATTGTTTTTTTATTTAGTGCACTGTAATCGATGCACATGTGCATTGTCGCATCCTTCTTCTTTACAAAAGCTATTGCTGAAGCAAAAGGACTTTTGCTAAGCCTAATGTGCCCCATCTCCAACAACTCCTTAATTGCCTTCTCTATCTCATCCTTGTGTTTCTTAGGATGATGATAGGGAGTAATCATAACTAGTTTGGCTCCTTCCTTGAGCTCAATAACATGCTCTATCCCCCTATCAGGAGGAACCCCATGCAGAATCTTGCCAAATACTTTAGTGTGCCTGTCAAGTATCTCTTCGATATCTGGTGGATGACTCTTCCCTTGTGGCTCTCGTGAAGCTGGCATAGTGAAACATTTTGCTATCCACTCTGTCATTATGCCGAAAAAGTCTGCATTCTCCTCAAGGAGACTACCTTGCAACTACCATTAGAAAGTCCTCTGAGTACAATAGTTTTGCCCTCATGCTAGAATCTCATCTTCAATTTTGCTAGGTTGAGTGTGAACTCAACTAGCGATGCCATCCATGTCATGCCGAGGATGACATCATAGTCTCCCATGTCTACTACATAGAACTCATACTCCAACTCATAGCCATCTCCAAACTTGATGTGAAGATTAGATATCTTCTGAGTGCATAATAATTTGTCACCATTAGCTATCATGACTCTAAACCCAGCTGCTCCTCGGTCTGTAAACCTCTTGTAGCTACCAACCGTGCATCAATGAAATACCCTTGACCTTAAATATGATTGCCTTCTTTGCCCTCGTTAATCGTGCCAATGACTTCTCATCCTCAGGAATGTTGCTCTCCTCTATAGTGCTATCCTCATCTGAAATCAGAGTGCTAATCCTCCCTCTCTAACTGTGACTCCTCTATTGAGAAATACTCCATTTGATTTGCCTTAGCCTTGAGAGGACACTTATGAGATAAGTCCCAAGGCTCTCTGCAATGAAAACATAGCTTCTTCCTCCACAACTCATTTAGGGTGTCATTATCCAACTTATTATCCCTTTTTGGCTGGGCATCCTTGTGAAAAGATTTTTTGTCCTCCTTGTCCTTCATATGTGAATCCCTATGCTGAAATCTGCTCCCAAAAGAAGGTGCTAAGTCACGAGCCTTCTTAGTAGCCTCCTGTAATGTAGCTAGGTCATGCCCCTTGATCCAACCCCTCAAGGGATTTGAGAGTCCATCCATAAACAACAGTACTAATCTTCTCTTTGAAATATCTGTGACCGACACAGCTAACCTCTGAAACTCACTGATATATGTCTCAATTGATCCCCACTGCTTGAGTTGTGCCAACTCCATAAACTGTAGCTTGGGATCCCTAGTATCAAATCTTTCTATGAGTCTCTCAGTGAACTCCTTGTAAGATGTGATCTGATTATGCCCCATGGTTACAATGCAATGGTGCCACCACTCATGCGCTGGACCATCCAAATGAATAGCTGCATACTTGATAGCCTCCTCCTTAGGCATCGAATTTAGCTGGAAGTATGTATCTACCTTCTACACCCAAGCTTGTGTAGTCATATTCCCTGAAGCATCATAATAAGGTAAATAAAGTTTTCCAACTTTCTTTCTCAGCTCAAAGTTTTGATTCCTCCCTCCAGCTCTAGGCATGTGTCTCATCCTTACGTCCATGTAATCTTTGAGGGAAATGTCTGCCTGAAACTCTGGTCCACTAGCCTCCCACTCCCTCCTGAATTGATCCTGTAACTTGGTAATTTGCGGTTCATTTACTGGTTGAACTGGATTTCTGGGTGGGAAGGTGGGTAAAAGAGGTCTCGAGCTCGCTGTCCGAGCTAGGCATGCAACGTATCTAAAGTTATCAGCCTCATTCCCATTGTTGCCATGTCCATTATTACCATTAATATTATTCTCAAGATCGTTGTTGTTGCCTCGGCCTCCATTATTATCATTCCCCCTATTGTTATCGTTTCCCCCATTGTTATTGTTTCCATTGTTGGCATCACCTGGATTAATATTGACACGCATTTGTCTAGCCATAAACTACAACATCATATCCATTAGCCTATTTTGCTCTTGTTGCATACGCTGCCCCTCCTCTAATGTACCCAGTAACCGTCTGAACATTACCTCCTGATTTGGACTGGTATTCCTGTCATCTCGGTCACCCATGCTGCTGTCTTGTTTAAAGAATATCTCTTCTGTGTCTGTATGATTGGATTGTATGTCCCTCTGCATGGATGAACTAGACTATTCATTCTGCAAGTTTGAACTCCTACTTTTTCTTGCTTTGGTATTGCGGAAATTATAAAGCCCTCGTTGCATGCTCAAACATAAATACTTGGCCCTTGTAATTTTTGCTTTTTGTGTTTTGACATTTTGTCAAACACTTTTCTCTCTATCCGATTGTTCCAAATTCCCTATAAGACCTCCACAGGATGGCAGGACTTATAGCTCTGATACCACTATAATAACCACCCTTTGTTTTTTGAGGAGACTTGCAAAATTACTAAGTATTATCAGTTAGAGTGTTATTTTCAACATGGCATTTTGACAAACACTTAGCAAACATACAACGATAAATATGCAAAGTCTAGAACCTCCTTATTTGCTGATAGAATATTGATTTTGCAATAGAAATGTTTATATACAATTGCCTTATAGGCTGCAACAAATATTTAGATTGATATTTAACAATTACAATGCCTAAAATGAATAGTATGGTGGAAGGAATTTGGAAGTAGTGATTTGCAGATGAAATGACAGCGTCCCTACATTTAACTGGCAGGAGTGGGCAAGAAAATTCAATGGAATGCTGTTCATGAACTATAGCAGTGCTATTCACAACACTGTAGCAATTTCACTATTCATGCGCACCATAGCAAAAACACTATTCACGCGCATTGTAGCAAAAACACTATTCATGCACACTGTAGCAAAAACTCTATTCACATGCACTGTAGCAAAACACTATTCATGCGCACTGTAGCAAAAACATTATTCACGGGCATTGTAGCAAAATTACTATTCACGGGCATTGTAACAAACACTAATTATGGCTGCATAACCTGAACTTCAGAGCTCTTAAATCATGTTTAAAATCACCAATAAATCCCACTGTGTTTCTTGAATGAAAACACTCGATAATCCTTTTGATTGTGTCTTCTGTTGTGAGGTTCTCACACCATTGTCCCAAAACTTTGGAGACCCCCCCCCCTTTTTTTTGAATCACCTTGGCAAATTCTTAGTTTTGTCCAACAAATTTTGGTTTTTTTGAAAATTTTTGAGTCTTGGACACCTTTAGGGCCAGTGGGGATAAAGGTTAGATTTATTTTCACTTGGTTTTTTTAACTTGATTTTCCAGAGCCACCAATTCTATCCTTAGGCCTGACAAAATCTGAAAGAGCAACACTTGACAAGATAAAATTGTAAATTTGTACTTAGACATTTTCTTTTGAAAATTTGGATATAATTGTATAAATTTGGACAATTTTCAAAAAAATGAAAATTTTGTTAAATTTGGTTTTGGAAAATCTTAAATTTTTCTTTGGTGAAAATTTTAATTTTGTAGAAATGAGACTAAATTGCAAAAATCGATTTTTGACTCTAGAGGCAATTTTATTTTTGTCAAAAAATTTCTAAATTGCTTAGCTAAATCGATTTGAATTAAAATTGCAAAATTTAGCTTTGATAGATTAAAATTGCCTTGAAAAACTTTTGCCTTTAATGAAATTGGTAATTTAATATTGAAAAATGGCTTTTGGTTAGCCAAAATCCAATTTTAATGATGTTTTAATTATTAAATCCTCATTAAATGGAAATGTTTAACATCTCCAAGGCACCATTTAATTTCCTTTTGCAATTTAGAACTAATTGGCAATTTTAAAAGGCAGTTTTCATTTTGGCAAAATTAATATTTAGCTAAGTATTTAATTGTGGGCCATAATTTTGCATTAATTATTGTTTTTCTTGCTCCCAGGGTCCAAGTCGGCCAGCTTGGAGGGAGTAAGAAAGTTGGGTATAAGAGGAGGCCTCTCTCCCATTTCTTCCTCACTTCTCACTTCTCCTTCTCAAGGCGTTGGCGATTTTGCAAGAGCAGATCTGTACTCTTCTTGCTTGGCGAATTTTGTGGAAGGCGAAATTTGTGGGAGCTGAAATTTGTGGGAGCCGAATTTTGTGGAGGGCGAATTTTGTGGGAGCCGAAATTTGTGGAAGATAAAATTATGATTTTTGCAAGAAGCTGCGATTTTTGGCCCTAGGTTGGGTAATTTTATTTGGAGGTGAATTACATGATAAATTTCTGATTTGCAAGTGGATTTGAAGTTCTTGAGGTCTAGTCCTAATTCCGAAAAGTTGCTATATGATTATTGGTTAAGGTGAATTTTCATTATTTAGAGTTGCAAGGGGTCCTTAAGCTGACATCCGTCTTTCGTTCTAGTCTAAGGATTGCTTCCCTTGGTTCTACTTGCCTTCTGGTCCACCACTCTACCATCCCGTAATAGGGTGACGAGTATGGAGGATGTTAGTGCAAGTAAGAATCCCAAGCGGACAAACATTGAGAAAGACAAAGAGGATATGATGCCCAAAACACCCTTCTTCTCGAAAATGAAGAGAATAACCGACATCAATATCGGTACAGTGGACATGATACGAATGAAGGATACACTATAGGAAGGACAATCCCCCTTGGCTATTGGTAAAGGTAATTTCAAATCATGTAGAGTTGAAAGGGGTCCTTAAGCAAATTTCTCTCTTTCGTTCTAGTCTAAGGATTGCCTCCCTTGGTTCTGCTAGTCTAATTGTCCACCACTTTACCATCCCGTAATAGGGTGATGAGATGAAGGATGTTAGTACAAGCAAAAATCCTAACAGGACAAACTTTAAGAAAGACAAAGAGGATATGATGCCCAAAACACCCGTCTTCTCGAAAATGAGGCGAATAACCAATTCCAATGGCGGTACCATAAAAGGATATACAAAAGGCAGTTGCACATCACAGCTCATGCGTCAACACTTCTATTTCAACCATGATGAGCGATGTTGCTGTGGCACTTGATTTTGAGGATATTAGAGAAGAGGATGTCAACAAGATAGATAATAGATTGAGGTTGGGTGAGTTAGGAAAGGTTTCTATCAAGAAGAAGCATTTGGACACCCTTTCCTCTCTCAATGCTTTTATTGGATTTGCAAAGAAATATGAGAAGGATCATGAAAGGATACTACAAGTAGCAAGCAACGTGGTGAAATTAGTGGAACTCAAGGCGAAGCACACACCTTGTCCTCCTCTGGAAGAAGTTAATGAAAGGCTAGCGAAGTTTATTGTCTTAGCTAAGAAAATGAAAGAAAAGGGAAGAGTTATATTAGAAGATCATTTGATGTAAGCCCAAATGGCAATTTCTCTTTCTTCTAGAATAGGACAAGTGTCTATTTCTGATTGGCCACCATTTTGGTGCCTTCTCATTGGTTGCCACTTTTTGTACTTTTTTCATTGGTCCATTAACGAGGTGGCAGCTTCTCATTGGCCGATGAGGTGGCAACCCTAATTAGGGTTTTGAGGATCCAATCTGGATCATTGATCTTGTTTTGATCTCCATCGTCCGTTGTATTTTTGGCCCCTATATAAGGCCACTTACTCTCATTTGTAAAGTGTTGGAGAAATTGTTGCGAAGATAATACCAAAATTGCTCTCTTCTTCATTGTTGCGATTTGCATGTTGATTAAGAACATTGGGTGTTATTGCATGTTTTCTACTTCCACATAGTTAGATTTCTTTTCAAGTTGTTGAAGCAAATTTTATTTCAAGTTGTTTAAGCAAGAGTAAAGTAGATGGATAGTTGTATGGTAGCTTTGGTAAATGTTTGATAGGGGTCAATACTAGACCACTAGCATCCTAGCGGCTGGTTGGGAAGTCTTGTGTGGTAAACTAGTTTATTTTTCCTTAGAATCATTGCATCTATGGAGGTGGGGCCGTTGGTTAGCCTTCATTAGGTTCGATCCTTGTCCATTTGCTAACCTTCCATTCATAGGAGTAGGAGTAGAATAGTGAGTAGTTGGGCAGTCAAAGTTTAGAGAGGAAAGTTAGAGAAGTAAGTCAAGTATTAGAACACTTCCATTCACCTTCCACCACCACCGCTTTCCCACCAACATCATCATTGGCAGACACATCCTCCATCATCACCACCATTAACATTATATGCCATCCGCATACTTCACAAACCCATCATCATCTCCATCATTCCATCAAAGTTCAAGTCATCCTTGAATGAATAGCGTAAGGCCGCCTACGTGATTACCGGCAAATCACATCGATAAAACTGAGCGAGTATCCGCAAGTGTAAGGAACATTAGAGTTGTTCTCATATCCCATGAGCAATAACTTTTCAAGAGAGGAATTGTATGTTTGATACTCTGTATCGGATATCCAATTTCTAATATGTTATGTAAGTGATACAAAACTCGCATCAACATCTTTCAACAGTGAAGAGAATGCTAGCAAAGAGGGGTTTCATCCTCCAAGCTCAACAATTAGATTTCCTAGAAATCCAATAGCATAATAATAATATCATCCAAGCATGCCTCAACTCATTCCAGCCAAGAGAATATAAAGTACTCAAGGAAGTCGACTTCATTTGCATAAACAATGTGGAATAAATGGGAAATACCTTTTTAAAACAACTTTATAATAAAGTGACTTAATTGATAAGTCTTTTATTTAATTATCACTTTATAATAAAGTAAATTAACTTTGGCATTAAAATCATATAAGAGTTGAACTTAGAATACCAGATATGATAGCTTGTCGAAAAGAGCTCAACCAAATCCACCAAGCCGAACACTGGAAATTTCCATATCACTTGACTCCCACTGACTTACTAAAAATAATAACTCCTGAAAATACTGCCAAATGAGCTCCTTAATCACTTTATTAGCCTACGGAAGCTCCTATCATTAGGTAATCTACTGACCTTGATGGTGACATTAAGTAGGGGACATTACAGTTAAAGTTTTGAAGTGATGATTCACCCCCCCCCACTCTCAGAGTTTACTTTCCCATTGTAATTTCCAACACTTGATTCTGATATTTTTCGATCTAGTGTTTGCTTTGTGATATTGCTATCAAGATTCAATTGTGTAGTTATCGAGTCAAACTCATTGGCCCATGTTTCATGAGTATAGTTCAAACAAACCCATCTCTCATGAGAATGAATGGAGCACTTGGCACTCATTGGATCTAGGGGATGCTCACAGAGGTGAAGCACTAGGACTTCCCAAAAGGTCACCCATCCCAGTGCTACTCCATCTTGAGCACACTCAACTACGGAGTTTCCTCTATGGTTAAACCCACTTTGCTTGCAACCCCATTTCTAAAACCTTCACCAAGTGTTGTGCCTTATGAATCATTCATTAGAAATCCCTTTAAGCTCATCAATTGATAAGGAGATTTTTTCCACAGCAAGTCAAATTGTGATATTGCTATCAAGATTCAACTATCTAATTCTTGAGTCATACTCATTGACCTATGTTTCACGAGTAGTGGTTCAAGCGAACCCATATCTCATGAGAATGAATGGAGCACTTGCCACTCATTGGATCTAGGTGATGCTCACAGAGGTGAAGCATCGAGACTTCCCGGGAGGTTACCCATCCCAGGACTATTCCAGCTTGAGCGTGCTCAAGTATGGAGTTTCTTCCATGGTTAAACCCACTCTGCTTGCAACCCCATTTGTTAAACCTTCACCAAGTGTTTTCTTTGTTAATAATGCTAGATAGTTTACCCCACACAAGTAGAGTTGATTTGGGCTGTGGGTTTGCTCTCCATAGGTCACAAGTTTGACCCTCTCCCAGATTTAAGATGGAGGACTTCTTGTGGGCTGTGGATCCCCCGAAGTGACTTGTCTTGCTTCCGTTCACCGCTTCTTGGACCCCAACTTGGCCATATGTAAGCCCAAGGTAAGGCAGGTTGAGCTGCTGGACTGGGTCACAGGGATACACTTGGTGTAACAAATAAAATAAAATGATAAAAAATAATGCCAAACAGTTTTCTGCATTATGTATTACATATTTTTCAGTTCCTGCTAAAATATGTCTCTCGGCATTGTAAGACATTACCATTAATTTGGGATGGGAGAGAGTTGAACTGCAGTTAAACGTCATTGATTATGTGTCCCCAGAGTGATTTGCCTCAATCATGCAACTGGTATTATACCATGGTTTTACATCAATGGCCTGTCCTCCATATATTTCTCATTTATGTTTAGACTTTAGAGAGAATGAAGTATAAAGGAATCAGAATTAATCAACCTTATCTTTTTGAGTTCATCTTAGATAGCTTTGTGCAGTACTAATGCATTATTTTTAAAATTGTTTCCATCTATTACTGTAAAAACAGACATATGTGATTCCTACTGTAGGACCTTAATGCTTGCAACATTGAGGACAACACACCTCTTCACTGGGCTGCTTTGAATGGACATGCTCAGGTAACTGTTTCTTGTTTCACTTTCATCAGCATGATGATGCATATTATTACTATTATTGTAGTTGAGAAACCAAGTGTCCTCATGACTTTTGTAGATCTTGATCCTAAGGTTCATATTTGTTTCTTTATATTGGTTTCAGGTAGTTCATGAGCTGATTCTGGCAGGTGCTAATGCAGCTGCTCTAAATCGGTAAATCCTTTTCACTGCTCTTACACTCTCTTTCAGAACATGTTCAAAATTACATTGGATTTATATGAAATGGTGCTATGCACGGTCAGATTGGTTTGATGTAGTATTTGATTTAAGATTTTCTCCTTTTCTTGATAAATATATATTTTTGACTCAATGAAAAGGCATGAACGGACACCCTTGGACGAAGCACTGAGTGGTGGTAAAATGGATGTTGTAAATTCAATCAATGCTGCAATGTCTGCACTAGAACTCCAAGTGACACATCTTGGGTGATAGTATATATTTGGTACTGTGCTCAACCTAATAAGGTTCTTCAGTGTTGGGGGTGACAATTTAGTCACAAGTGAGAAAGGATTTTACGTCTAGTTCAGTTATCCACTGTCTCTTGTTGAGGAGGCTTCTCAGAGATGATGTTTATATTCAATCCTAGTAGATTACCATGAATTAAATATCTTTGAACCAATATGAGAATGCTTGTGAAAGACTAATAATTATTACCTGAACATTCTTAGTGAGATGAATTACTTTACTATTTAGATATTTTAATTGTTCGATCATCACCTTTTCCATTTCTAAATATGAGATTGTAGTTAAAGAATTTTGTCTTGTATATAAAAGTGGTAGTAAAAATGTGGAATTACTAAATATGCAAATTAATGGTCTATCTGACTATTTAAGATTTGCAATATATTTTTTACATTATGTATTTTTTGACAGGTTAGGTTTTATGGGAAATCCTCATTTTTATGTGATAGACATCAATGCATACAATCAAATCTGTCTACGGGCCTCATTGAGGGCCAAAAATCACACAAAAGTATATCACCACAGATGCCACTCTACACTATTACCCATGAACTTTTAAATTGGTCAACATGATAAGGTTGCCAACTTTCCAACTAGCTTAGCTACTCTTGGAACATGGGACTTGAGGGGCCAACATCTCAATAGTAGCACTTTTCTCATAAAAATGCAACAAAGACCACCATTTGAGCTTCTACTAACATCTCCACATGTTTCACGAGTACACCCATCATTGCTGTGATCACTACCGAATCCATGCTCTTGACCATATCCTTGATGGCCTTGAATCTACACTAGCACTAGGGGAAGGCTTTGATCATTCAAGTTTGACATGGATGTTATTTTTCACTTATTTCACAAAACTAGAGCATTTATAATTATGAGCACATGCACATCCTTTCTAGTGATGCCCTTTTGAAGGGAAAACAATGTCAAACACTTGACTTAGAGGGCTTTCAATAAGCTCCTTCTTAGTAGCCATTTCCTTGTCCCTAGGGTGACTACTCGAAACTTAAATTGTTAAATTGTAGCTCAAGCTCACATAGCCCTAGATAGAAATGGTAAGTGTAGGAGGGTTGACAAGAAGTTTCCTAAATAAATGTCTAGCAACTCGTTCCACAACATGCATTGAGCCATGTTGAAGATAGATTGAGGATTTTCACTTTGCCTCCCTCAGTTTTCTTGCCTTGCAACTTTTTCAAATTTCCATGGCTTCTATTCGGGAGGACCTGTCCTCTCGCCTCTGCCCCCATGGGTTCTAGGCCCTCTGATCCTACTAGTGACCCCCTGTTATCGAGACTGCTCAGATTTCACCGGTTGTGGTGTCTGTTGATGTCATTGATTGTCAGGACTATGGAGCTTCTTGGTGCGCCTGAACAAACCCCCACCAAAGATGGCTAGCAATTATCGCTTATGGGGGGCCTTAAGAATATTCTTGAATATGTTTTAGTGAATGTTACCACAATGAAAGAAGGAACAAAGATTGGCCTCCCAAACTTTGTTGTTGACATGACCATAGTAGACCTTAATCTAGCTCTGGTTGGGAGGTATGTGAACTTCGGACCCTCAATCGAAATGGTAAGAAAATGGACCTTTGGACAATGGAAGCTCAAGGGCAACATATCTACTTTGACAATGCTTGGTGGACTCTTCTTGTTCTGCTTTACAGCTGCTGAAGACCTATCTTGGGTCTTGTCGAGCTTGTGGTTATATGGAAAACATCTTCTCATGTCGGCCAAATGGAAGTCAGGGCTGACCCTGCAAATGATCTAACACACATGGCTCCGATTTGGGTCAGATTGTCGAGGCTTCCCTTAGGATTCTGGGATGAGCAGATCTATAGATGGATAGGGGACTCGTTCACAAACTACATTTCTCTGGACCTAGTTATCCTTTCTAAGTCACAACTAGTTTTTGCGAGGTTTTGTGTTAATAAGGCCATTAACAAAACCCTACCAAACTTTGTGATTCTAAAGACGACACTAGCCTATGAGAATGAAACCATGTATTGTCAAGAATGCAAGACTAGGGGACATACCAATGTTACATGCAAGTAGAGTATGGTTGCGGAGCCAAAAGATAGAGTAAACAACCTCCCCAAGGGTTGCCATTGTCACCATTGGAGAGTGCTCAAAATAACAACTCATTGGAGGTGACAATGTTTCAACCTTAATAGTGGGCAACACCTCCCTAGAGTGTCTGGAGATGCTGGGCTGGAGGATGGAGAAATTCCACAATCTCCTAAGGTAATTGCTACAAAAGGTGTGGTGGATAGCCCTAAAACTATCGACATGAATGGTCAAACCCATCAACTCCTCGATATAGAGGGTGTGGTGGGAAGCCTTGGAAATATGGCAAACCACATAGTGGACTAGATTTGCATCGATTATATTATGGGAATAACAACGCTCAACCCTTAGGGCGATGGGTTACCTCAGGATGCGGTCATCATGTAGCAGATTGTTGGCACCGGGGTGGAACTTGAGGTTGATGTGGGATTTGAAGCAATAATCATTAGAATACTAGCTAAATAGCCGAATATTTGCACTGGCCAACTATTGCCTTTTTTTGATCCATGCCCATGCATACATGTCGCGGTCACATTAATTGTACATGCATATAGAGGCCCTTCGTTGTAATAATTGTTAGTTACATCTCTCAGATAACATTGAGGGTCTTGTATAATATCTATTTTTTCTTATAAAGTATTAACAATACTCAACATTTTTGTTGTTTAATAGTGATTTTTTATTTTTTAATATGTGAAAGTTTAAATATAAATTATAAGTTAATTTTTCCTTGAAAATGGGTTAGTTTTTGAACTTTTGAAAAAGTTGTCATAATTTTTCGTAATCAAAAGATATCCATTTTTATTAAATATTAATGAAATTGATTGAAATTAAGATATTAATGTAATTTCACAAAGTGAGGTTTGATTCTCTGTGGTAGTCTTTAACCAAAGAAATATTTCAAATGCTCCTCCCCTTAAATGATTGATATATTAAATTAATTTAAATTTAAATTTATGATTTTATTGTAAATTATTGTTATTTATTTTAATTAAATTAATTTCAATAAAGTGGTTATCTAATATTTTATGAAATACAAGAAAATATATAATCTTTTTTATTATCTAAATTTTGATTTAGTTTTTCTCTGGATAATTTTGACTGATATTAGTTGTGTTTACTTATATCTTTATTTTTAATATGTAAGATTTTAAGTATTATTATTTTTAGAAAAATATTTTAATTTAATTAAATTCTAATTAATGATGAAGTTGATTAAGATTGAGAATTTTTTATTCGATATAACAAATTTATAATTTTTTAGAAAAATATTTTAATTTAATTAAATTCTAATTAATGATGAAGTTGATTAAGATTGAGAATTTTTTATTTGATATAACAAATTTATAATTTTTCAAAAACATCAATTCAAATATGTTAATATTCGAGTTGGTTGGAATTAGGTTTTTTTTTGGATTTAAAAAAAATAAATCATGAACATATTAAGTTGTATAAATATTATTTATAGTAATTGTCTATCTTACAGTTAAATAGATAATAGATAACGATCATGTCTTAGAAAACTTTATGTAATATTTGTATAACTTAATATATTCATAATCTCATTATAAATACAATTTTAAAGAATAAATAGAATTAGAAAATATCAAGTTTTTATTTTTTAAATTAAAATCTTGAGTACCTAACATCAATATTTTCATCGTTATGATCAACATAACAATTAATTGGTTGTAGATTTGACGATCTTATTTTGTATTTACAATAAGATGAGAGTTAACATCATTATTTTCAAGGTCTCAAACATAAGGAAGCACAAAATCATAGAATTTGCATTTTTAAAAATATTATATCTTAACTTTTCTTTATTTGTTAAATTTTATAATTAGATTTAATCAAAATTATTGTCTATCAAGATTGTTTCAATTAAATTAATCATAAATGTCTGTTTTACAATTAAATAGATAAGAGGAGTTTTTGATAAAATAAAAATAATATATATTTAACTTAATATATTCATTGATTTAAAAATATTTTTTCTAAAAATTAAATTACTTAAAAGTTTAAATATAAAAATTAAAAATATAATTTAAAACAACTAATGTACAAGAAAGAAACAAATAAATCTCAACTACTTTTTAATTTTCAATGTTTCTTAATAAAAATATTTTCAAGCATTGAAACATAAATTTAAAATTTAGAAAATGAAAAAGAATATTTCTATTAATATAACTAATCGAAGATTAAATAACAAGTTTAGTGAAATTAATTTAATTTTGGGTGGTGGTTTCAACTCCCCCTCTACCCCTCTAAGAAGGTTGGTGTTTTCTCTAATTACAATGATAGTATGGGTGACTTGGCTACTTTCATAAATGATTCAAGTTTGGTGGACATTAATGTTTTTGACAACTCGTACACTTGGTCTACCAATAGAAAAGGAGTTTAGTTGATCTAGGTCTGCTTGGATAAATTCCTTGCTTATTTAAGTTGTGAAGCGACTGATGACACACACCTCAAGTCCCTATCTATAAAGACCTCATACCTAACCCACTCCTCTTCAAATGCTTCAACTCACCTCAACATAGTCCTTCCCCTTTCAAATATGAAATAATGTGACTTTACAACCTACATTGAGGGAAATGGTCCAAAAATGGTGGGCTACACCAATCACGAGCTTTGCTCTGTACAAGGTTGTGGCCAAATTGGATATTATTAGGATTGAATTTAGGGGATAGAGTAAAAAAAATTCGGTAATGTCTTTGCTAAGAAAAAAGGCCTTTCTAGCACCTTGGAACACCTTCAAACCCTGCTAGCTACGAAGAAGACACCTTTGCATTGTGCAAAATAAGGAAGAAAAGTGTTGACATGAATGGAAAGAACTCATGGCTAAGGAGAAAACTTATTGGAAGCGACACTTTTGGGTACAACAACTAAGAGAGGGAGACCGTAACACTTCCTTCTTCCATCGATGTGCGATGACTCTCTTCAAAATGAGACGAGGATAAACATTAATGGCAAGATGCTCCTTGGTCCTCTAACTACTAACACTTGATTCTAGGGCCCCCTCCTAAGCCACCTTTTGAATGTGGTCATGACAGGGAGTAATGATAATATTCTATTGTGCGGTTTTGTGATTTTTTCTGTAATTGCCTATAAAGCCCTAGGTCTGGATGGCCTCCCCCTAACCTTCTTTCAAGAACTTTGGGGCATCATTGGGCTAGACGTTTCCAGGGTTGCAAGAGACTTCTCCAAGATGGGTAAAATTTTATGACAATATAATAAACACTTTATTGTGCTTGTCCCTAAACACAATAACCCTATGTTCGTAAGTGATTTCAAACCCACTAGTCAATGGACAACCTTTTACAAAATAATCTCCAAACTAATGGGGAACACGATTAAGCTATTGTTGGATAAAAACATCGGCGAAAATTAGAAAGGTTTTGTTTTGGGTTGACAAATTTTGGATGCTTCCATTTCTACAAATGAAATTATACACTCTATGGACGGAATAAAAAATGCAAGTATGGCTCTCAAACTTGATATCTCCAAAGCTTATGATAATGTTAATTAGTCCTTCCTATACAAAGTTCTTGCTCGCTTGGGATTTAATGGAAAATTTGTTAGTATAATCAAAGAATGTGT
This sequence comes from Cupressus sempervirens, assembly GCA_028749045.1. Lineage (NCBI taxonomy): Eukaryota > Viridiplantae > Streptophyta > Pinopsida > Cupressales > Cupressaceae > Cupressus > Cupressus sempervirens. The sequence goes on from CM053790.1 coordinate 327,660,937, forward strand.
TGAAGCTATTAGTTACTTTGTTATTGTCAATGGCTCCCCAGGGGAATTCTTTCCCCGAACAAAGGTCTACGACAAGGAGGCCCCCTCTCCTCCTACCTATTCATCCTTGTTGCAGAGGTCCTCGATAGGAATATGCAAAATATGGTGGACCAAAGAAAAATTAATATATTGAACTTGCTTTGACCCTCTCTTCCTCCCCCAGTTATGCAATAGTTTGTGGATGACACATTCTTCTTTAGTGATTCCTCAGTGGTGGAAGGGAAGGAATGGTAGTTCTTGTTGGACATGTATTCTGAAACTTTTGGGCAAAGTGTTAACTTCCAAAAGAGTAATATTTTTTTCTACAATACATACATTGATATACAAAGAAAGGGCATCAAAATCCTGGGTTGTCAATCGACCAACCTCCCTTCTACCAATTTTGGGTTCCTCCTTACTGTCAAAGATGTCAAAGCTGAGTTTTGGTCTACTATTTCGGAATGCACTCATAAAGAAGCTCATAGGGTGGAAAGGAAAACTCCTCAACAATGCAGGAAATGTTCAACTACTCAAATCCTCACTTTAGGGCATCCCAATTTACTTCCTCTCACTTTTCAAAATGTTGGGAGTCATGGTGAACAAACTTGAGAAAATCCAACTCAATTTCCTCTGCGTGGGGACAGATGAAACAATGAAGATGTCCTCTGTCCATAGGGACACTGTCTCCTCCCCTAAAATTTTTGGTGGTCTTGAGCTAATAGAAATAAAAAACCTCAACAAGGCATTGAACTTGAAAGTGGACTAAAAACTGATCATGGCGAAAGAGGACTGGTGTAACATAATGCATGCTAAGTATTTGGATTGGGGCTCTTTTAGCAAATTGTTTATGGAAGGGAACCTACCCCAGGGTTTCAAAATATGGACCAACCTCAATAAATGCAAAACACTCCTCCATAAAGTTATCAAATGACAAGTAGCTAATGGAGAAAACATTAGATTTTGGCAAGACAATTGGTTTGATGTCTTAACCATGGAATTAAACAGATACCTTAACTTGTGCAATCTGCTCATCCTTGCATTGGGTGAGAAGGTGCCTGAGTACCTCAGCCAAAGGATGTGGACTAACTTTGTCCAGTTGGTGGGAGATGACTTGGGAGTTCAAAATGTTGCGCAAGATCTAATGGCTAACCTTCAATACACCAGAATCCCTTTATTTGGGCAAGAGGATAGGGTCATATGGTCCCCTACTACTTCTGGCTTGGTCACCACTAAGTCGACCTATGATTTAAGTATATCATCTATTGAAGACTGTCAGCATTGGGTCAAAATATGGGATCCACATCTGATACCCAAAGTTAACTGCTTCTGGTGAACCCTTTTGCTATATCTTTAATAACATTTGCCAAACTTTTTCCCAAAATTGGATATCTTTAATAACTTTATAACTTGCATATGAAAGTAAACTAACTATGCTAAACAATGAACACAACCATAAAATAAAGTAACTCATAACACCATATTTTGTTAACTAGGGAAACCTTGGCCAAGGGAAAACCCTAGTGGGGATGGTATCCACAAAATGATCCACTAGTCAAAAGTATCTGGTTAAACATATTGACATTGTTAGGAGTTTGTTGCATTTGTATAGTGTCTCGGTCCTTGTTAGAGGACTTAGGCCTTGTTAGGCATATATGAAATTTTATATATCCTTGAACATATAGTTCTTTAGATTGAGGTTCAATTGTACTTGTAAAGGAGATCAAATCTATACTTTCTAGGTCATTGAAATGATATAGCCTTGTGATTTATTTAGCCAAAATATCATCTACATAGTCTTTGAGGGTCTTGTGGACCATGTCATGAAATATAACTATCGTGGCTCTTTGGTATGTATCTGCTACATTCTATAGCCCAAACAACATTATGTTGTAGGAGAAATCTTGTTTTGATCTTCTTTTGTGATGCATATTTGACTATGGCTAGAGAAACAATCCATGAGATACAAAATATCATGTCCATATGTGAGGTCTACTATCATGTCAATGTTTTGAAGTGAGAAGTCATAATTTGGACAAGCCTTATTGAATTCTTAAAAGTTTGTGAAAATCTAAATGTCTATTGTTAGCTTGGATATAGGGACCATGTAAGAAATCCAAGATGAATAGTTAATGGGATGAATTATTTTGGCTTTTAGAAGTTTTTCTAGTTCCCCCTTGACTGACAAGGCCACCTTTTGACACATCTTGCAAAATTTATGTTTGACTTGTTTCACATTTATATCAACAACAATTTGATGGGCCACTAGTTTGGGGTCCAATCTTGACATGTCAGAATACAACCACATAGAGTTGATAGTAGATTATATGAGAAGCTCAATAAGGACTCTCTCTTCTTTCTTCATTAATGATGTCGCTATGTAGGAAATCCTTCAATATTCTTCCTTTCTAGGTTGACTAGTTTTGTCTCCTTGAATCTATGGTAATGAATTCAAATCTATAGTAATGAATAAAAAGAAGAAAGTCTTCATTCTTTGGCACCTTAGAGAGGTTATCACTAGGGGGTATACCCTTTTTTTGCTTTTTTTGGAGTCAGAAAGCACCCCAAAGGGGTTTTCAATAAAAGACTACTATTTTTCTTTTTGATCTTTTATTTTATTTTTGCGCCTAAAGACTTTCTCTTCCCCAAGATATGCCTTTAGCTCTAGTTTATAGACATGGGAAGATGCATTCCCCTAATCTTTCTAATGTAGTTCTACTCCCATGAATCTTATGACTTCCTTCTCTCTTTAGAACTTGTCAATGTGTACGATGCTTGGTTAGTCCTAATCTATGGGTTTGCAATGGATGAGTGGGAGTTAAATAAGATAAATGGATAGTTGGCTAGTGATAGATCCTCCTAGGTAGAAATTGTCTTCAAAGATATCGTCATAGGCTCCCTTAATCTCCTCTTTTAAAATGTCTTCGACCTCAAGGAGTTTTCCTTGAATATTCAAGAAGGTACCATTAGGTGTGTTGGTACCCCCATTCAAAATTTTGCCAAATCCAAGACCTCAATTTCTTATTTTTATTTAGGATACAAGTGGGGCCTTCATGCTACTCTCTTCAAAGCCTAAGCCACTTCCTTGGTGATTCCATTATTCTATAGCCAATTTATGTGATTTTGGGTACTTGTCTTTAAAGTAGCCAAGGAGTGTGTCATCCCTAGGTTGGGGATCTTTGTACAACTACTTGTTGATATTTGGGTCCATATTTTGACTATTCATGATGTTGTTAAATAGTAAAGTTGAAGAACAAAGTTATTTCAGTTGGGGTTCACTCTCCTACGATGGGCCTTGATGTGAGAAATGCCCTCTAGTGTGTGAATTGAGGGGTAAGGCTCCAAATACAGATGTATCTAATAGGATGTATTTTCTATTGCCTTGGTTTTTATCTTTACAAAAGAGAGTGTGGATGTGAGTAGGGTGTTTGGACCATGATAGGTTCTATAGGAATTGGCAATAGAAGTACAAATGTCAATTCTTTGGAAATGACTTGAGTGGGTATGATTCTTCCACTGCACAATAATATGTTAAGGGTTGTGGAACAACATGAATGGTGACTTTAGTGCTTTGATGTGGGAATTTGATGGACTGATAGAAGGTGGAGAGATGACCTTGATGCAATGAATCTTGGGATAATTGAGGAGGATTTTGTATGGGAGGTCAATCTAAAAAACATGATGCATTTTATTGTATGGATGGACCTAACGTAATGGGTAACTGATACATGAGCATTTTGGGTCTTTGACCAATCTTGCATCAACCAAAAATATTTCTTTTTTCTTGTATCAGTGTGTTGTTCATTAAGTAGCTATTGCTGCCTTTGGTTTCTTGTTGTGCACAGTTGACATCATGTCAAGGACCTATCCTAGATCCTTGTCCTAAGTACGCGAGTTCTAATGTTTCATATTTCTTGAGTTTTGTTCTGTTATAAACAATTTTTATTTCTTGTTGGTTTCATCCAACAAGATGTGTTGTTTTGATAGGTATTTTTTCCTTTGCATACATTGCATCTTGTGTAGTTGGGAGATGACTCCTAATACACATGTGGACTTATCTCTACATGTGTGTGACTTAATGTTGTCCTTTGCTTGGATTTTGGTTTACTCTTCCAAGACCATACCTATATTGTAATTAAATGCTTGACTAGCTATCTTGTAGCTTAGCTAGATATAAAAGAAGCTTGGTTAGATGTAGGAAAGTAACATTCTTAGAGGAATGAAAGATAAAAGATCTGAGCTTGGAATTCAAATTGTAATTCTTAATTTTTTATAAGGTCACAACCCGAAAAGCCTCATAGTCAGGGATGTTGTTTTGTATGCAAAGTTAAATAATTACACCTATGAATAGGTTGTATCTGGCCTTGTGTTCTTTGTTGTTATCTGATTTCTATGTATAGCTTTCGTGTGTAACTTTGGGTAGGGGAGTGTTGGTAGGTTTAAGTTGAGGTTAGTCCTCTCTTATTCCCCTCTTCCACTCTGCCCTTGTGTCAGGTGGTATCAAATATGAGTTCTTTTTTTTGGCTTGGATCATGGAGAACCTTGTTGGATTGGTTGTAGGATGACAGATCTGAAATATGACCTAGAACTTACAGAACGCTGTGATCCTACAGGAACTATTATCAAAATGGTCTGTAGTAGAGGAATTATTGATAACGTTATAATGGACATGTTGAGGCATGTTGCAGTGAGACTTAAAGTTGTTGAGACAACGCAAAGAAGAGGTGTACATCTTGAGGATGTTAGTGATGATGAAGAGGCAACACCAAATCCTAATCTTGAACTTCAAGTTGAATAAGGTGAAGAAAGAATTTTAAGAGTTTTGTCTAGGGCCAACTTTAAAACTTGTTGTTGGAGTTTCTTTCTATGATGGAAGACTTGAGACTAATGCAATAATGGATTGGAATGCTGGGATGGATAAGTACTTTGAGTATGAAGGTATTACTGATAACAAGAAGGTCAAGATAGGAGTCACAAATTTGAAGGATTATGCTTCACTTTGGTGGGATCATTTGCAAACTAAGAGACAAGAAAGAGGAAAAGAAAAGATCAAGACAAGGGTGAAGATGATTGGAAATCTGAAGAAGAAACTTCTCCCTACATATTACCAAGTTAATTTGTTGAGAAAAATGAAAAAATTGGGGCAAAAAGACATGAGTGTGAAAGAATATATTGAAGAATTCTACGAGTTGGATATCATATTTGGACATGGTTGATGAAGTTGAGAAAGCGGAAATATACTTAAATGGTTTAAGGACATCAACTCAAGATGAGATCAACTATTTAAGATGGACAATGTGGAAGAATCATATGAGTATGCTTTGAAGGACGAAGAACGATTGGCGAAGAGACATGGTCAAAGACAAAGAGGAAGAGGTGGCAGATTTCAAAGAAGCAGAGGCTGAACATATGGAGATTGCAACACATCTAATAGTGCAATTCAAGATAAAGGAAAGTCAGAATGGAAGGAAGATCTTGTTGGTAAAATTAGTAATTACACTAGAGGTAGCTATACTAGATACTCTAAGAATAATGGTGGGAAAAGAGAAGAAAGATCTTGGTTTAAAGGTACTTGTTATAAATGTGGTGAATAAGGACATAGAGCTTTTGAGTGTACTAACTCTGAAAAGAATAGTGGAGGAAATAGTAGAAGCACTTTGGCTTGTGAATAAGTTATTGAAAAGTCCACTGAACTTGAAAATGGTGTGAGCTTGATGTTAAGAAGGATCTTGTAGAATGAAGAAGTTGATGGAGAACTTGTTTTAAGGAGTTTGTTCAAAACCAGATTTAAGATTGCTAGAAAGTGTTGCAAGGTAATTATTGATAGTGGAAGTCCTAATAATTTAGCATCTGAGGAGTTGGTTACAAATTGCAGTTGCAAAGGTTGATACATCCTAAGTTTATCATGTTGCTTGGATCTAGAAGGAGCACAAATTACTTTTAAGTGAGCAATGCCTTGTTAAATTCAAGATTGGAAATTATCATGATGAAGTCTTGTGTGATATTTTGCCTATGCCTATGTATTGTTGTCATATTCTTTTAGGTAGACCTTGGCAGTATGATAGACACGCTTTCCACAATGATAGATTGAATTAGTATACTATTTGGGTTGATGGAAAGAAACAAATATTGTTTCCTTTGGTAGAAAAAAATGATGAGAATCACTGTACCACAATCAGAGTATGCTTGGTTGAAGGTAATCAATTTGCAAGTGAAGTGAAAAAACAAAATGTTTGTTTTTCTTTGATTCCTATAAAGATTGGGAAACAAGAGGAGTTAGAACATGCACCTAAGATTGAATCTTTGTTAGCAAAGTTTGAAGACATTATTTTTGACAATGTACCTAATGGTTTGCCTCACATAAGAAGCACAAGTCATTGTATGGATATGATACCTAGAGCTAGTTTTCCTAATAAAGCACTACATAGATTGAGACGTAATGAAAAGGTTGAATTGAATAGACAAGTGCAAGAGCATCTTGAGAAAGGTTTGATTAGAGAAAGTTTGAGTCCTTGTGCCGTACCTACTATGCTAGCACCTAAAAAGAATGGAGAATGAAGAATGTGCACTAATTCTAGAGCTATAAACAAGAAAATAATGAAATATAGATTTCTTTTTCCTAGGATGGATGACATAATGAACAGTTTGAGTGGAGTGAAGTATTTTACAATGATTTATTTGAAAAGTGGCTATCATCATATCAAAATTAGAAAAGAAGATGAATGAAAAATTGCTTTTAAGACTAATGAAGGTTTGTATGAGTGGTTTTTCATGCCTTCTGGTTTAACCAACACACCTAGTACTTTTATGAGGCCGATGAATGAGGTTTTGAAGAGATTCTTGGGTAAATTTGTGATTGTATATCTTGATGACATTTTGATATTCAATAAAACTAAAGAAGAACATCTTTTGCATATCAGACGAGTATTGCATAAATTGAAGGAGGAGAAGTTGTTCATTAACCTAAAAAAAATATTCATGCATAAGGAAGAAATTGTGTATCTTGATTTTGTCATTTCAGCTGATGGTTTAAAGATGGATTTTGAGAAGGTAAAATTTATTCTTGATTGTCCTACACGTGGGAGTGTTGGAGAGGTAATATCATTTCATGGATTGGCAAGCTTTATAGAAAATTCATCAGAAATTTCAGTTCTATTTGTAATGACATGACTGAGACTATGAGAGGAGATAAAATGAATTTCAAGTGGACACACAGAGCACATAAGAGATTTGAAATATTGAAACCAAAGATTATAGAATTGCTTGGACTTGGTTTACCTGATTTCAGTAAAGCTTTTCAAGTTGAATGTGGTGCTAGTGGAAGTGCTATAGGAGCTATTTTGAGTCAAGATGGAATACCTATAGCTTTCTTTAGTGAGAAATTATATGATGGTAAGAGAAAATATTTAGGTTATGATCATGAATTCTATGCTATTGTTCAAGATTTGAAGAAATGGAGACATTATTTGATGCCTAAAGATTGTGTTGTATATTGACTATAAATCTTTGTAGTATTTGGGAAGTTAGAATAAGTTGAATCAGAGACACATGAAGTGGGCTGATTTTTCGGAGAACTTTTCCTTTTCACTAAAACATAAGATTAGACAATTAGAAAAGGTTGTTGATGCTATGAGTAGAATCAGAAATTTTCTATCACAAACAAGAGTTGAGGTACTTGGTTTTAACGGTTTGAAGTATCTATATGAAACTGATCTTGATTTTGTAGAACTTTCGAAAGCTTGTAAAGATGAAATGGTGAGAGATAAGTGGACTGATTATTTCATTTAGGAAGAAACATTGTTTAAGGGAATTCAATTGTGCATACTTAGAGGATCTATGAGAGAGAACATCATGAAGGAGAAACGCAATGACAGACTTGTTGGACATTTTGGGATTGATAAGACAATAAAGTTGACTTCAGATAGATACTTTTGGCTGCAAATTCATAAGGATGTGCATATAATGTTTAGAAGTTATAGAATTTGTCAAACAACAAAATGAGCTAGTTAGAATGTGGGATTTTATTCACAATTTCCTATACCTAATAAACTGTGGGAAGATATAAATATGGATTTTGTTCTTGGTTTTCCTAGAACTACGAGAGGTAATGATTCTATTTTGGTAGTAGTTGAAAGATTTTAAAAAATGACTCATTTCATACCTAGTAAGAAGACACCCGATGCATTACATGTGTCCAAATTATTCTGTAAAGAAGTGGTAAGATTGTGTGGTTTACCTAAGACTATTGTTTCAAATAGAGATACTAATTTTACTAGTTAGTTCTGGAGGACACTTTGGAAGAAATTGAATATAGAGTTGAAGGTTAGTTTTACATTTCATCCACCAACAAATGGAAAAATTGAAGTTGTGAACAAAAGTTTGGGTAACTTGTTGAGATGCTTGGTTGGAGATAATCCTACTAATTGGGATTTGATTTTGGCACAGGCAGAGTTCACGTAAAATAATTTTGTGAACAAGAGCACTAAGAAGACAACTTTTGAAATTGTTACTAGAACGAATCTTGAGGGAACTGCTAAATTAAGGGATTTGAACCTTGAGATGAAGACAAGTGCAGAAGTTGAGGAATTTGCAGATTTCATGAAGACTTTACACGAGGAAGTAAAAATGAACTTGGAGGACAATAATTTGGGATACAAATAGAGAGCTAATAAAAGGAAGAGACATAAATCTTTTGAAGTTGGAGATGATGTTATGATTCATTTGAAGAAAAATAGATTTCTAATTGGTACCTACAACAAGATGAAGATGAAGAAATTTGGTCCTTGTAAGATTCTAAAGAAGTTTGATAGTGTAATTCACCTATATTCAACATTGCAAATATCCTAGGACTTCAAGTTTGGTCCCTATCCCCACTCTGGTTCCTACCCCTATATCGGATGCTCTTTTTGGGGGCCAGTCATCTTTTGGCTCTCCTAGGGAGATTGTTGTGGCTTTTGCTTCCCCTGGGTTCCATCGTTCCATTTCTTCTGGGGTTTGGGTTGCTGAGGCTGCGAATGTGGAGGGCGGTTGGATTGTGGTAAAAAGAAAGAAAACTAAGCTTTCTACTCCCCCTTTAGATATGAACCTCTGGTCGTGCAAGGAAGGCACTAAATTAAAAGGAAAATCATAAGTTCCCTTGTTGTCACTGGCTTTTTCAGTGAGGTGCTGGTTGCTGGCTTTTGCTTGCCAGATGGTTTAGTCTCTAGGTTCCAGGTCTCTATAAAATTTGGTTACTTTTTCTGGTCTTATCTTTTGGTTTCAGGTCCCTGTAAAACTTGGTTTTGGTTTTTTAACTAGTTTCAGGTCCTAGTAAAACTTGGTAGTGCTTCATGGTTTATCTTTTTCTTTTATGTAAAGGGTTTCAGGGCCCCTTTCAAAACCTATTTTTACCTTAATCTAATACATTGCAAATATTTTCAAGTATTTTGAATTAGATGATGGGCTAAAAAATAACTTGGATTATCCTAAGAAGAAGACATATAGCATTGAGAGGATCTTAAATAGTAGAATAATTAAGAGTACTAGAGGTGAGAGACTAGATGGAATACTTAGTTTGGTGGAAAGCCAAACCAATTGAAGACAGTTCATGGATTTCACAAGCTGGGTTGGATCTTTATGATCATGTCAGAATATTAGGAATGCCTTATGTGGACATCAATTCTTTATTAAACCCACATGTCTGATGCAAGAGCATCTTGGGTCTTTGAGCAATCTTGCATCAACCAAAAATATTTCTTGTTTCTTGTACCAGTCAGATGTATGCAAAGTAGCTGTCGCTGCCTTTGGTTTCTTGTTGCACATAGTTGATATCTTGTCAAGGACCTATCCTAGATACTTAAGTGTGTGAGTTCTAATGTTTCATATTTTTCGAGTTCTGTGCCATTATTTGTGGTCTCTATTTTCTTACTATTTTCATCGAGCAAGGCATCTTGTTTTGATTGACACGGTTTCCTTTGTGTACATGGCAACTTGCATACTAGGGAGCCAACTCTTAATACACATGTGGACCTATTTCTATGTGCATGTGACTTAATGTTGTTCTTTTCTTGGATTTCGCTTTACTCTTCCAAGAGCCAGACCTATATTGTACGTAAATGCTTTGACTAGATGACTTTTGTCTTATCCAATTATAAAAGAAGTTTGGTTAGATGTAGGAAAGTACCATTCTTAAAGGAATTAAAGATAGAAGATGCGAGCTTGGCCTTTGAACTGTAATTCTTAATTTTGTATAAGGCCACAACTTGAAGGCCTCCAAGCCAGACATGTTTTTTTGTATGCTAAGTTAAATAATTACACCTATAAATATGATGCATCTAGCCTTGTATTTTTTGTTGTTATCTATTTTTTTTTTATAGCTTCTGTGTGTAACTCTGGGCGGTAGAGTGTTGGTAGGTTTAAGTCGAGCTTATTCCTCTCTTATTCCTCCCTTGCACTCTACCCTTGCATCAGTAACAAAATGGTGCCTTTTGAAGTATGTTCTAGGGTACTATAGGCCTTGATGGTAATGCCCTCTTACATTATATCTTCCTTCATGTGCTAGCTATTTATGAATTTTAATGTGCACAGATTTAGAGACAAACTACTGTTTCATCTATCATGACTTTCTTGACAAAAAAAATTAACTATGACAATGATGTAGAGTTGAAGGTTGTGATCTTAATCAAGAGATGAAATGTTAGAGGGTTTGAATAAAATATCACTTGGTGTGGATATGTGTCCCACAAGGTTATGGAATTGAGTGGTATTTATATATGCAAGGATACACTATTTTTGAAGGGATTTATGTAGGGTCTCTTATTGACAAAGGAAATTCAAAGAAGATTCAAGATGGAGATTTGGGCTAGGGCACTCACAGAGTGTTCTAAGAGATTGCATTGATACTCCAACAAGACAGTGGTGGTGTCACTTGCAATAAACATTCTCCCTTGATGGGTAGTGATTACACATTGACTATCTACTCTCTTGATGTGGATCACATTTACAAAAATCTCAACTTAGGAAATGCAACCAATGAAGTTTTGCCATATTTAATGTGTTCTGGTATACTCTTTACCATTACCAAATTCTCCTTGTTTGTACTTGCCAAGATTTTTCTGTGATGTGTTGGTGTGTTTAGGGCCTTTTCTTGTGTTGCATTTAGGACACACATTTTGGTAGATTTATAGCTTTGTATTTGGTGAAGCTTGTGTAGGAGGGTCCTCTGTGATATCCTTTTGATGTGTGAGATCCTATATGTAATGTTTAAGGTTTATTCATTTTATGGTGGAATGTCCCTTTAGACATCAGTGTGTACAATATTTTCATTCTCTTTGTACAATGCCAATTTAGGTTGACTTTTTTCAAATGATTGTGTTTGCGAGTACATGATCAAATTGGCTCTAGCCATTTTGTCAAAGATGATATCTAGTGGCTCATAGAGAGGGGCGAACATTTTATTTTGGTTATCATAGGCTCATGGTCTTTATCCTTGAGGGAAAAAGATGACATTTGTTTGATTGGTGAGTGGTGACCTAGATGACATTTAAATTATTTTTCTTTTCTTGCCTAGTGGAGTTGATCTTCACAAATTTAAATTCTTGTAATCACTATAAAAGAAACATCATTTGTTTTGTTTTGATAGTAAGCATTAGGATCAAGCAAGGTGGATATGCCAAGTTGAAATTAAAAATTTGCAAAGTGGAACCCATATATTAAAGATATCTATTTGAATCAAGGGGTTGATCATTCAAGTATTTCAATCAAGGATCTTAATTAAACATCCAAGACATCATATCTACATTATGGATTTGTAAATAGATTGTGAAGATGTCTAGGTGTACTTTTTCCCTTGGGGGCTTGGTATGATTTCCTTGTTATTTTTTAGTTCTATTCCTTTTTACTTTAGATTTACATAATTATATGCTTTCATGCACATTTTCATTGTATTTACGTGCTAAGGTTTCTCTCTTTAGGGTTAGATCTTGGAATTTTATATTTACATATGAACTCCTTTGCATTCTAGATATACATTCTAGATACATGAGCAATATCAAACTTATACACATTTTTATAAACCATCCATGAAGGCAGAAATCACCAACACAAGGGGTTGGCTAAGGTAAACCATATATAGCCCTACACACACAATTTCTATCTATATTTGTAGTTTTCAAAACTAAGATTAAGATATAGATCTAGATATCTATTTGGAAGTTTGTCCATTTAGTTTTCTATCTCATATTCTGGTAGTATTGACTATGAGTCTCGATATTGACCTATACTCAACATTTTAGATTTCTAGAATCAGTTGAAGATTAAAAAGACAATAAAAAGCCTATCAATATTTATTTTTTGTCACTTAGGTATAGGTTAAATTTTTGAGCTATACTAGTGTAGGCCTAAAAAAGTCAACTTATTCCTGATGCAGAACAAATAATCGTAGATTTTTGTTTCACAGTTTGCAAGTTGCCTAATTTAGAAAGTAGAACATTTTGAGGTCTCAATAGTTAGTGAATCAATATTGAATGTACATCTACCCTATTATGTTTATGCACACATTCCTATATCTTTTTCTTTCATCTAATTTCATGGATCAGATTTTTATATACCTCTTTTACATTATATCTAGTAATCATATACACTAGGATATTTGAGCATTCTAAGAGTAGCTCTCGTGCTTGCACCCTTGCACACTTGGTCATGTTGGAAATATAAGGTAGGCAAGGTTACTAAGAGGGGAGGGGTGAATCATGAACCAATAAAACTTTATCTTACTTCACCAATTAATCCTTCATATAATATTCTGATCTAATTGCATGAAAGAATGAAAGCAAATAAAAATTCATAACATTTTAACACAAGATATGGTGACCCAAAAACCTTCCAATTAGAAAGTAAAACTGGGGTGGGGATGATACCCACAAGCTTTAGTACTGCAATATAAAGTTAACCTCTTAAGGCTTACAATTGATCACTTCTGGTGATCTGCCCTGTTAGAAGCAATAAGGATTGTGAGGTCCACCTTGTTAAAGGATTTAAAAACATACAATGAAGTATGCACTTGGTTAGGAAATTTTGCAAAGACTATTAAGTCTACCCTGTTAAAGGATTTGACTAATGCACCTGTTAGGATGAACTAGTGATTGATTTCTAATCTGCAACTCTGATTTGCTGGTTGAGATTCCTTTTATTGCAATGATCACCTGACTGTGATAGATAAATCTTTGTTGACCCTTATACTGCTTGTAGCCTTCCTTAATTTACACTTCTACTTATCTCTTCACATTATCTTATTTGGATATGATACAATGTATTACATATATACCAATCCAAATCACAACTAACTGGAGTTGGCTACAATACCAATTTCATCATAATTCATAGTTAGCCCAACTGCTATAACTCGAGTTTTGAAGACAAACTTGGTGATGTTTTGATACATGAAAAACACTGTGAACACTCAACAATATTTGGCACTCAGTTGAACTTGAAGCTCGACCCATACTAATCACTTCCAAGTAGCTTGAACTTGGTCAACACTGTGTTACTTGGTGAAACTCTGAGAAACTCGATAGCAACTGGATCACTCGGTTGACGCTACATGACTTGGTCAACACTATATCCACTTTGTTAACCCTGTGATCTCGATAGACACTATTTGGACTTGGTTAATACTATAGAGATCAGTTAACACTATGATCTTTGCTTCCATTGACTAGCTTGGTTTGCACTAAACTTTGTCTCTAAAGCTTGGTAAATACTGTGTAGCTTAGCAAACACTGCAAACTGACTCAGGTGCTTGACAAACATTGTATTCTGACTACTTATCTCGGGAACAACTGAATCACTTGGTTAACACACAAATTGAAGGATAAGCTTGATAGCAACTGTAGAGCTTGGTAGCAATGTAACCAATTGACTAAGTGTTGAGTCACTGAAAGACAAATTGACTTTTATGTCAATAGGTCATACTTTCTAGATCCATCATATCCAAGGAAGGGTTTCCTCCTTGATTTCTAATGTATATGCATGAAATAGGGATCTACCATTGACAACCATTTCACCATATGCAATTTGTGAGACCAACCTATTACATATCCCATTTTGATCTTGGTGTTGGATTTCCTTTGCATTGTTTAAATATTTTTGGCTATTTATATCTTGCCTACATTTCAAATATATAAAAAAACAGCCAAAATATTGTAATTTAGTGGTTATATTTACTTGTCATGCTTTGCATTAGATAAATTTTTTTTTTCTTTCACTGTCATGCTTATTAAAAGAAAAGAACACCCAAAAAAAAGTTGTCTTTTACTTTATTAGATATCATTCATATTTGAAAAATATAAAGATAATTATACTTAGTTTTTCATAGAGGTTTCTTTCAACATTATGACTTCTTTGTTTATGATTATTTTTGATGTAGGAGCATCCTGGGTTGCCTTGTTATCCTGCTCATTTTTGTTCATTCTGCAAATTGGTGCCTAGCAAGTCCTTCATTTGCCTAGCAGTTCCTTCATGGGCCTAGCAATCCTTCATGCGCCTAACAGTCCTTCATGTGCTGAGTTGCTGTAGCAATTCCTTCATGTGTCGAGTTACCCAGTGTATGTCGAATGACTCTTCATGTGCCTGTTTACCTAGTGTATGTCGAGTGTTTCTTCATGTGCCAAGTTACCTAGTGTATGCTGAGTGTCAGCAGTTGGACGTGATTTCTGCGAGTTGACTTGCGGGATTTATTTTCAATCGCGACATTTATGTTAAGATCTTTTCTTGGGATGTGTCCAGATCATTTTTGGGTCAGTTCTCCTCTTATGTAATGTTCTAGAATAATCTGCAAGCCGTTTTGGCAAGTATATATAGTGTTTAGGCTTAGAGTTAGGCAAGTTTTAGAAGGGGATTAGAGAGCAGAATTGAAAGTGCAAATTTTTCGTTGGATCTTTGAATGTGAATGTATTTGTATTTGGCCATAACCCAGAAGGCCTTACAACTAGGCATGTATGAAGATGTGTTGATGAATTAATAAAAGTATTTCTCTCTTCCTCCTTTGGTTGCTGTTCCTTGTTTTTGCTTCCATTGTGTTAACTCTTGCAGGGTGGTTTGGATAGCTGGGTGAGCCTTTGGCCCTAGTTATTCATCCCTTTGCCTATGCCAATTTTGATGATTCCTTTAGTAGAAATGAGCTTAAGAACCCTTATGAGGTTCTTAGTAGTGAAGATTTTTTTATGAAATATGAGGTTGCTAATGAGTTCATCTCTATGGAAACTTCTTGTTAGTTTAATAAATTAAATCTTCACCAAAAATACATTTCCTTTCTTCCTTTCGAGTAATACTATTTTTAACATAAAAATGTTTAAAGTAGTCATCCATGCTAAACCTGTGATAACTCTCAAAGGATGTCCTTCTATCCAAACTCCTAGAAAATCTATAATTACTGTTAAATATTATTCTCAACAGTCTAATTCCCAAATTTTCACTTTACCTATGATTAAATTTAAAGGATATAATTCTCAAGATCATTTTAAAACTCCCAATAACTATCTTGTTATAATTGTCAAAGGGGAACCTAGAAGTCTTTTTTTTTTTTTAAGGGATTAGATGGCAGTGGATAACACCTATCATACATGAAATAGTCATCAACCTTCTAATCTAGCTGTTGGACTTCTTCTTTACTTCCTTCTAAATTGGTGCTTTCTCCAACACCTCACTTACCTCCCAATCTTGGAAAGAAGTATGATTTGGTTGAACAATTACATCCTACTCCTACATATATTTCCTTATAGAAACTTGTTCAAACCTCTTCTACATATTATGAGGTCTTGAAAATATTTATCTACTCTTTCAACTCCACCCTCTAATCAAGATACCATCAATTCTCTCCTAGAATATATGTGTGCAACATCTATTTTTTCTCAAATTATCTTTACTCTAGATGATTTTCCTTCAAAATAAGTTCAAAATCAATACAATGCCCTAATGGTAGTTGTCCTTATCAATGGAAATTACATGTGGATAACTTTAATTGACATTGGGTATGTGATGAAGGGTGCTCACCTTAATACTACAAACACAAAAGAAAAATACGTAAACAACAACAATGTATGAGAACAAAATATGGGCTTGTTATTATCTTCACAACTATGGAATTACATAATTCTAAAATACAGTAGGCAAATCCACATGGGCGCCTTCCTCACAGTAATCTGCAAGACAAAGTTATGAACCATCACCTAGAATCGTCCTAAACAATCTATGTGCCTTCCTTATATAGACAATCTTTCATAACATGGGAAGGTTCTAGACATTATCCCTAACCCTTGAGGCCAACCAATCCTAGAATTACATATAGAGTTAGCCCAAAAAATATACTAAGGTCATTTCAAGATTTTTAGATAGCCCAACTTTTGAAGGTCATAATTTGTAAACCATTGAGTTGATTGGCTATTATGACCCCATTCCAAAATCACCATCTTCTATTGTACAACACTTGATTTGCAAAATTTCTAGTCAGGTGAGTTCGGGCTTCATTCGAGGCCTCTAAGGCCTTCAAAACTGAGATTAAAGTTTTTAAATGAAAAATTCATACTGAAAATCTGCAATAACTTGATGAATACACATGATATGGTAGTGAATCTCAACCGACATGCTAATATATCAAAGATGAACCTCGACTTCTAAAATTAGAATATTTTGAGTCCTTATGACTGACTTATTAAGTAGAAAGCTTCCACAAATAGAAACTCGACTATGAGACAAACCTTATTCAAGAGACATAAATGAGATATCTTTTTGGGTGATGTAAGATTGCTCTTACTTCCAGGATGCTCTTGCATTAGAAACTCAGGATAATTTGAGAAGTGACCCCATCACATCTCAGATCTTCAAAGGAAAACTGAGACAGTTAGCCAGCTCCCTTGTCAGGCATGATGAATCTTTTATTGGTCTCCCTTTCTATTTGACCATATATGCTTCATATGTTTTCTTCCTTCTACTTTTGTGTGCTCAATCTCCTTTGTAGCTGAATTAGTTGTTGGAATACTCCATATGCTTCTGTGACTTCATCTCCATGATGTCCTCTATCAAATATCAAATGTTTAATACTGGTGAAATATTCAGTACATTAGTCAATTGTGTTTCATAGGGATTTCCATAATATTGTCTTTTTAGTATCTTGTACGGTCCAAATTTCTTCATTTTCATCCTTTTATATATTCCCACTCAAAAATGCTCATTCCTCAAATGTACGATGGCTTCATCCAACCTAAAGTTCATTGTACCTTCTTTTGTCATATGCCTTAGCCATGTATTGTGTATTCATTCTTGTAATGTGCTTCCTTGCCTACTCGTTCTATGAAATCCTCGACCTCAATACTACTTATCTCTCCTTTTTCCAACTTCTTCAATTTAGAAGAATTTTTGAGACTTCTCCCATATAATATCTAGAATGGCAATTTACCAGTACTCATATTAACACAATTATTATATGCAAATTTTGCTCGTGGTAAAATCAAATCCCATCCTTTTGGCTTATCTCCAACCAAACACCTTAGCAATTTTCCAAAACTCCTATTCACCATCTATATCTGCCCATCAGTCCGTGGATGATGTGGTGAGTTGAGCTTAAAATTTGATTTCAACTTCTTCCATAATGTACGCCAAAAATACCTAACAAACTTGGTACCTTGATTTGAAACTATGCTCTTTAACAAACAATGTAGTCTCACCACTTCTCTGAAAAATAACTCTACCACATGAGAAACATCACTAGTCTTTTTGCAGGAAATGAAATGCACCATCTTTGAAATATGTTAACCACCACAAAAATTGAATCATACCCTTGCCGAGTTCTTGGTAAACCAAAAATGAATTCCATGTTGACATCCTTGTACGACTGCTCTGGTATAGGTAACAACTGACACAACCCATTATTCTACTTCACTCCTTTTGCCATTTGACATACTGTGCAACTTTGTACAAACTTCTTGATATCTGGTTGCAACTATGGCTAGTAGTAATTCTCATTGTTAAAGTCAACTAAATTTATGAATATGAATGGTAGAGATTGAACTCCGAAGAGGAGAGCATTAATTGATTTTGATACTCTTCTTGTTCAATCTGTTTGGATATAAATATTAAATTGAGAGTCATGTCATGAGGAGACATGTCTCCACCAAGTGGAGCCATGTCCACTCATGACATACCTCTTTAAATATAAACAAATTATTATCCAAGTAACCCCCAATCCTAATCAAGATTAGAGATGGTAATTATTTGACCAATATAGATGATAAGTCACCAATCTACACCAAGGGATTAATTAGTCTTTGATCATTACTCGATCTATACCATGACTTCATTAATATTAACATATTTAATCATTACATGATCTTGGAAAGGGAAGAGACAATAATCAAGACTAGAATTCACTAATGCAGATTACAATATACTTGGATCTATTTTGATCTGATATAGATGTTAATCTATCCTCAAAATGATCATGCATACATAGAGTTCGATTTGATACAAGAATGGTATTGATTTCCAAAACATATGAAATAGTGATTCTAGTGAATACATGAAATATGGATGTATGCATGTCAATGCATACAATGAACTGTCATACACACACATATATACAAAATCAAATCAATCATCATTGTTGTATCTCACTGAAGCTACTATTTATTCAACACTCCCTCTTATCTAGGGAAGATAATCAAGTATATATTACAATAGAGATATCACCTAACTCATGGTATCAAAGGATATAATATGCTCAAGAACATCAAGTCACATGCTTAAGAACATCAAGTCACATGACATTCTTCTTATATATATCCAAGTTATGGTATGTGCACTGACTCCAAGTCTCATGATGTCTGCCATAACAAATCATGGCATATCCATGGATATTATGTCACATAATATCGACCATGATCATCTCATAAAGGACCATAATCATCTTCAACTGCTATCAAGTCTCATGATATCTATAAATATGTCCAAGAGATATTGATTATCATGATATGTCCATGAATATCAAGTCACATGATATTCATAATGATAGTGAACTAATCATTGTAAAGTTGACAACTTACAATATTAGATACAAGTGTTCATTATTTGAAAAGTCACCACCTTTCAATAATGTTCACAGGGGGTAGGCCCATTAAAGCCATGGAGTCACACACATGACATCAAAAGTTTACATGAAGTCACCATGGATTCTCTCATGTGGCGTTGTCATGGAATCACACACATGACATCCTACATGAATCATATTAGAGGATGAACCCATCATAACTACTCCCGCAAAGTGGAACAAGGGTTTTACTTTAAACTTCTCTCTCACAAATAAAAATTTAATGAAGTACATTTCAAGAAATCATTGATGCTAAGACTCCCTCTTAGGAAGGGCTTATTCTTCACAACTCCAAGATAGACTCCAAATGCACAAAATTTACTTTGGTATGATACTTGGTAATAATACCAACAATTCGTACTTTAGTGATAATGCACTTTGTCTAGAAACCATATCGAGATGATCTACTCCCTCTGAATCATTATGATCAAAGATCCCTTT
This sequence comes from Cupressus sempervirens, assembly GCA_028749045.1. Classification (NCBI taxonomy): domain Eukaryota; kingdom Viridiplantae; phylum Streptophyta; class Pinopsida; order Cupressales; family Cupressaceae; genus Cupressus; species Cupressus sempervirens. Next base: position 327,680,510 of record CM053790.1, read on the forward strand.
GGCATATCTTCTGGCAACTCTAATCACAACATTATTCGTAGTAGTTTCTCATATACAAATTTACTTTACTCATTTCATAGTAAAATGAGTGAATGTAATAAACTATGGATTTTTCCTCATGCTCGACAACATAAAATATTAACATAATGTGGTTCTCTTAAGTACATGTATCAACCTCCTAACCTCTTCATCCAAGGTTGCCTCTCAACCTCCTGACCTCTTCATCCAAGGTTGCCTCTAATGAATGTCAAACTCCCTCTTGATATAGAAGGGTACTCATAATCTCAATCATCAAAGATATCTTTCTTCAAGAGTCTCTTTGTCTAGCATAATCATAAAATGACTAATGAATCCTTGAACAAAAGGTTGAGTCTTGCACAATATTTGGTAGCATACTTAATGTAACAATCTTCTTTTCCTGCAAGCACTTCTCCAAATATAAGAAAAGATCAAGGAAAGATAGATCTTATATTACATATAGAAATAAGAGAGACTACAATGAGTAGATAAATACTTATATGCACATCAACATCTTTGATTACAAGTTTCTGTAATGAAGGTCTGTATGCATCAAATCATAAAATGCCTCCATATAAGCACTTGTCGAACAATTGGAATGAAACATTGGTTATTATTGTTTGTGAAACAACAATAGGAGACAAACACACTTTCATGACTCCCTAAAAAATCTGAATTGATTCCTTATTCCCTCATTGCAAAGGCTTTTAATAAGCACAATGGTAACAATGCTAGGTATTAAACCCAACTGCAACATTGCATTGTCTAGCGCATAAGCATTTTTTGTGTGTATTTCCATCTTTACAATTCCCATGGGTCAGTACATTGTATGCAACATCATTAGGAGTTGATATTTTCTCTAGCATTGCATCAAATACTTTTCATGCTTCAATCATTTTTCCTTTCATGTATAATTCTTTATTTTGTGTGTATTTCCATCTTTACAATTCCCATGGGTCAGGACATTGTATGCAACATCATTAGGAGTTGATATTTTCTCTAGCATTGCATCAAATACTTTTCATGCTTCAATAATTTTTCCTTTCGTGTATAATTCTTTATTTTGTGTATTTCCATCTTTACAATTCCCATGGGTCAGGACATTGTATGCAACATCATTAGGAGTTGATATTTTCTCTAGCATTGCATCAAATACTTTTCATGCTTCAATCATTTTTCCTTTCATGTATAATTCTTTAATAAGTACCACATTATTCTTCAAATTATCATTCATGCAATGGTTCACAAGAGTATCATAGGTGATTTCATCTGAAATCAAATCTTCATACATCATTTTGAACAAGAGTTGATTCACTTCATTTGAACAAGATTTCTAACAAAGTCCATGAATGAGTGCACTACGACTGACTACGTCTATTGGCAGACCTTTCTATACCACTTCATTATGTAACTAAAAATGCATTCCATATGTTTCCTTCTCTACAATATCCATTGATCAATGTAGTGTGTGAGGCCTCACCCCGACCCATCCTAGCATCAATGATACATTATTATTTTGATACTCATGATTCGATATGTCAGAACATTATTTGATGCACTGAACATTATTATGCTATTTATGATGTATGATGCTCTACTTTTAGATATTTGTTTTTGTCATTTAATGCTTTATGAACATGTATGAGGATGAAGTGAATGAATGCAAAACTAACCCTTTTGAATTTTTCCAATTTTAATGAATAGAATAAGATGAATAATTGAATTGTAGAAAAATGGATGTTTTAAATTACATGAATTTCTTGATGCTTAGTTTTATCTATATATATATGTGTGTGTGTGTGTGTGTGTGTGTGTGTTGCTTGAACTACTGATATGTGCAATGAGTGTGCAGGAAGTTTAGCCGGAAAATCCAATGGAAAGACAGAGTTGAACCCCTTGTTCATTTGTGCTATCTTTGCATTGTTTATCTTTAAAAGATTGTTATTTGGTTTTATTATTCACCTAGCTTTTATTTGTTCTTATTAAGTCCTTAAGGCTTAAAAAACTTTAAATCTAAGCACCCTAGGGGTAATGATGTGGGTGGGGAGTACTTTTCACCCCTTTAGCCTCCTTGGTTGACTTTTAGAGTCACTCAAAAACCCTATTTTTGGTTGATTGCAAAAATTGGTTATCTCCTCATGATTTGGTGACTCAAACTCCATCTTGAGTTACTTGAAGTCTAGTTGAGTTAAGGATTATACTTAGAGGCATTTTGGAGTAGTTTTGGGGTTACCCAATCTCTAGTTTTGGAGAAAGTTTGAAGATTGAAGAAATAAAAGGGAAAAGCTCTTCTCAGACCACCATTTTGCCATAACTCTTTGGTGAAGGTAGGAGTTCTTCACTCGTTGAAATTGTTTCTTCATGTGTTCATGCTTGAATCTTTCTTGAATCATGCATAAGGCATTGTGTTGTCTTTGTATTGCTTGCTTGTGTGTGTTGGGGTTGATTGGGAGGGATCTTAACTTGTTTTTCTTTTGATGTCATTCTCATGCTTGCTTTGATGATTTGTGTTTTGAGAGAATTTCATGGGGATTGTTTTGGCATCAATCACCTTTGGATAGGGAAGAAGTGGCCATGTTTGGGGGAAGGGCCTTAGTTGGACCTCAATAGTGTAGAGTCTCCTCTCATGGTGAGAGGAGGGAAAGATGGTAGGGTGTATGAGCCCCTACTTGTCATCCCATACCTTGTATGAAAATTTGAATTCTTGAAGAAGGGAAGAAATGAATACCCTTGATATATTGGCCCCGAAAGGGCATTTGTAGAAGAATGGAAGTTCTCTAATGTTGGCTCCGAAAGGGAAATGTTATGGTATGGTGATTGACATCTCCTACTGAAAAAATTCCACCTCCCCCCTATTATGGTTCATTGTTGAACCTATTGTGCAAAATCGGGTTGGGAATGCATGCTTGAATTGTTTATCTTATTGTGTTGTTTTACCTCCATGTTGGTTCTTGTCTCTCCAATGGTTCCCTTGATGCATTGAAGACATTGGAAAAGTTCTCTTGTGAAAGCCCTTGAAGAAAATTCAATTGAATTGTAACATTTGTAAAAAATGTATTTTAAATTTTGATGTATTTGGCAAAGATGTCGGGTTTTCTTACTGGTTCTTTCCTGATGGAGCCTTGAACCACGATGAATAATAGAAAAAGAAAAAAAAGATTTTGAAAATCTCCTTGCATTGCTTTTATGTGATTTCAAACTTTGCATATGTATGTAAGAAAATAGATTGATAGATAATGTCTTGAATTATGAATTTTCAAGTTTCAATTATGTTAATGAAAAGCAATTTGATATGTTGAAGTTCCCAATTTGATGTTTAACTATTAAGAGGAAATAAAAATCTTACATTGTGATCACAAAGTTATCAGTCTTCTTGTTAAAATTACTAATTGACACAATAAAAATTTGATTAAGAATTATGCATCAGCATGAATTTTGATTATAAAAGAACGTATACCTCGCTATGTGATGATTTATAAAACACAATTAACAGGAGAGAAAGACAAAATATAACATCATGCACCTCCTTATATTAGTATGTTTGTTGGAGGAATCAATGTGGTCATTTGGTTAGAGTGACATATTCATTTGAATTTCTACCAAAAATCATTATTAAATCTTTTTAAAAGAATATAAATTAAATACATTTAAATTTAAAACATTTAAATGAATATCTTGTTGACATCTCTCAACAACAAAACTTTAGCATTTAACTCCATGCTAAACAGAAAAGGGCTAGGTACTTGCCTACGACCCCTATCTAGATATTTAAAATTAATAATAATAATAAAAAATCTAAATCCCACCTACTTAACTCTTCCTTTCCCCCATTCCCAGCGTGTTTAACCTTCCCATTAAAGGGCTAGGCGTGGCAGATTTCCCCCTCCCTATAGTAATGTACGCATGTCACGTCAGGTGGGGGAGCAAGGAAGTTTTATGGCACATATAAATTCCTTAAAAAAAAAATGGTTAAGTTTGAGCACGCCTCCCTTAACTGTTATGCGTTGAACCAGGCTTCACTCACGCAAGGTGAGTAGGATAGGTCTGCCACGTGCAGAACTTGGGCAACGCATGGGCAGGCCCTATGTTGGGTACAGGGGGGTAGGTCCTAGGTTTGGGGGGGGGGGGGGGGGTAATGATATGTATGTTATTAAATTGTTTTTTTTTGTTTTTTGGTAAGTGTAATTTGTTGTTAATGTATATTTAATTATATAATGTAGGTTGTTTGTTAATGCATATATTTATTTTTGGTGTAATTTGTAGTGTTAGTTAGAAAGCATAGGGTAGTATTATGTTAGGTTTGTTTTCGTCATTTAATGCTTGATGAACATGTATGAGGATGAAGTGAATGAATGCAAAACTAACCCTTTGTAATTTTTCCAATTTTAATGAATAGAATAAGATGAATAATTGAATTGTAGAAAAATGGATGTTTTAAATTACATGAATTTCTTGATGCGTAGTTATATATATATGTGTGTGTGTGTGTGTGTGTGTGTGTGTGTGTTGCTTGAACTATTGATGTATGCAATGAGTGTGCAGAAAGTTTAGCTGAGAAATCCGATGGAAAGACAGAGCTGAACGCCTTGTTCATTTGTGCTATCTTTGCATTGTCTATCTTTAAAAGATTTTTCTTTGGTTTTATTATTCTCCTAGCTTTTATTTGTTCCTATTAAGTCCTTAAGGCTTAAAAAATATTAAATTTAAGTACCCTAGGGGTAAGGATGTGGGTGGGGAGTACTTTCCACCCCTTTAGCCTCCTTGGTTGACTTTTAGGGTCACTCAAAAACCCTATTTTTGGTTGATTGTGAAAATTGGTTATCTCCTCATGAGTTGGTGACTCAAACTCCATCTTGAGTTACTTGAAGTCTAGTTGAGTTAAGGATCATACTTAGAGGCATTTTTGAGTAGTTTTGGGGTTTTTATCCAATCTCTAGTTTTGGAGAAAGTTTGAATATTGAAGAAAGAAAAGGGAAAAACTCTTCTCAAACCACCATATTGCCATAACTCTTTGGTGAAGGTAGGAGTTCTTCACTCCTTGAAATTGTTTCTTCATGTGTTCATGCTTGAATCATGCATAAGGCATTGTGTTGTCTTTGTATTGCTTGCTTGTGTGTTGGGGTTGATTGGGAGGGATCTTAACTTGTTTTTCTTTTGATGTCATTATCATGCTTGCTTTGATGATTTGTGTTTTGAGGGGATGATGGGGACACAACCGAAGCACATAATGGACACAACAGGAAAAGGAAAATTGTATTAACTGTGAAAATAAGCTAGTACATTCACTACAGAGAAAATAGACTTGAAAACATGCCCTAAGGACTTACAATAGCACAAAACTGGAGATAATTTCTCCTTTTGGTACCTCCTCTCAATTTCCACTCCGTACTGCCTTTTACAATGCCAAAAATGTCCTTAAATAGACTCCGGAGGGTTAAGGACTAGGAGTACATTCTAGAAAGTGCTAGTAGGCATCCACTGACCAAGTAGAAGGCTCCAGAAGCCACGTTAGAAGTTGGTGCAAATCTAGAAGAATCCAAAAATGGTAACCGAACTTCTGGGAGGCATAACTTTTGAACCGTAGCTCCAATTGACGAACCGTTTACATTTTCGGAAAGCTCTCGAAGCGCTCTATAGCCCTATGGACTAGCTTCACTCATACCTCATTTTTTGGCCCTTTTCAAGGTCATTTAATGCCCCTAACTTGACTTTGAAGCATTCTTAGGAGGTCTCCAAAAATCGAAAAATTGCGATAACTTTCAAACCGTGGGGCCTTTTGACCTGATTCTTTTTCTAAAATGCTCTAAATTGCAATTACATTCATTTGGCCAATTTACACCTCCTAGTTTACCAAAATGATGGCTCAATTACATACTCCTATTTTTTTGGCATTTACACGTATCCCAAGGTGTTCAAATACTCTATCCTAGAACATTGATAGTGGATCTATGAGATTTGGGACCTTTATTTGACCCAAATGGGTATCCAAAAATGAAAACACATGAAACAAAAACTAAGTCTAAGTACATTTTTTTTGGGTGACACAGGATTTCCCTTATACCTCTGGATGCTCCTGCATCAGACACCCAGGGTAGATTGAAAAGTGACCTTGTCAATTTATGAATGGTAGAGGAAATCCCAAATGGGAAACCTCAGCTACTGAAATCCAGGTTGAGTCCTCTATCGGCCATCCTTTCCACTTGACCAAATACTCTTCATGCTGCCTATTTCTGGTGCTCCTACCTACACGATGATCTAGAATGTCTTCTATCTCCTCCTTCTTAGAAGCAGGAATTGGACATGGCTCTAACATCAGTTTCTCATTTGCACCATCATCATGATACTCTGTTAAGTTTGCAATGTTGAAAATAGGAGAAATGTGAATACCATCTGGCAACTCCACCTCATATGCATTTCCTGAGTCATGTTTCTTCAGAATTTTGCAGGGGCAAAATTTCTTCATTTTCAGCTTGTTGTAAGTACCGGTTGGAAATCTTTCTTTTCATAAGTATACCATGACTAGATCCCCTACTTGGAATTCCTTATGTCTTCTCCTTTGATCAGCCCTAGCTTTATACTCTTGATTCATCTTGGTAATGTGTGCTTGAACCTCCTCATGCAGATGCTTGATATGTTCAACAAATTCTTCAGCTTCAACACTTGTCCTTTCCCCTTGCTCTATCTTCCTCAATTTTGGCGCAGTCCTTGGGCTACTTCCATATACAATGTGGAATGGTGATCTACCAGTACTCCTATTTACAGAGATATTGTAAGAAAACTTGGCTTGTGGTAGAATCAAATCCCACCCCTTGGGCTTATCCCCAACTAAAAATCTTAGCAAATTGCCCAGACTTCTGTTTACCACTTCTGTTTGACCGTTAGTTTGTGGGTGATATGTGGAACTGAATTTCAAGTTTGTTCTCAAATTTTTTTGCAATGTTACCTAGAAATACCCCACAAATTTAATGTCTCTATCAGAAACTATACTCCTTGGAAGACCATGTAGTCTTACCACTTCTCTGAAAAACAAGTATGCAATATGGACAACATCATGAGTTTTGTGGCATGGAATGAAATGTGCCATTTTGGAGAACCTATCAACCACCAAAAATACTAAGTCATTACCCCTTGGTGTCCTCGAAAATCCAAGAACAAAGTCCATACTTATGTCCTCCCATGGCTTTGATGGAACGGGCAATGGCTGATATAGTCTAGTATTGTGGCTAAATCCCTTGGCGACTTGACAAACTTGGCAACTCTGTACAAACTTCTTCACATCTTGTGAAATCTGAGGCCAAAAATAATGTTCTCTAAGAATGGAAATGGTCTTATCTCGACCAAAATTTCCTGCCATCCCTCTACTGTGTTTCTCTTTAATCAGATTTTCCCTCATGGAACTCCTTGGAGTGCACAAGTAGATGCACTTGAATAACATACCATCCTGAATTAGATAGTCTAACCACCTAGTTCTATCTACAACAACAGGCTCTTTACAAGCTTTCCACGCTTTAGCAAAATCAAGATCTTTAGGGTACAGATTCTTGAGTTCATCAAACCCAACTACTTCAACCTGCATTACTGTAAGCAACAACTGTCTCCTGCTTAGTGCATCTGCAACCCTATTAGATTTTCCACTTCTATGTTTCAACACAAATGTATAGCTTTGCAAGAACTCTACCCACTTCATATGCCTCTAATTCAATTTACCTTGGCTATTTAGGTATTGTAATGCCTGGTGATCAGTATACAAAAAAAATTCCTTTGGCAATAAATAATGCCTCCATTTCTTTAAGGCCTAAACTATTGCATAGAACTCTTGATCATAAACAGAATACTTCTTCTTTGCATCATTCAATTTTTCACTAAAATATGCAATAGGCTTACCTTCTTGGCTCAATACAACCCCAATAGTACTGCCACTAGCATCACAATCCACCTGGAACACCTTTCTAAAATTTGGAAGTGCCAACATAGGTTATTCTGTCACCTTCTTCTTCAACAGTTCAAAACTTCTCGCAGCTGCTGCAGTCCATTTGAACTCTTTTCTATCCCCTCTTATTGTGTTAGTTAGGGGTGCACATATGCCACTAAAATTCTTAAAAAACTTCTTGTAAAAACTAACTAGACCATGAAATGATCTTACCTCAGTAGTAGACCTTGGAGTAGGCCATTCGAAGATGGCTTTTACCTTCTCTGGATCCATTTTGAGACCGTCAGGTGATATAAAAAACCCCAAATAGACTAACTCCCTTTTTGCAAAGATACACTTCTTCAAATTAATTAACAGTTTCTCTTCCTTTAACCTTTCAAGGACACTACGAATATGCAATAAATGTTCTTCCAAAGTCTTGCTGAAAATTAAAATATCATCCAAATAGACAATAATAAATTTTCCCAAGAACTTCTTAAGTAGCTCATTCATAAGCCGTACGAAGGTGCTTGGGGCGTTCATCAATCCAAAGGCATGACTAACCACTCATAAAGACCATCCTTGGTCTTAAAGGCCATTTTCCACTCATCTCCTTCTCAAATCCGTATCTGGTGATAACCACTCTTGAGATCTATCTTTGTGAAGTGCTGAGATCCACTCAAGCAGTCCATAAGATCATCCATTCTTGGCAAAGAAAATAGATATTTGATGGTTATCCTATTTATAGCTTGAGAGTCTGTACATATCCTCCACTCTCCATCCTTCTTTGGTGCCAATATTGCAGGTACTGCACATGGACTCAGGCTCTCTCGAATCAAACCCTTCCTCAATAGCTCCTGAACCTATCTATTTAGCTCCTCTATTTTAGTAGGAGTCATCCTATGACCAACCTTTTTAGGAAAACTAGCTCCTGGAATTAGATCTATCTGATGACTAATTTGCCTTACTGGTGGCAATCCTTCTAGAACATTATCAGAGATAATATCTCCAAACTCACCTAGTAAATATGAAACTTCAAGTGGTATTTCACTACTACCTTCTTTATCTTTCTTAGGAATCAAAGCATAGCACATACACTGATGTTTCATTCCATCTAAAAAATTTCTTCCATCAACAAGACAAATCCTAACACTGCTACATACCTTTTCACCTTCCTTTTTCATGGGCTTCAGTTTGTGGAAAACTCCATCCTTTGTTAGAGAGTATGTGTTTGCATGACCATCATGTACTACATGTCTATCAAACTGCCATGGTCTACCCAACAATAGATGGCAAACATCCATTGGAATAACATCACAGAGAACTTCATCATAGTAACTCTCAATTTTGAATTTCACAAGACATTGTTCACTTACTAGGACCTTATGATCATCTTTCACCCAAGCAATCCGATAGGGCTGGGGATGTTTCTTCCTCTTGAGCTTCAGCTTAGAGACCATCTCCTCTGACACCAAGTTTTCAGTGCTACCACCGTCAATGATCACATCACAACATTTTTCTCACATTTGCACCTGGTACGAAACAAACTCCTCCTTTGTCCTAGTTCAATCTCACCACTTAATAGGACCCTTTCATTTACCAATGTCTCTCCTCTTTCTGCATCCTCTGAATGTGATGACTGTGCATCCTCATCCACATGAGCAACCCTAGCTTGACCCTAAGCTCTCGTATTTGTCCTTCATTGTCGTTGAGGGCATTCAAAGGCATGATGACCTTCTTCATTGCAATGGAAACAGGTACCACGAAAGCCTCCTCTTCCTTATCTATGTCCTCTACCTCTTCCTCTCTGATTTCTAAAGTCTTGATCATGGGAGCTTTTGAAACCCTCATTTGTCTGGTTCCTGCTAGTACCCACATATTCGTTTTTGTTTTGGGTTTCATTTCGACCTCTAGATGACCTACCGCTTCCCCTTCCTCCTTCATCATGCCCTCTTTGTCTCCCTTTAAACCTCTTCTTCAGCTTCTCTTCAACTCATAGGGAAAATTGGTATGCCTCTTCAACACTAGTCATTCTTACCAGACTTAATTCCTCCTAGATGCTAGGTCGTAACTCACTGATATAACGAGCAACCTTCTCCTTATTTTCTTCTGCATGCCCTACTCTAATCAAAAGTCAATAAAAATCCTTTGTATATTCTTGGACTGATCTTCCTTCTTGCTTTAGCCCATGCATCTTCTTAAACAAATCAAACTTGTAGTCGAGAGGAATGAACTGCTTCTTTAATTTGTCCACCATGCGATCCCACCTTGTGATCTTCTCCTTTCCTCTTCTGTTTCTTTCCAATTGAACTTCTTGCCACTAGATTTTGGCATGGCCTTTCAGTTTGGCCTTTGCAAACTTAACCCTATCTGGGTCCCTGATATCCTCATACTCAAAGTATTCTTCCAGTTCATTGATCCAGTCGATCAACTCATCTAGTTTCAGATTTATTGGAAATACACTCACATCAATTGTAGGTCTTTTCCCAAATTTAGTAATGACCGTAAAAAGCCTTTCCTCTGCCTGATTTAGAACTTCCCCGTCAAATTCCCCTTCTGGTCCAATTTCTTCTTCTTCATTGTCATCATCATTGTCGTCACCTGCGCCAACATTTGTTCCTCTACGAAGCTCCTTTTGCAATGCTTGTACCTGCCTTTGGAGGCCTCTAACCTCATCAGGATTAATAGCTCCAACCCTTCCACCACACTCTCTTCGTGGAGGCATCTTCTTAACTCAAACCCACAACCACACAGTCCTGGTGCAAACTGCTTCACAGTCGGCGCTCTGTCTACACACTTAGGAAAACCAGCTCTGATACCACTTGATGGGGACACAACCCAAGCACATAATGAATACAATAGGAAAAGGGAAATTGTATTAACTATGAAAATAAGCTAGTACATTCAGTATAGAGAAAATAGACTTCAAAACATGCCCTAAGGGCTTACAATAGCACAAAACTGGAGATAATTTCTCCTTTTGGTACCTCCTCTCAATTTTCACTCCAAAGTACCTTTTACAATGCCAAAAATGTTCTTAAATAGACCTCGGAGGGTTAAGGACTAGGAGTACATTCTAGAAAGTGCTAGTAAGCATCCACCGACCAAGTAGAAGGCTCTAAAATCTACATTAGAAGTTGGTGCAAATCTAGAAGAATCCAAAAACGGTAACCGAAATTTTGGGAGGCATAACTTTTGAACCGTAGCTTCGATTGACGAACCGTTTACATTTTCAGAAAGCTCTCAAAGCACTCTATAGTCCTATGGACCAGCTTCGCTCGTCCCTCATTTTTGGCCCTTTTCAAAGTCATTTAATGCCCCTAACCTAACTTTGAAGCATTCTTAGGAGGTCTCCAAAAACTGAAAAACTATGATACCTTTCAAACCATGGGGCCTTTTGACCTGATTCTTTTTCTGGAATGCTCTAAATCAAAATTACATTCATCCTCCTAGTTCACCAAAATGATGGCTCAATTACATACTCCTATTTTTTTGGCATTTACACGTATCCCAAGGTGTTCAAATACTCTATCCTAGAACACTGATAGTGGAACTGTGAGAGTTGGAACCTTTATTTGACCCAAATGGGTATCCAAAAATGAAAACACATGAAACAGAAACTAAGTTTGGCAAGAAAAAGTCTCATTCAAAGAGAGAAAAAGAAATAAAGATTGGAAAGGAAATATAATTTGCTTCACCAATCTTTGAAAAAAGAGATGAGCGAAGTCTCATCACTGGATGAAAAATTGGAAATTTATAGAAAATTACAATCTCTACCACGTAATAGTGCACCTACACATCTTCGCCAATGTTGTTTGAAGACTGGAAGACCCAGAGCCATTTATAGAGACTTTGAATTATCCGGATATATAATCCGTGAAATGGCTCACGCATGTTTGTTGGCTGGGGTAACAAAATCGAGTTGGTAGGGTAAGGAAAATAATTATTTAAAGTTATTGTTATGATAGAAATAAAGTTATTGTTACGATAGAAAAGTCCCTCCCTATATAAGGGAGGGAGAATAGAATACCCAAGGGATTGCTCGATGTACCCATTATAATGGTATTATAAGAAAGGTTAATATGAAGGGATAATGCAAAGTAGAGCAGTTTGGTAGCTCGCAAGGCTCATAACCTTGAAGTCATGGGTTCAAATCCCGTCTTCGCAAAGACACAATAAATTTCATATATCTTGGCTGTATGTATAAATACGATACAAATACGACTAAACCAATACGATAACTTTCTATTCTACAGATAGGCGGGTAGCGAGAATCGAACCCGCATCTTCTCCTTGGCAAGGAGAAATTCTACCATTCAACCATACCTGCATTTGACTCGTTATATGGGTATATATTAATACCCATATATTACCATTCTATGGAGGTCAATTTTTCTATTTCAATAGATTTATTGATCAATTATAAATCATATTAATAAATAACCTCTTCCTTGAGCACTTTCATTACCTGGTTTTTTTATTTCTCATAAATTAAATTCCTTTGTGAATTAATTTAGGCCTAGGGGGAGGAAGGATAAAAAGATCAATATATCTTAAGATATGAAAGAATTTAGAATACCTACTAAAAAGACTAATCCAATCCATAATGATACACCTGAAAATAGTACATTTTTTTGACTTGACCAGCCATTAGGAGAGGAAAGTGTGATAGGTACACCAATTACTAGTAGAATTGAAATCGCAATTAATGCAAACACAGACGATTGGAATGCAATAGTCATGATTGTAATCTTAAAAACTTTCAATAGATTCAAAAGGCTATACCATTCGATCCCTATCCGGTCTTTTTAATTAAAATGCACTACAGATTTTTATTTGATCATAAATGAATCAAAATTTTAAAATTTCAAGTATAAGGAAAGAATAAGCAAATTTTATTTTTATCATCATAATAGTTATATCAAAATCACGATCAATTCCTTTCTCAAATCCTGCTGCAGCTGCACGAGCTCTTCCTGTATGCCACAAATGACCTACGAAAAAGAAAAATCCTAGAACAAAATGAGAAGTGGCTAACCAACTTCGAGGTGAGACATAATTGACCGCATTAATTTCGGTAGCTACACCACCCAAAAAATTTAAAGAACCTAAAGGAGCATGAGTCATATATTCTACTGAACGTCGTTCTTGCCAAGGTTGTATGTCTTTTTTCAGCTTACTCAGGTCCAAACCATTAGGACCTCTTAAAGGTTCCAACCAGGGAGCACAAAGATCCCAAAAATGCATCGTTTCCCCTCCAAAAATAATTTCTCCAGTAGGAGAATGCATAAGATATTTACCTAAACCAGTGGGCCCTTGGGCAGACCCCACACTAGCTCCAAGACGCTGGTCTCTAACTAGAAAAGTAAATTCTTGTGCTTGAGTGGCCTCTGGGCCGGTAGGTCCATAGAATTCACTGGGATAAGCTATATTGTTAAACCAAACAAAACAACAAGCAATGAAACCAAAGACAGAGAGAGCTACCAAACTATAAGATAAGTAAGCTTCTCCGGACCATACAAACGCACGACGAGCCCAAGCAAAAGGTTTTGTTAAGATGTGCCAGATACCACCGAAGATACAAATGGAACCTAACCACACATGTCCTCCAATTAGATCTTCTAGATTGTCCACACTAACAATCCATCCCTCCCCTCCAAAAGGGGATTTTAGTAAATAACCAAATATAGTACTTGGATTAAGCGTAAGGTTCGTAATTTTTCTTATATCTCCACTGCCGGGAGCCTAGGTATCATATATGCCACCAAAATACAAAGCCTTAAACACTAGGAGAAAAGCACCAACACCTAGCAAGATTAGGTGAATACCTAAAATTGTGGTCATTTTGTTCCTATCTTTCAAAAATGGGCTAAACCTGGTCATTTCTCAAAGACACTAGCTAAGGGACCCAATACTACCACCTGGATCTGGAACCTACATGCTGATGCTCATGATTTTGATAGCCATACCAATGATTTAGAAGAGATCTCTCGCAAAGTATTTAGTGCTCATTTTGGTTAATTAGCCATCATATTTATTTGGCTAAGTGGGATGTACTTTCACGATGCTTGTTTCTCCAATTATGAAGCATGGTTAGGCGATCCTACTCACATTAAACCCAGTGCTCAGGTAGTTTGGCCGATAGTAGGCCAAGAAATTTTGAATGGAGATGTGGGTGGAGGTTTTCGAGGAATACAAATCACCTCTGGGTTCTTCCAAATTTGGCGAGCATTCGAAATAACTAGTGAATTGCAACTTTACTGCACCGCAATCGGTGCATTAATCTTTGCAGCGTTAATGCTTTTTGCTGGTTCGTTCCATTATCACAAAGCTGCTCCAAAATTGGCTGGGTTCCAAGATGTAGAGTCCATGTTGAACCACCATTTATCAGGGTTACTAGGACTTGGCTCTCTATCTTGGGCAGGACACCAAATACACGTTTCTTTACCTATTAATCAACTCTTAGATGCTGGAGTGGACCCTAAAGAGATATCGCTTCCTCATGAATTTATTTTCAATTGTGAGCTTTTAGCTCAACTTTATCCCAGTTTCGTTGAGGGATTGACCCCATTTTTCACTCTGAATTGGTCGAAATATTCAGACTTTTTGACTTTTCATGGAGGACTCAACCCAGTAACGGGGGGTCTGTGGTTGATCGATACTGCACACCACCATTTGGGTATTGCAGTTCTTTTTCTAATCGCTGGTCATATGTATAAAACCAATTGGGTTATTGGTCATAACCTCAAGGATATTTTGGAGGCTCATAAAGGTCCATTTACAGGGGAAGGACATAGAGGTCTTTATGAGATCTTAACTACTTCATGGCATGCTCAATTAGCTCTTAACCTAGCTATGTTAGGATCTTTAACTATTTTCGTAGCTCATCATATGTATTCTATGCCTCCCTATCCATATCTAGCTATTGACTATGGTACCCAACTATCTCTATTCACACGCCATATGTGGATTGGTGGATTTCTCATAGTTGGCGCTGCTGCACATGCAGCTATTTTTATGGTAAGAGACTATGATCCGACTACTCAGTACAACAATCTTTTAGATCGTGTTCTGAGACATCGTGATGCAATTGTATCACACCTCAAATGGGTATGTATTTTCTTAGGTTTCCATAGTTTTGGTCTATATATTCATAATGATACTATGAGTGCTTTAGGACGTCCTAAAGATATGTTTTCAAATATTGCTATCCAATTACAACCTATCTTTGCTCAATGGATACAAAACACTCATGCTTTAGCACCCAGTTTGACAGCTCCTGATGCAACAGCAAGTACCAGCTTAACTTGAGGAGGTTGTGATTTGATAGCAGTAGGTGCCAAAGTGGCCTTGTTGCCTATTCCATTAGGAACTGTGGATTTTTTAGTGCACCATATTCATGCATTTACTATCCATGTGATTGTATTAATATTACTTAAAGGTGTTTTATTTGCTCGTAGTTCTCGTTTAATATCCGATAAAGTGAATCTTGGTTTTTGTTTTCCTTGCGATGGGCCTGGTAGAGGAGGAACATGCCAAGTATCTGCCTGGGATCATGTCTTCTTAGGGTTATTCTGGATGTACAATGCAATTTTGGTAGTAATATTTCATTTTAGTTGGAAAATGCAGTTCGATGTTTGGGGTAGTATAAGTGATCAAGGAGTGGTAACTCATATTATAGGAGGAAACTTTGCGCAGAGTTCCGTTACAATTAACGGGTGGCTCCGTGACTTTCTATGGGCACAAGCTTCTCAAGTAATCCAATCTTACAATTCTTCATTATTTGCATATGGTCTTTTATTCTTAGGTGCTCATTTCTTTTGGGCCTTTAGTTTAATGTTCCTATTTAGTGGTCGTGGATATTGGCAAGAACTTATTGAATCTATTGTTTGGGCCCATAATAAATTAAAATTTGCTCTGCTATCCAGCCAAGAGCCTTGAGTATTGTTCAAGGACGCGCTGTAGGAGTAGCTCATTACTTTCTGGGTGGAATTAAGTACATTTTTTTTTTGGGTGACACAGGATTTCCCTTATCCCTCTGGATGCTCCTGCATCAAGGGATTTCATGGGGATTGTTTTAGCATCACTCACCCTTGGATAGGGAAGAAGTGGCCATGTTTGGGAGAAAGGCCTTAGTTGGACCTCAATAGTGTAGAGTCTCCTCTTATGGTGAGAAGAGGGAAAGAGGGTAGAGTGTATCAGCCCCTACTTGTCATCCCATACCTTGTATAAAAATTTAAATTCTTGAAGAAGGGAAGGAATGAATACCCTTGATATATTGGCCCTGAAAGGGCATTTGTAGAAGAATGGAAGTTCTTGAATGTTAGCCCCAAAAGGGCAATGTTATGGTATGGTGATTGAAATCTCCTATTGAGAAAATCCACCTCACCCCTATTATGGTTCATTGTTGAACTTATTGTGCAAAATTGGGTTGGGAATACATGCTTGAATTGTTCATCTTATTGTGTTGTTTTACCTCCATGTTGGTTCTTGTCTCTCCCATGGTTCCCTTGATGCATTGAAGACATTGGAAAAGTTCTCTTGTGAAAGCCCTTGAAAAAAATTCAATTGAATTGTAATATTTGTAAAAAATGTATTTTAAATTTTGATGTATTTGGCAAAGATGTCAGATTTTCTTATTGGTTCTTTCCCGATGGAGCCTTGAACCAGGATGAATAATAGAGAAAGAAAAAAAAAGATTTTTAAAATCTCCTTGCATTGCTTTTATGTGATTTCAAACTTTCCATATGTATGTGAGAAAATAGATTGATGGATAATGTCTTGAATTATGAATTTTCAAGTTTCAATTATGTTAATAAAAAGCACTTTGATATGTTGAAGTTCCCAATTTTATGTTTAAGTATTAAGAGGAAATAAAAATCCTACATTGTGATCACAAAGTTATCTCTCTTCTTGTTAAAATTCATAATTCACACAATCAAAATTTGATTAATAATTATGCATCACCTTGAATTCTGATTATAAAGGAACAAAATTGGCTTCAAAAACAAAATGTGCATTCCTAGGAGTAAAAACCTCTCTGGAAAATGTATGTGAAATTTTTTTAATTTCCCCCAAGTTTACAGAGAATATTCTCTGAATTATCCTCTTTAATTTCTACCAAAAATCATTATTAAATCTTTTTAAAAGAATATAAATTAAATACATTTAAATTTAAAACATTTAAATGAATATCTTGTTAACATCTCTCAACAATAAAACTTTAGCATTTAACTCCATGCTGAATAGAAAAGGGCTAGGTACTTGCCTAGGACCCCTATCTAGATATTTAAAATTCATAAAAAAAAAAAATCTAAATCCCACCTAATTAACTCTTCCTTTCCCCATCCCCAACTTGTTTAACCTTCCCATTAAAGGGCTAGGCGTGGTAGATTTCCCCCTGCCTACAGTAAGGTATGCATGTCACGTCAGGTGGGGGAGCAAGGAAGTTTTATGGCACATATAAATTCCTTTAAAAAGAAAAGGGGTAAGTCTGAGCACGCCTCCCTTAATTTTTATGCGCTGACCCAGGCTTCACACACACAAGGTGAGGAGGAAAGGTCTGCCGCGCGCAGACCTTGGGAAGCGCATGGGCAAGCCCTATGTTGGGTACAGGTGGGTAGGTCCTAGATTTAGGGGGAGGGGGGGTAATGATATCTATGTTATTAAATTATTCTTTTTTGTTTTAGGGGAAGTGTAATTTGTTGTTAATGTATATTTAATTATATAATGTAGGTTGTTTGTAAATACATTTATTTATTTTTGGTGTAATTTGTAGTGTTAGTTAGAAAGCATGGGGTAGTATTATGTTATGTTTGTTTTTGTCGTTTAATGATTTATGAACATGTATGAGGATGAAGTGAATGAATGCAAAACTAACCCTTTTGAATTTTTCCAATTTTAATGAATAGAATAAGATGAATAATTGAATTGTAGAAAAATGGATGTTTTAAATTACATGAATTTCTTGATGCGTAGTTTTATCTGTGTGTGTGTGTGTGTGTGTGTGTGTGCGTGCGCGTGCGTGTGTGTTGCTTGAACTATTGATGTGTGCAGAAAGTTTAGCCAAAAAATCTGATAGAAAGACAGAGCTGAACCCCTTGTTCATTTGTGCTATCTTTGCATTGTCTATCTTTAAAAGATTGTTATTTGGTTTTATTATTCTCTTAGCTTTATTTGTTCCTATTAAGTCCTTAAGGCTTTAAAAATACTAAATTTAAGTACCCTAGGGGTAAGGATGTGGGTGGGGAGTACTTTCCACCCCTTTAGCCTCGGTTGACTTTTAGGGATACTCAAAAAATCTATTTTCGGTTGATTGCAAAAATTGGTTATCTCCTTATGAGTTGGTGACTCAAACTCCAACTTGAGTTACTTGAAGTCTAGTTGAGTTAAGGATCATACTTAGAGGCATTTGGAGTAGTTTTGAGGTTGTTACCCAATCTATAGTTTTGGAGAAAGTTTGAAGATTGAAGAAAGAAAAGGGAAAAGATATTCTCAAACCACCATTTTCCCATAACTCTTTGGTGAAGGTAGGAGTTCTTCACTCCTTGAAATCGTTTCTTCATGTGTTCATGTTTGAATCTTGCTTGAATCATGCATAAGGCATTGTGTTGTCTTTGTATTGCTTACTTGTGTGTTGGGGTTGATTGGGAGGGATCTTAACTTGTTTTTCTTTTAATGTAGTTCTCATGCTTGCTTTGATGATTTGTATTTTGAGAGAATTTCATGGGGATTGTTTTGGCATCACTCACCTTTGGATAGGGAAGAAGTGGCCATGTTTGGGGGAAGGGCCTTAGTTGGACTTCAATAGTTTCTCCTCTCATGGTGAGAGGAGGGAAAGAGGGTAGGGTGTGTGTGCCCCTACTTGTCATCCCATACCTTGTATGAAAATTTGAATTCTTGAAGAAGGGAAGAAATGAATACCCTTGATATATTGGCCTTGAAAGGGTATTTGTAGAACAATGAAAGTTCTTGAATGTTGGCTTCAAAAGGGCTATGTTATGGTATGGTGATTGATATCTCTTATTGAGAAAATTCACCTCCCTCCTATTATGGTTCATTGTTGAACCTATTGTGCAAAACCGGGTTGGGAATGCATGCTTGAATTGTTCATCTTATTGTGTTGTTTTACCTCCATGTTGGTTCTTGTCTCTCCCATGGTTCCCTTGATGCATTGAAGACATTGGAAAAGTTCTCTTGTGAAAGCCCTTGAAGAAAATTCAATTTAATTGTAATATTTGTAAAAAATGTATTTTAAATTTTGATGTATTTGGAAAAGACGTCGGGTTTTTTTGCTGTTTCTTTCTCGATAGAGCCTTGAACCAGGATGAATAATAGAGAAAGAAAAAAAAAGATTTTGAAAATCTCCTTGCATTGCTTTTATGTGATTTCAAACTTTGCATATGTCAGAAAATAGATTGATAGATAATGTCTTGAATTATGAATTTTCAAGTTTCAATTATGTTAATGAAAAGCAATTTGATATGTTGAAGTTCTCAATTTGATGTTTAAGTATTAAGAGGAAATAAAAATCCTACATTGTGATCACAAAGTTATCTCTCTTCTTGTTAAAATTCATAATTCACACAATCAAAATTTGATTAAGAATTATGCATCACCATGAATTTTGATTATAAAGGAACATATACCTTGCTATGTGATGATTTATAAAACACAATTAACAGGGAAGAAAGACAAAATATAACCTTATGCACCTCCTTGTATTGGTATGTTTGTTGAAGGAATAAATGTGGTCATTTGGTTAGAAGTCACTCTTAGTATATATATATATATATATATATATATGGCAAGAAACAAATCATGTCAACACTTAGACAAAATTGGCTTCAAAAAAAAAATGTGCATTCTCAAGAGTAAAAACCTCTCTGAAAAATGTATGGGAAAATTTTTTAATTTCCCCCAAGTTTACAGAGAATATTCTTTGAATTATCCCTTTGAATTTTTACCAAAAATCATTATTAAATCATTTTAAAAGAAAATAAATTAAATAATTTTAAATTTAAAACATTTAAACGAATATCTTGTTGACATCTCTCAACAACAAAACTTTAGCATTTAACTCCATGGTGAACAGAAAAGGGCTAGGTACTTGCCTAGGACCCCTATCTAGATATTTAAAATTAATAAAAAAAAAAAAAAAATTTAAATCCCACCTACTTAACTCTTCCTTTCCCCCATGCCTGGCTTGTTTAACCTTCCGATTAAAGGGCTAGGCATGGCAGATTTCCCGCTGCCTATAGTAAGGTATGCATGTCACGTCAGGTGGGGGAGTAAGGAAGTTTTATGGCACATATAAATTCCTTTAAAAAAAAAAGGGCTAATTTTGAGCACGCCTCCCTTAATTGTTATGCGCTGACCCAGGCTTCACTCACACAAGGTGAGGAGAACAGGTCTGCCGTGCACAGACCTTGGGCAACGCATGGGCATGCCCTATGTTGGGTATAGGGGGGTAGGCCGTAGGTTTGGGGGGGGGGGGGGTAATGATATGTATGTTATTAAATTTTTTTGTTTTGTTTTTGGGTAAGTGTAATTTGTTGTTAATGTATATTTAATTATATAATGTAGGTTGTTTGTTAATACTTTTTTTTTTTGGGTGTAATTTGTAGTGTTATTTAGAAAGCATAGGGTAGTATTATGTTATGTTTGTTTTTTTGTTAATTTTTAGTGTAAGATGTAAAGTTATAGTTAGAATGTAGTTTTAGGAAGGTTAAATAAATATTAATTAGAATTTATATTTATATTTAATTTTAAATTAAGAATGGCATTAATCCATCAACTAGATTTGTAATCTTGAGGATATTAGGAGGTAATGTATTATATTTATGTTAAGTAATGATGTTAATATTAAATAGTGAATTAGATATTAGAATATTAAAATTAGTTTTAATTTAAAAAGTTTAACTTGAAACTAGTATTCTTTAATTATAATAATTATAATGTTTTATTAATTAGCTTTATACTATCATGAGCATTGTTACATTGATTTTCATATGGGCCTTATTAAGGTGGATTTAAATTTATGATAGTTTTAAATGAAGTTCAGATTAAATTATAGATTATTGAATTTATTCTAGACATCAATTTCAATTGTAAATGATAAGTCAATAAGTTAGATAAAATTTTGGATACAAGTTTTAAACGTAGTTAGCATGCGTGAAATAGTTAAATTTAATCAATCTTCTAGAAGTTTCAAATCTTCTTAATGTTAAATGAATTAATTGGTAATATCGTTCAAGTTATCAAGTTAATGAAAGGGTCAAGCCAATTAGATCATCTTTAGGGTTAGTGGTATATTTCTCATAATTAAATTGTATCATTATAACAAATTGATAGAGTATGACCCTATTATATGGATTAGTCATTCAATTTTATTAATGGATTACTAAGAAACTTTCAGTTCACTCAAATAATCTCTTTGACGTAATGATCAAACTAACTCGTAACCCTATTTTTATCAATGGTGATCTTGTATCTAGCTTCATTGTACCTATGGTTATCTAAACCTTAAACCCCTCTGACAATTAACTCCATTGTAGTTCAACATCTAAACCTTTGTGGACCTTAGTATCTTAATTAATTCTTATAATTTTTTTTTTGTTGTGTGTGTGTTTTTACCCTTATATTTTGGGCATGACATTTTAGTATCAGAGCTCGTGTTTCAACACTAGGATCCTAAAACCATTATGCTTCTGAACTTAACTAAATCTTTAATTATGTAGGATGCCTCCGGTTACTCGGAGCAACCGACGAGGCAGAGGTCATAGGGGGAGAGGTGATAGAGTGGGACAAGAGGATAGACTACCACCACCACCTCCACCACCACCTCCACCATCGAATCCGAATCAGGATATTTTGGATGCCCTCGAGGCATTGATTGGCGTGGTCCAGCAAAGGGTAGTACCTATAGTATAGCCAGGGCAATAGATTCCTAGAGGGGAAGCATAGGTTCTCGGAGGAGGCAAGGCCAGAGATAGAGAGAGGAGTAAGAGTCCTCCACCGAGGCAGGTCAAGGGTCCGGGTGAGCATGAGGGTGAGTGGATAAATTAGAGAGGACCACCACTCGATAGACTTCCTAGACATATAGGAGATGATATCAGAGAGTTTATATGAATCAGACCACCACACTTTACCAGTTCTATAGAGGGGACAATAGCAGAGGCCTAGTTACAAAGTCTTCAGCAATGCTTTGGATTACATCCTTATGGGAGTAATCTGAAGGCATGTCTTGTAGTTCATCAGTTGAGAGGAGATGCCTCCAATTGGTTGCATTAGGAGGATACTCTAGGAGGAATGAGCATGGATACCCTCACATGGGAGTCATTCTTAGAGAGATTTAGGGAGAGGTACCTGTCCGAGCACTTCAGACAGAAGCAGCTTGAGGAGTTTCACTCTCTACATCAAAGGAGTCTCACCGTAGCTTAGTATGAGAGTAGGTTTCTTGAGCTCCTTCCATATATTGAGTACATGAAGGATGAGAAACTATGAGTGCATTGATTTATCATGGGCCTGAATTTCTCCCTTTAGGGTCTAGTTCATATGGCCTTTCCTACTACCTTCAGACAGGTAGTTGAGGTTGCACTGGTTGCAAAGGATACTCAGAGTAGATAGGAGTCACGGGATCAGTCTGAGAACTAAAAGTCTACCCAGCAGAAACCCCCTTGGAAAGGGAATTAGAACTACACAACAGGGTCCTCTAAGGGCCAACAGTCTCAATAGCAGAAACCTCAACAATAGTAGCATAAACCCTCACAGGGTTATTAGGGCTCCAAGCCAAAGTAGTGGCATTCATAGGGTCTGAGGCAGGATCAAAAAGTACAGACCACACAGTCATAGCTAGCGAAGACTCAACAGTCTTCTAGGGATAGTTTCAGTGGATCTAGTAGGTCAGGAGGCTCACAATAGTTTGGATCTCAGGGTGCACGATCTTATACACGAGGACCATGTTACACTTGTGGTGGCATGGGGCATATTGCTAGAGAGTGTCCTCAGGGACAGTCCTCTAGTGGTCAAAGAGGGGCATTTTCAGAGCTGATAGTTGGCAATGTAGGCAGATCTCACAAAGTTTTTGCAGCGGTTGATAACCGCCAAGCCGAGCATCAGGCTACAGTTATTGAGGCTACAAGTACTATATAGGGTAGCATGGTTACTGTCTTATTTGATTTTAGAGCTACTGATTTATTTATATCTCCTTTTGTTGTGGAGCATTGCGGGCTAGTGGCAGTTAGTCAGGATGTCAGTTGGGAGGTAGAGTTAGCCTTAGGAGCCAGAGTGTCAGTTAGTTCCATGGTGCATAATTGTCCAATTCAGATTGGAGACATGTCCATGATGTCAGATCTACGCATTACCCCTCTAGGTTCTTATGATGTTGTTCTTGGCATGGATTGGCTTTATGCTCATAGCGCCAAGATGGATTGTCGACAGAAGAGGGTGGAATGTGTGGATGTGGATGGTATCTCTAGAGTGATCCTTGGGGTTAAGAGATCTATATCCCTTCTTATGATTTCCGCTATGCAGCTTAGATGGTGCATGCGAAAGGGATTTCAGTTGTTCACTATCACCATCAATGACAGGGAGGAAGATTTAGAGGGGGAGCCATCCCTCGATGATTTTCCTATATTGCAAGAGTTTGTAGATGTTTTTCCTTCAGAGCTCCTTGGTAGGCCTCCACCTAGAGTAGTGGATTTTTATATTGATCTTGTGCCAAGAGCGAAGCTAGTGTCAAGAGCACCTTACACGATGACTACTCATGAGCTTAGTGAACTAAAGATTTAGTTGGAGGAACTTTTAGAGAAGCGGCATATTCGACCTAGTGTGTCACCTTGGGGCGCACCAGTGATCTTCGTAAAAAAGAATGACAGATCACTTAGGTTGTGTATTGATTATCGACAATTGAACAAAGTAACTATCAAGAACCGATACCCTCTTCCTAGAATTGATGACCTCTTCAATCAGTTGTAGGGTGCCCGAGTATTTTCAAAGATTGATCTCAAGTCAGGTTATCATCAGTTGAGGATTGTGGATAGTGATATCCTTAACATTTCATTTCATACTAGGTATGGTCACCACGAGTTCACCGTGGTGGCATTTGGTCTTACAAATGTTCCATCTGTATTCATGAGCCTCATGAATGGAGTATTTCGTACCTTTTTGGATAAGTTTGTGGTTGTTTTCCTAGATGACATCTTGATATATTCTCATGATGAGAAGGAGCATGAAGAGCACTTGAGATAAGTATTGCAAAAGTTGAGGGAGAACCAGTTGTTTGGTAGCTTGTCGAAGTGTGCATTCTTTAGACTTGAAATACATTATTTGGGTTATGTCATATCAGGCGATGGTGTCTCAGTAGAGCCATCGAAGATTAGAGCCATCATGGATTGGCCAGCACCCACCAGTGTCACTGAGGTGAGGAGCTTTATGGGACTAGCAGGCTATTATTGACGCTTCATTGCAGGATTCTCTAGAGTGGCACACCCCATCACATCTCTTCAGAGGAAGGGAAAGAAGTATGAGTGGACAGAGAAGTGTGATAGAGCTTTTCAAGAGCTCAAGAGAGCCCTCATGAGTGCACCGATTCTTGCAATACCAGATCTATCTGCGAACTTTGTGGTGTGCACCAATGCATCTTTGGATGGTATTGGGACAATGCTTATGTAGGATGGCCGACCTATTTCCTTTAAGTCTAGGAAGTTGAAGACTCATGAACTCAATTACCCTACTCATGACCTAGAGCTTGTAGCTGTGGTTCATGCTTTAGTGAGGTGGCAACACTTCCTACTAGAACATAGATTTAAACTTCATTCTGACCACCAGAGCTTGCAGTACATATTCACACAACCAAACCTTAATGCTAGGCAGAGAAGGTGGATGGAGTTCCTTTGTGAGTATGATTTTGATGTTCATTACATCAAGGGAAAGGAGAATGTAGTTGCAGATGGCTTAAGTAGAAGGCACCATGAGCTTTCATCTGTGACTACTAGCACCAATTTGAGAGAGCGGATTCTTCAACACTTGCCAACAGATGAGCTTTATGCAGAGGTTAGTCAGGTGGTGCATGCTCAGAGGCCCTTGGAAGGGAAGTATTCAGAGTATTCCTTGGAGTCTGATGGACTCTTGCGTCATAGAGGATGTATGTATGTACCATCCATTGGGGGTTTGCATGAGCTCAATATGCGGCACACCCCGGTGTTAAGAAGTTGCATGCCGATTTGAGACAGTTATATCATTGGCCAAGCATGAGAGTGCAGATTGCTAACATAGTTGTGAGATGCCTCAAGTGTCAGAGGGTGAAGGCGAAGCATCCTCATTCCGATGGGCTCCTTTAGCATCATGAGATTGCAGAGTGGAAGTGGGATGTTATATCTATGGATTTTATTGTTGGTTTCCCCTTGTCGTCTTGTCACCATGATGCCATTTTGGTGACAGTTGACACGTTGACCAAGGTTGCCCACTTCTCTCTCGTGCGTTCTACATACACAACACGAAACATAGCTCATGTGTTTCTGCGAGATATTGTTAAACTCCATGGTGTCCCCTATAAGGTCATCTCTGATAGGGACTCGTTGTTCACTTCATCTTTTTGGAGAGAGTTGCAATTAGCTTTGGGCACTAGGATCAATTTTAGTACAGCGCACCATCCTCAGATCGACGGGCATAAGGTTTTGGAGGACATGTTGCATATGTATGTGATGAACCACCAGGTCAAGTGGCAGGAATACCTACACCTTGTCGAGTTTGCCTATAACAATGGGCACCATTCTTCCATAGGTATGCCGCCTTATGAAGCTTTGTATGGAAGACCTTGTAGGATGCCTTTGAGTTGGGATAAGATCAAAGATCAAGTATCTATTGGCCCTCAATTAGTTAAGGAGATGGAGCAGCATGTGACTCTAATTAGGCAGCGCCTGAGAGAGGCACATGATCGACAGAAGAAGTATGTTGATGCTAAGAGGATAGATCGAGAGTATCAGGTTGGTGATAGAGTTTTCTTGAGGGTGTGGCTGCATAAGAGTCTGATTTGATTCAAAAAGGGCTCTAAGTTGCCACCCTGGTTTGTTGGACCATTTGAGATCCTAGAGAGGATAGGACCAGTTGCCTATCGTTTAGCCTTGCCACCGAGCCTGTCATGCATCCACAATGTGTTTCACATTTCAGTACTTAGAGGATACTGTATGGATAGTGGAGGAAGTAAAAGATGGAAGGGGAGCATTAGAAGACAAAGGTTCAGCATTAACATGATCTTGCTCAAGAGTGTAATCTTTATTTTCAGCATGAGGGTTCTTAGAAAAGGAACTCTTATCCCATTGATGTTGTATTTCAGCACAAAAAAATGCTTTCTCTTCGTCAAAAAATGCAGATTTATCATTTAGGTATTGTTCACAAAATTTATCAATGTTGTTTTCGAGATTTGATTCATGTGAATTACCATCAATATCTTTTCGTGACTCATCCCCTTTAAGCACAAGCATAGGACTAGGAGGACTTTTAGGAACTGTTGGAATGTAATAATCATCACCATCATAATCATTGTCACTAGAAGAATTATAGATAGGCATATCACAAGACTTTTCATGTTGTTCATTATCATGTCTTAATAAGAGGAATAAGACTCTTGGTAGAAGTAGAAGAAGAATGATATCGTGAAAAAGAGGTAGGTGAAGACCTAGATGGATGATATCTAGAAGAGTCATGGTAAGATTTAGAAGATGAAGTATGTGAATGATATTTAGAAGAATTATCGTAAGACTTAGAAGATGAAGAATATAAAGGATATTTAGAAGAATCATGATAAGACTTGGAAGATAAGAAATTTGAATGATATTTAGAAGAATCATGATAAGACTTGGAGGATGAAGAATCTGTATGATATTTAGAAGAATCATGATAAGACTTGGAAGATAGAAAATATTTGGAAGAAGGATATTGTGATTTAATCTTGCACATGATCCTAGCAAAAGTGTCTGATTTATCCATTTTTTTAATCATTTTTGTTGCAACGTCAGCATCCATGCATCTATTGGAGTGACAACACTTTTCAAATTCAAGAAGGAGGTGGATTTCATCTAAGCTCAAATGAGGATCCCTAAAAAGATATCCAAGATCCATGGTTCTAGAAGAAGAAGAATCAAGTATGGAAGAAGAGAAAGAATGAATAGAAGAAGGTAGACTATATGATAATAGGAGGAAAAGAATCAAGAAGACATGAAGAAGAGGAAGAATAGAAATGGGAGATTAGAAAGACATGAAAGATGAAGAAGAAAGAAGACCAAGAGTCATTTTGGGAAATTTGATACCATTTGAGATCATTTGAATGTTGAGCAACATGTAATAGCACTTGTAATCAACATGAAAGAAAAGGTACTAGTTGATAGGATAACCCTAAGAAACGTTGGTACAAAACTAGGATAGTAAAAGCACTAACTTTTCCAAAAGAGATGTGATGAGATAGAATTTTGCAATAGGCATAAACCAACACTGCCATAGAGGTGCTCACAACTTTGGGTGAATACCCTAGCACATATGGACCAGGAGGATGATTGACCCAAATTATAAATAATTAAAATTGAACTTTGATGAAAGTGAATGGACAAGAGATTACTAAGACTCTTCAAGTGTAATATCAAAGGATCCAAGTGTATATCTTTCTCAATAAGGACAATTTCTATCTTACCAACTCCAAACAAGGTCTCTTGTGAAATCAATGATCACTAATTCAAGAGGTCAAAGCACAATAAACCATGGTGCAAAAAGACA
The DNA here is from genome assembly GCA_028749045.1 of Cupressus sempervirens. Classification (NCBI taxonomy): domain Eukaryota; kingdom Viridiplantae; phylum Streptophyta; class Pinopsida; order Cupressales; family Cupressaceae; genus Cupressus; species Cupressus sempervirens. The sequence goes on from CM053790.1 coordinate 327,708,207, forward strand.
TTTAACAATGAGAAAAGTAGCCTAATCCAAATAGGACCAACCTAGGGAGACTAGAAATAATGTGATAACAAAGTTATTCAATTGTAAAGTCTCAACTCAAGAACTCAGATTTTGTTCATTTTAAATATCCAACTAGATGTATCAATAGATTTTTTTATCATAAACCAAGCATGTAAGATAGAAAACAGGGATTTCAAGCAAATAGTCTTCAAACAATGAACAAGGGGCAAAGCAACCTTGCGCATGAGCAATCAAGTGACTTAGTTTATGCTAATCCCTAGGAGAGCTAATTGTGTATGTTCTCAAAGAGTTTCACAATCATTGCATACATCCCTAAAAAATAAAAGTTGGCCTCTCTAAGGTTTTTAGTAATGGTTTGACTCTGCAACTTTTATGATTCACAAGGGTGACCTCCAATCCCGGCGCACCGAGGTTTTTACACTGTCTGAGAACTTAATTTTCAAGAGCTGCTAGGGAGATCTGACAATCCACAATGAACCATACCCCATGGAGATTTCTTCCATGAGGACATTTATATAACAATTGTTGCAACCACGGCAGAAGCGGCTATTACCGCTTGAGGTTCCATTCGCAGTTTTCCCTGTATAGGGATTGTCTGCTATGGTTAACCCTCTCTAAAGGTGACCAAATCACAATAGTGGACCACAAGGGGACTTAGCTTTTAGATTCAAGGTTTTGACACCTTTTCACTTTTAGCCCAATCAAAGCAAGCAGATTAATCTGACACACTAACTAAGATTATCTCAAGATCTATGATATCAACCCCTAGTGATCTATCAACCTCTCCGAAGAAAGGATGCCTCAATCAACAAGTTGAAGATCCATCTATCTAAGAGATTCTCAAAGTATCCTCCCCACCTACAAGGAATCCATCTTTGAGAGGAGTTTCACTAGGAACTCACTCCCTCAAGATCTACGAATAGTATTCATGGGGCCTAATTACTATGTGTGTATAGATGTTAATTCCCCAAAAGCAAATCTATCCAAGAATAATAAAAAAGCACAAGGTGGTACACTTAACGCTTTAACTAATGCAAGGTGAGTCCAAAGATGTGGAACACTTAACCCCTCACACAAGCCAAAACGAGTCCACAACTCAAAGATTAGTGAGTTCTAGAAAACACAAGAGGGTTGCCAAGTGGAGCACTTAACAATTCTATCCTGTAGACCCCTCCCCTTTAATGTGGCACTGATCTTGCAACCACGGGGTGGAATGAGGGGCCGACGGATTCAACGAGTCCAATAACCCAATATAGCTATCTAAATCTATCACAAATAATCAAGCTTGCTAAATAAAAATCAATGGAGATTACAACCTAGTATCAATTATGCATGTGTTTGAAAAATAAAAGCATAAGCAAAAAACACAAGCTAGACACATGAGAGGTTCATTTTAAGGTTCCAAATCAAAGTGTTATCAGCCAAAGAAGAATACCTGAAGTCCTTGCAACACGCTTAGTAGATCTTACCTATTTTTAACAACTTTAGCACATTTTTCCAATGAAATCACAACTTGCTGCTATGCTGTTCCAAAAAAATCAGAAAACACAGAAAAACCCAAAACAGTGAGCAGTTAGCAGAAAAAAAATCAGAAAAACACGAAAATCTCTGCAAAAAAAAAATACGAATAACCTAGTCAACATGATTAGACCTTTTTTTTGCTATGATTTCGGACCCAAAAATAGAAATTAAAAGAAGATACCCCTACTAAAAACTAAGGAGCTTTCCAAAAATGTAAGAAATTCAAAAAAATCTCTTCATTTGTGCCCTAGGGACCCAATTTTTGAAAATAGGTCAGATTCATCAAATTGAGTTTTTGATCCTTAATAATGTCTCAAAATTCAAAACACAAAGAAAGAACCCCCTTAGAATTCAAAAAGATTTTTGAAAATGTAAATTTTTCTAAAAAATACACTGATTTGCGATCACAAATGGCTTTTTATGAAAAATAAAGAGAAATTCATAACTTACGCAAATCATGTCAAAATTCTCTGAAAATAGAACTAGGACATGTTGGGCACATACCCAACTCAAAAAAATAATTTTAGAATCAAAATCTAAGTGGTTTAAAAGATATGATTGAATCTTTAAACTAATTAGATTTTTTGCCTGCAAACCAATCTATATATGGGTTGGCCTTAAAACCAAAGTGAAAAATTTACAAAAGCACTTGATTAGATCCAATATGCTGCTGTAAAAAATTAGAGATGAAAAATAAAAGCAAATGGAGCTAGAAACTTGATTCAAGCCCCACAGTAGGCACCAAAAATGTGTGCTAAAATGTTGTCACACTTCTATGAATCATTACATGTAAGAAAACTCAAGAATGAGCCCTCACAAATTGATCCATAGCTCTCTACTTATAGAGTGCAAGGGTTTGCAATGGAGACCCTCAGTTTGACCTATTTTTGTGCCCATGCAAGTACACCATGAGATGAGAGATTCAAAGAGGAAAAGCAAGAATGCTAGTCTCCATGATCTTCAAATATGCATGAAAATAAGATCTAATCTATGAAAGCAAAATCTAATCTATAAATGCAAGATCTAAGCTAAAAGCCCATGATGGGTGCAAGAGAGAAAAAGACAAGAAAATAGAAGTTCTCCACAAAAAGCTTTTGTATTCAAACTCCTTCAAAAATTGTTCTTCAAACCTGCAGCATAATGATAGCATAATCATGGGTGTCTAACATGAGGAGAGGGCTCTCCCTTATAAAGGAAATTATGGAGGTGAGAGGCTTCTCACAACCAATATGGGATAATAGAGCTTGATCCATGTGAGACAAAATTTGACCAATTAGAAAAGAGGAGTGGTTGAGGAGAAAGTGGAAAGATAAATCCCACTTAGATCACATTTTTAAGTGTAGAGAAATTAAATAAAAAGAATTTATTTTATTTCCTTTTTTCATCAAAAGAGATATTTAAGTGGGATTTTTATTTAATTAAAAGGGAGAAAGTTTTTTTTAATTAAATAGAAGATATTTAATTAAATTAAAAGAGAGGTTTTTCTCTTAATTAATTAAATGTGGATGAACTGTTTAATTAAAAGAGAGGTTTTCTTTTAATTAAATGGAGATTTTATTTTATTTAATTAAAAGAGAAGATTTTATTTTAATTAAATAAGACTTGTAATAAAATGATCAATCTTCAAAATGAAATAAATCGAATTTGATCAAGGAAATTGATTTGAATTGATTTAATAAAATATTACAAACCATTGATTCAGAAAATTTGATAAATTGATAAATTGAATAATGGGGGCCCATAGTCTAGGCGACCATTTTTGGGTGCATACAGATACATTTATGATGAGTCTCATATTATAGATTGGGATGCTTTGCAGGTGGATTCGGATAGCCAGGTAGCGCTGAAACCTATCTGTATTTTTATCCGACGGACCCTAGCACTTCGAGGTCGAGAGTTGGACCAGGTTAGAGTCCAGTGGGATTTCTATGATGAAGTTACAGCTTCATAGGAGTATGCGGCACAGATGTGATCTCAGTACCCATATATTTTTGATGAACTCCAGGAGGAAGTTCATGCTTAGTGGGGGAGGATGTGAGGCCTCGCCTTGACCCATCCTACCATCGATGATACATTATTATTTTGATACTCATGACTCAATATGTTAGAACATTATTTGATGCATTGAACATTATTATACTATTTATGATGTATGATGCTTTACTTTTAGATATTTGTTTTCGTCATTTAATGCTTTATGAAAATGTATGAGGATGAAGTGAATGAATGCAAAACTAACCCTTTTGAATTTTTTCAATTTTAATGAATAGAATAAGATGAATAATTGAATTGTAAAAAAATAGATGTTTTAAATTACATGAATTTATTGATGCGTAGCTTTCTCTATATGTGTGTGTGTGTGTGTGTGTGTGTGTGTGTGTGTGTGTGTGTGTGTGTGTGTGTGTGTGTGTGTGTGTGTGTTTGTGTTTCTTGAACTACTGATGTGTGCAATGAGTGTGCAAGAAGTTTAGCCGAAAAATCCGATGGAAAGACAGAGCTGAACCCCTTGTTCATTTGTGCTATCTTTGCATTGTCTATCTTTAAAATATTGTTATTTGGTTTTATTGTTCTCCTAGCTTTTATTTGTTCCTATTAAGTCCTTAAGACTTAAAAAATATTAAATTTAAGTACCCTAGGGGTAAGGATGTGGGTGGGGAGTACTTTTCACCCCTTTAGCCTCCTTGGTTGACTTTTAAGATCACTCAAAAATCCTATTTTTGGTTGATTGCAAAAATTGGTTATCTCCTCATGAGTTGGTGACTCAAACTCTATCTTGAGTTACTTGAAGTCTAGTTGAGTTAAGGATCATACTTAGAGGCATTTTTGAGTAGTTTTGGGGTTGTTACCCAATCTCTAGTTTTGGAGAAAGTTTGAAGATTGAAGAAAGAAAAGGGAAAAGCTCTTCTCAAACCACCATTTTTCCATAACTCTTTGGTGAAGGTAGGAGTTCTTCACTCCTTGAAATCGTTTCTTCATGTGTTCATGCTTGAATCTTGCTTGAATCATGCATAAGGAATTGTATTGTCTTTGTATTGCTTGCTTGTGTGTTGGGGTTGATTGAGAAGGATCTTAACTTGTTTTTTTTTGATGTCATTCTCATGCTTGTTTTGATGATTTGTGTTTTGAGGGGATTTCATGGGGATTGTTTTGGCATCACTCACCTTTGGATAGGGAAGAAGTGGCCATGTTTGGGGGAAGGGCCTTAGTTGGACCTCAATAGTGTAGAGTCTCCTCTCATGGTGAGAGGAAAAAAAGAGGGTAGGGTGTATGGGCCCCTACTTCTCATCCCATACCTTATATGAAAATTTAAATTCTTGAAGAAGGGAAAGAATGAATACCCTTGATATATTGGCCCCGAAAGGGCATTTGTAGAAGAATGAAAGTTCTTGAATGTTGGCTCCGAAAGGGTTATGTTATGGTATGGTGATTGACATCTCCTATTGAGAAAATCTACCTCCCTTCTATTATGGTTCATTGTTGAACCTATTGAGCAAAACCGAGTTGGGAATGCATGCTTGAATTGTTCATCTTATTGTGTTGTTTTACCTCCATGTTGGTTTTTGTCTCTCCAATGGTTCTCTTGATGCATTGAAGACATTGGAAAAGTTCTCTTGTGAAAGCCCTTGAAGAAAATTCAATTGAATTGTAATATTTGTAAAAAAAATTATTTTAAATTTTGATGTATTTGGCAAAGACGTCGAGCTTTTTTACTATTTTTTTCTGATGGAACCTTGAACCAGGATGAATAATAGAGAAAGAAAAAAAAAAGATTTTGAAAATCTCCTTGCATTGCTTTTATGTGATTTCAAACTTTGCATATGTATGTGAGAAAATAGATTGATGGATAATGTCTTGAATTATGAATTTTCAAGTTTCAATTATGTTAATGAAAAGCAATTTGATATGTTGAAGTTCCCAATTTGATGTTTAAGTATTAAGAGGAAATAAAAATCTTACATTGTGATTACAAAGTTATCTATCTTTTTGTTAAAATTCATAGTTGACACAATCAAAATTTGATTAAGAATTAAGCATCACCATGAATTCTGATTATAAAGGAACATATACCTTGCTATGTGATGATTTATAAAACATAATTAACATGAGAGAAAGAAAAAATATAACATTATGCACCTTCTTGTATTGGTACATTTGTTGAAGGAATCAATATTGTTATATATATATATATATGGCAAGAAACAAATCATGTCAACACTTAGACAAAATTGGCTTAAAAAATAAAATGTGCATTCCCAGGAGTAAAAACCTCTTTGGAAAATTTTTAATTTTCTCCAAGTTTATAGAGAATATTCTCTGAATTATCCCTTTATAATTCTACCAAAAATCATTATTAAATCTTTTTAAAAGAATATAAATTAAATATTTTTAAATTTAAAACATTTAAATGAATATCTTGTTGACATCTCTCAACAACAAAACTTTAGCATTTAACTCCATGCTGAACAGAAAAGGGCTAGGTACTTGCCTAGGACTCCTCTCTAGATATTTAAAATTAATAAAAATAAAAAATAAAAAAATCTAAATCCCACCTAGTTAACTCTTCCTTTCCCCCATTCCCAGCTTGTTTAACCTTACCATTAAAAGGCTAGGCATGGCAGATTTCCCCCTGCCTACAGTAAGGTATGCATGTCACATCATGTGGGGGAGCAAGGAAGTTTTATGGCACATATAAATTCCTTTAAAAAAAAAAGGGCTAAGTCTGAGCACACCTCCCTTAACTGTTATGCGTTGATCCAAGCTTCACTCACGCAAGGTGAGGAGGACAGGTCTGCCGCGTGCAGACCTTGGGCAACGCATGGGTAGGCCCTATGTTGGGTACAGGGGGGTAGGTCTTAAGTTTTGGGAGGGGGGAGGTAATGATATGTATGTTATTAAATTGTTTTTTTTTGTTTTTTGGTAAGTGTAATTTTTTGTTAATGTATATTTAATTATATAATGTAGGTTGTTTGTTAATACATTTTTTTTTTTGGGTGTAATTTGTAGTGTTAGTTAGAAAGCATAGGGTAGTATTATGTTATGTTTGGATTTTTGTTAATTGTTAGTGTAAGATGTAAAGTTATAGTTAGAATTTAGTTTTAGGAAGGTTAAATAAATATTAATTAGAATTTATATTTATATTTAAGTTTAAATTAAGAATGGAATTAATCTATTAACTAGATTTGTAATCTTGAGGGTATTAGGAGGTAATGTATTATATTTATGTTAACTAATGATATTAATATTAAATAGTGAATTAGATATTAGAATATTAAAATTAGTTTTAATTTAAAAAGTTTAACTTGAAACTAGTATTCTTTAATTATAATAATTTTAATGTTTTATTAATTAGCTTTATACTATCATGAGCATTGTTAGATTGATTTTAATATGGGCCTTATTAAGGTGGGTTTAAATTTATGATAGTTTCAATGAAGTTCAGATTAAATTATATATTATTGAATTTATTCTAGACATCAATTTCAATTGTAAATGATAAGTCATAAGTTAGATCAGATTTTGGATACAAGTTTTAAACGTAGTTAGCATGCATGAAATAGATAAATTTAATCAATCTTCTAGATGTTTCAAATCTTCTTAACGTTAAATGAATTAATTTGTAATATCGTTCAAGTTATCAAGTTAATGAAAGGGTCAAGCCAATTAGATCATCTTTAGGGTTAGTGGTATATTTCTCGTAATGAAATTGTATCATTATAACAAATTGATAGAGTATGACCCTATTATATGGATTAGTCATTCAATTTTAGTAATGGATTACTAAGAGACTTTCAGTTCACTCAAATAATCTCTTTGACGTAATGATCAAACTGAGTCATAACCCTATTTTTATCAATGGTGATCTTGCATCTAGCTTCATTATACCTATGGTTATTTGAACCTTAAACCCCTCTGACAATTAACTCCATTGTAGTTCAACATCTAAACCTTTGTCAACCTTAGTATCTTAATTAATTCTTATAATTTTTTTTTGTTGTGTGTGTTTTTACCCTTATATTTTGGGCATGACATAGTGTAAGTAAACTGATCCTCTCACAATATTGATTGCTATCTAATCTTCTCCCTAATGACTATTATAGTGTATGACCAAAATTGGTCTGCAAATCCTTCTCCTCATCTAATGTGAGAAGAGCAATAAAGCAACTCCTAGACCCATCTCTAGTTGTTCCATAGCCATGTTATTTGGATTTGGTGCACAAATTATCAACTCTTCATGTTATCAACAATCAAGTCCTCCATATCAAGAATCTCTTCACGATGTCAATATATTAGTGACAGTGCATAGGCTTTTAGAGAATCAACCAATTGTTGATGACTCGACAAATATCTAACCATGATTGTAAATCAATTCTTCTATCACTACTACATTTGGACCTAAATTGCGACAATGACAAACCGTCACCCAAGTGACAGTACCAAGAATTGGCTCCTGTCAGACGAGCATCGAACATTGTGACAACAACCTTGTTCGTCTCAATTACAACGCCAAAATATGTTACAATTTGGTAGAAGGCGAGGCCAATAGGTCACCATGACATTGTCGTAATTGCGACAGGCCGTGGTCACAATTACAACATCTAATAGTTTCACTTTTCTATCTAAATAGTGATGCTCACACTATATGGCTGATAGTCAAGCATTGGAATGGCCATCGCAACCACGATGGTATGCAACAACATTGCCGTGGGTGCGACAAATCTTTGTTGTCTTTATCTTGCGCAAGTGCTATGAATATGTGACAACAATGCTCTTGGTCCAATGGAATTCCTTTAGACCTTGCTGTCGCAATTGCGATGGCTTGTTGATATATTAAAAAAAAATTTATTCGTCTTTGTTAGAAATATATTTTGCTATGTTGATTATATGCATACACTATTTAGCGTAGGTCACGCAGTTTCCTCTTTGGCCCCTTTCACGGAGATTGTGTTTGACATTCTTCTAAGTTGTTTGATTGATATTGCTTTTGCTCAAGTGTTTTATAGATAGTGTTGCATTTCCATTTCCTTTTTATATTACTATAGATAAGAAGCCCAATGTTGTGATTATTTCTCCATGTACGAAGCCATGGATTCAACATACATTTTGTGTGCATCATTATATTATTGAGGACTTTACATGAAAATAGGTGGACCACCACCAAATGTTTCCGAGTAGCCTTTTGGTGGTGGTCCACCTATTTTCATGTCAAGTCCTAAATAAACTAATGCTGCATACAAAATGTATGTTGAATTCGTGACTTCTTGCATCGAGAAATAATCACGATGTTGGGCTTCTTATCTACAATAATATAAAAAGGAAATGGAAGTGCAACACTACCTATGAAACGCTTGAGACAAGCAATATCAATTAGAAAACTTAGAAGAATGTCAAACACAATCCATGAGAGGGGCCAAGAAGGAAATTGCATGACCTACACTAAACAACATACACGTGTGATCAACATAGTGAAATGTATTTCTAACAAAGAAGAACATTTTTTTATTAACATGTTCTTTAGATGTTTTCCTTGTGATATCATTCAATGTTTGTTATATCTCATGTCTTGACACGTGATGAGATATTGTGTTGTATTTACTTATCTACACATCTCCCAAGGGATTTACCACACCTTTTTATTGCTTAACATTTCTTTTATAAGGTCCTTTCCACATGGTGTAGCTTCATTCATGTAGCATAAATTTCCTCCTTCTAAAGAACACTCCATTTTCTCTCCTACAGGTCTACCTAATATTGGAAACGTCCTCAATTGCACAAGATCTACTTTAACTATTTTCTTTTAAATCTATTTGTCTTTTATTATCTTTTTATAATAGCTATTTTCAATAGAAAATATTTAATACATAGCATTATATAAGTATCCTGTAAAATCAATGAGCAATGAATGTGATTTTGTGGAGTGTTTGCCAAGAATTAGTTGCCTCTAAATAATGTATACTAACATATTGCAAGTATGATCTTAAAATCATGGTTAATAACTCACAACATTATGTAGAAGACTGCGTGATTCAAAAACCTGTTGTGATGGTTCCAGTTGCTTCTGATGGTTCTAGCTGCTTCTGTCGCGGTTCGAGTTTCTCTTGTTGTTGATGGTGTTGCCAAAGCTCCTTTTCTTTTATTGATCCACTCTACCTATTGGTGTTTCAATGGGGGATGTGTGTCTTCCTTGCTTGTCTCTTGCTTGGAGGTTCCTCTTTCTCATATGGTTTTGGTTGCAACTTCTATTGGTAGCTGTCCCTGTGGTTTCTAAGATTTGAACTCTACAAGCATGTATATTCCATCTATGAATTAGTATGTTGTGACAAGGCTCATTGAACATAACATAGATCAAAGTAATATTCAATAGAGGTTAATTGAAATTAGATTACAAAAATGAATCATAATGCAATACTCTTATTTCAGTACTTAGCCAATGGAGAAAGTGGTATCCCACGGGTTGAAAATGCCTAAATTATCATATGGAAAGGGCACAACTACAATGTTGTGCATCTCTTCTTCAAGCTTATACATATATGTTGTATTGAATTTAAATATTTGTTAGATATATTTATTGTTGATTTGTTCATTGTTAGTTGTAACTGACTAGTATAGACATGCATGTGGTTAAGAAGATTACTTAGAGCTCCACAAAAATTGTTAGAAAAGGAATGACTGTTAAAGTACCTTCCTTCGAAAATTATATCAATGGAAATTGACAAATTCAACAACCCTCTTTAGAAAATCTATAATTTTTTTATATGGGTGGAAGACTAATTTCAAATTTTGTGGATTACTTTTCTTTGCTGTATATCCATTATATGAGAAGCCCACCCATGCCAAAGTTGGTAGAATATTTCCCCCCCTCTATGAATTGTGGTTACCATATGTCTCCATGCTATTAGTTCTTCTTCACCAATATTCGTCAATCTTTCAGCATGATTCTTGTTGCTTTGATAAGTTTTTGTTTCCAAATACATCAAGAAATTCTTCCCTGGATGAATTCTCACACTATAGAGTCGAAGATTAGAAATGGTATAATTATTGTGCACTTATGAGAAATTGGTTAGATGAAAAATATCTTGACCTTAACCTCCTCCACAATAAAAAAGAAATTGAGGACAATACAAAGACATATACAATAGGGTATGAATAGGTTCTTGCTTTAGTGGTGGATACAAATTGCATGTAGCATGTCTCATAAGATCTGTGGAACAAAACACTTCATCTAGAAAAAAGACCCATTTCATGTGAACATGAAATAGAGTGATCAACCATGTACTCAATAACTTTCTCGATTAGAGGCCTCTCCATAACAGTCTAAATCTTCTTCATCTTAGATCCCCCAAAATTATCCAATTGCATTTTTCTTGTGGAATAATTTTGCTACGTTGATAGCATGTGAGACTTTAGATAGAATTATGGAAGCATGCAAAGATTTTACACAAATAATACCGAGCTTTGATTCTTTGTCTCTGTTAATAAGAATAAACATAATACTTTTCTTTTTTAGAGCCTATATTATAGAAACCACCCTATAAGGACCATAAGTTTTGTGGAAGGTGGCTAGATGGTGCTGTGATAGCGTCTTGATCAATATACATGTTTGCCAAAATTTTTTTTGGGTTTGCCTGACTTTTCCTTTGGTTTTTCTCTATTGCTCTTATCATTTGCCTTTGTTTCTATTATGACTAACATTTCTTTCCATTTTTCATGTTTGGGCAAGTTTGCTATATCTTTATGTTGAATAGTCATGTGTTAGTGAACATCAATCTTTAGTGTGTGTTCGACTTTATTATGGAAGTTTGATATATAGTAGAATGATTATTCTAAATATATAAGTACACAAAAATATGCTATGGCAATAAGAAGTTCAATTCCATTAAGAAAGTTTTAAGATTCAACAATCAAGAAGAAAACTCTAGGTCTCATGAGGTATTTGAGAGGTGCATATACTGCTCTAAATTTTTTTTTGATTTCAATTTTGTCCTCCATTTGGGTCATATATTTTGTTTTTTTTTTTTTCATGCATTTCTTTTCTTATACATTGTGATCAAACTACATGCATTTTGGTTATGGTGAGTTAAGGACCGGCTTTCTCCAATTGCTATATGCAGCTGGCAAAATGTGAATGCCATAGATAGAGTGTCCTCATTCAAGGATATATGGTCATCATAGTTTTAGCACAATTAGCGATCATGCCTCTTACAAATGTGATTGATTTATGTCTAGTGTACATTTTGGGAAAGTATGACTTTAAAACTCTTTTGTTTCAAAATCTCTTCATTTTTTTGCTACTACATGATTATAATATTGTTATAAAATTTTTAGTAGGGAAAATCTATTAATAATAGTGAATATTATTTAATTTTATATTTTTGAAGTACAAAATGCTGCTACTCTAGTGAATACAACTAATGGTAATCCTCTGTTTGAAATTCTTCTTCCTTCTTTTATTCTTTAAAGGATAATCACTTATTGAGTTTGTGGACAATTTTTCTAGATAAGGATAGATAAGTATTCTCCAGAGATCCTTAAAATGATGTTCTACTCATATAGACTGCATTTCATCCTTGTATTTAAAAAATCTTCATTCTTTCATGAAGGTGTCAAGAGATAAAAGAGATTGTGATCTTGGTAAGAGCATGGGTTGTGAATAAGGAAGCACGCACAAGATTAATGTGGATCTATTAGCAAAGATAAAGTGCAGATTTATGAAGGCTTGTATGGACAAATTTATGATTATATAGAGGTGTATGCAAATTTATAAAGCATTTTGAAGAGAGTATTGTGAGAAGTTTCTATGGAAGTTTTATGAGACTTTAAATAAGTTTGGTGGAAAATTTTTTGTCATCATAATAGGAATTTGAGGAAGAGGGATTGTGGAGAACATATTATCCATCATCTATAGGAGAAGCAACATTTCAGACAATTTCTTGGCACCTCTTTAGGATTGTATCTAAACAAGTTGAGCTTTGCATTATATTGACCAACTCTACATATTAGTGGATATTTAATATTACTTTCATATGTTTTTTCTAACAACATGTGCATTCAAGAAAGGAAAAGAACTATTAAAATTATCACCTTTTTGGAAATTTGTACTAGACACTCTTCAAATTGCATTAGACACTATTGCACTAGACACTCTTCAATTGCAACTTAAAAAGACTTGTTTTAGTTGTTTATATCATCATTAAGATTGGAAGCCTCGTAAGTACAATGCACGCTCTTGCACAAATGCCTTGCTAGATCAGACATGGCACCAACCATTGCTACAGAAGATTGTCATTTTGACTGTTGTGCAAGGATAGCAGAAATTTGAATGATATTAATCTGCATTTGAGAATGGCTTGCAAATTGACCAACAAAAAAAATGAAATATCATAAAATATTAAAATGAAAAGGTGAACTTGGCATTTGGAAATAGTAATTGAAATATTCATGTATAAATTATAATTTAACCAAAGTATTTTGAAAGTAAAATTCAAAATTCAAATCAGCAGATATCATATATAAACCTAGGTAGAGATGCAACCAATGAAGTTTGAATTTTTCACGTTGTAATTTGCAACAAGGATTATAAATTATGAAATTATAAATGTTATCTGCTCTCTCCATTAAGCATTACATGCCATATAGACTTTACAATCCTTTGCTTCCTGTAATGTTATTCAACATATCACCACACTCAAAAGAAATAATGAGAATAATTCATGAATCAATGTATACTTTAGAATGATCTAATATAATTTGTTTCCACTATTCAAATTCTTCTTCATGTCTTTCAATTTACAAAAAAAGTTATCAAATACAATCAAGCATGATTGCAGATAAATAGAAACAATAGAATACCTTGGAGAGGAGTAATTGAGGCAATCCCATAGAAAGTCATTCTTTCAAATACTTCATACACTACAACTAAATTTCATAAATCAATGAGTTTGACTATGGCATCCTTTTGCATTTCCTAAAACCAAGAGATTCACATAGTTAATTGTCATGCAATCATAGGTTAATGTTGAGCTTCACTTTGTTTTGAGAATAGTTTAATATTCTCTATTAATTGGGGCCAACCACGTGAAGGTGGAAACTTATTCCCCCCACCCCCCAACATCTACATTACCTATTAACATATAAAATTCATTCATTCTATTAATAAAATGTAACGTTCATGAATTATCACATGATAACATTCATTAGCACATTAGTTTCATTAGAACATTCACATTAACATTGAAACATAAGATTCATTAGAACATTCACATGAACATTCAATAGAACATAAATAAAATATCTATACATAAACATCAATCATTATCAAATAAGTTGCATAAGTTCATGCATGAATCATTTATTTTTTATTTTTTTATATTTTTTTGTCCTTCCCTGTATTGTTGCAGAGGTATATCCATGTCGTTATCGATATTTCTTCTCACCCATGGATGTGGACTCGTTATCCTTTGTAAAGGTTGGTCCTCTGCAATATCAAATAAAAGGGTTAAATTTATTGAGACTTATAAATATTTTAAGGAACATTGTAGCGCTCTTTACCTTGTCAACTACATCATCTTGTCCACCGACTTGGACCTCAACACACTCATCATTTGCATCCCCTGTAATTGCAATACAAGATTTTTTCTTAATCCCAACACATATTATAGTTAACTTTGTATCACTACACTGAATTCAATTTAAAATGTTTAGTTGCATTGTAGTGCCTCTAGTGTTTGCAATCTGTACCTTGTCTGTTTTGATTTGAGAGATACTTGATACTCTTGTTATATGTACTTTGAGATGACTTCAGGGTCAGATGTTATACTTTGATTTTAGTACCATAGATGCTATATTGATATGCTATTCACTTTATCATATTTTCATGTTGATGCCATTTTTAGATGACAATAGGTCTATGATGATATTTGAATATCTGGTATTTGGATATATTTTTTGATTATGTAATGTGATGGATTTTATTCTATGTTTATTTACTTCGTTCTTGTATCTTTATGCTTTATATGAATGTGAGTGATGTAAATGGATTAATTAGGTATAATTGAATAAATGGTTAAATTAGTTATCTAATGCATTTATTACTTTGACTATGTTATTATATGCAATTGCACTTGATCGTGTATTTTAGTGTGCATGAATTATATCCCTAGTAGTGGCCTATAAAGTTAGTGATTCAACTATTCATATTTTGCCAATGTCATCCTTGTATGGTTGATGTATCCTTATTTTAATTGTTTAAATTAAACTTTTTGGTGATTATTAAATTTGAACTCATTTGCATTTTGTGATTAGACCAGTGAGCGCGTCTATGCATTTAGAGGTTCGCATTGTTACAAAAGTTGTTAAGTGATTTTCTATAATTTTGGGTTTTTGAGTTTTAAATCTTCTTAAGTTTAATTTCTGGCAGCTTTGTCTTAGGTGAATTCTCATTACAAGGAATAAGCTATTTTCGTTTGGGTCGAGTCGAAGTCTATACTCTAATTGGCTATTTTCCCTAATTGACTATTCAATCAAAAAATGAATAAGTATTGAAAAAGGGATTTGTTTTCTCACTTCTCACTTTTTGAAAATACAAATTTGAGAGCTTTTATGAAATCCTCCTTCTAAAGGATTGGATTTCTATTTTTTTTGAGAGCTGTGAGCATGAGATTTTCACGAGATCAGTCTAGTTGGATTTGGCCTGGGGAGACCTTGCCTTACCATGATTTCTGGGAGTTTCAACATGCTATTTATTTTACTATTTTTTTTCAATTTATGCCCCTTTTGTTGTCATGTAGGGCTTTCCAGTTTTCTTATTTATGCTTTGTTTCATCTTTTGTTTCTAGTAGCAGTTTGTTAGGAGGTTGAGAACTAGTGTTCCCCTCTATTTCTGTTTGCTGGTTCTGCCTGGCTAGTCGAGTATGAACATTTCCCAGTTCTTGGGATGGGGGTTTGGGGTTTTGCACCGTTATGCTTGCCACTTTTGCATATGACGTCTAAACCAAAATATTATTGGATTTTTAGGGTTTTTGTACCTAAAGGCCAAATGGGTTTTAATTTCAAAATTTTCTAGTTTTTGGAGTTTTTACCTTGTTTTGTGTGCCGCCCTATTTTCTCAAGTTTTCATGGCATGAGTTTGGTCGTAGACCTTGATCATTCATTTGGATGTCAGTCGGGCCCACACATCCATCCTAAATTTGTTTTTGGTTGAGTGACTTTTTGCTTTTTGTTCTCATCTAGTCCTTGTTTTATGACCTTTGTGATGGTGGTGTGCCGCACACAAGTACGTGCACATCCATTTGTCGGGTGACTTGTGAGGCCTGATCTTCTATGGTAGTTTCAAAAGTTATGATCATTGGAGTTGGGTTGGGAATTTGCATGCCTATGGGCACTTATCATTGGATGAGCATGGGTAGGGTAGGGTAGCATATGGAGGGGGCTTCTATCTCACATCTTGGCAATCATGGCACCATATGTTGGTAGAGGGAGCTTTAATTAAGTGATAACTAAATAAAATGATGGGTGGTAATAAAACTTAAAATAATAAAAAAGTTCAAGATGTGCTCCTTCTGTTGGGAAGTTCGAGTTGCCAGTACTAGCTTGGGCTTGTCGATGCCAAGTCTCCATGATGTTAGCCCCTACTTAGTAGCCCATTGAGTGTTTGACCACGACTTGTAGCTTATGCATTGTCTGTGTTCTTGGTTTTAGTCATCATACTATCTGGCATGAGTGTTAGCCATGGACATTGTACTTTATGTGTGTTTGTGGTTGATTCATTATCTCCATCAGTATGATGGGAGTGGCCCTGTGGGTTCCATGTGGTTGGGAGGTGTAGCTACCTATACCACTGCTAGGGACCAATGTACAAAGATGGTCTTTTGTCCTAGTGCAACCATTGCTAGATGTTTTCACTTAGTACTTTGGGTTCAGGAGTATGATTTCTTGTGATTTATGCTTTCATCATAATGCTTGTATATCATGTTTAGATGATGTTAGTTATTGATGCAATTTCCTTATTATGATGATTAGCATATGGTAGATGATGTTATCTATTTTATAGGAGTATCTTATGCTTTACTTCTAGCATGTTAATTTCCTTATGCTTATGTTATAGCACATTTTAGTAGTGACATCCTTATATGATAGTACTAGCAATCTAATAAATAGCTTGGGATGTTATGCATGGGGATGGCTAGGGCCCACGATGGTCTTATGATGCTATTATGTTTGGGAGGAATCGTGTACTTAGTTTGGTTGTACTGTTCATTGCGATATTATTTCTATTTATTGTGATGTTGTTTTTGTACATTATGATGTTCCTTCTATACTTTCCCTTTATTGCTTGATTAGATGGTTAGATTTAGTTTTTGTCTTTCAATATTGTGTTCGAGTGTTTACACCTCAAATTGTGGATTTGACACTTCCCAGTGTGGAGGTTTTGAACTCTGTTGATCTCTTTAGTTTTTCCTTAGGAGTTTTTCTTGCATTCCTTGGTGACCATGTGTCAGCATGGGGTGATACAATAAAGTGTTGCGTACCCAATAGATATTTGTCGTGCAATCCTTGATTGTATTGTATGTCTCTTAGTGAAATATCATGGGATACTGGAAAGTATCACATCCCCTTTGAGGAAGTTTCATACGATACTAGTAAAGTATTGCATGCCCTCTTGAGAAGTTTTGTCCAAACCTTGAAAGTGGTACACCCCTTCTTGAGAAATGTCGAATGATATTGGAAAGTATTGCACAGTGTTGATTTAAAGTATTGCCTGGTATTTGCAAAAACTTATTTAGGTGGACAACAGGAACTTTTTAGTTTGACTCGAAGTTTTTAGGAAGTGTTTTGGCTACCCTCTTGGGTGCTCTTCAATCCTTTAGTATCACATTTTGAATTCAAAATGTTTTGATTCGAATTCAGTTTTGCATCTTCTGTCATCTTTCATTTTGGTCAGTAGTGGCATTTAGAGATTCGTTGGTGTTGAGATGTTTGGTTAGACTTCCATTATGATATTTTTGATCCTCATATGTTGTATGTCATGTGCATCTATACTTGTTCAATTTTGTTTTTTTTTGTCTTGGCTTGTATTTCATCCTTGTTCCAAGGATCTCTAGGCAGGGCATTACATGTGGTATCAGAGCCAGGTTGCAACATTGGGATCTCTGTGTTATTCTTCCACTATAGTTTTGTTTTCCATTGTGTATTATTATATTATGGTTGCTATTTTGATATCTTATTAGTTCATGGTTTTGACTCTTATGCTCATGATCCGGTGGTTTTGACATTATTTTGTTGTTCCCATAACAATGCCTCCTACATGTAGACTTGGTGGTCGAGGTGGTACCCTTAGTGGTAACCGTGAAGAAGAACACTAGGAAGAGGGATGTTAGGAAGGAGAGGGAGAACAAGGTAATAACACTAATCAAAATGGAGTGGTGGCATTGATGCCAATGTTCTAGGAGATTTTTTCTTAGTTGGGCCTTCGTGTTGAAGAATACCAATAGGATCATAACTAGGAGAAGGGATCCTATCATGGGGATTCCCATCATTTGGAGCATAGAAAGGAGGCACATGAATGTGAAAATTCTTGTACTCCACTAGGTGGCTGAGGGCACTATCGGGGTGGTAGGGACCACAATAGTGAAGATTCTATCAAGTTGGATGTCATGAAGTTTCTTCATCAGTCCAAACTACCATTGTATGATACTAAGGGAGGTGGCCTGAAGACATAAACTTGGTTATTGGACATGAAGTGATGCTTTTCCATGTACCCATATGCAACCAATTTGAGGGCACATTGTGTGATTATGCAATTGAGGGACCATGCATCCCTGTGGTGGAATATTGAGAGTTAGAAGCTCCATATCGGTGTAGCAGATCTCACCTGGGAGATCTTTGAGGAGAGGTTTTGAGAGAGATTCTTATCTCCTTAGTTCAGGGAGGCCCATGTTGATGAGTTCCATGTGATCCAACAAGGAAAAATGACAGTGGATCAGTACAAAATTTGGCTCTTGGAGCTTAGGCAATATTCTTGCTACAATCATGATGATTTACTCTTTGCTCATCATTTCATCTGAGGCCTTAAGGATGGCCTTATTGGAGAAGTCCATATGCATAAACCTAGGACTCTTTTTCTTTCTATTGGGAAGGCATGTATTGTAAAGGGAAATATGGCTAGAGGTTTCAGTAGTAGATTTGGTTGTTAGAATCAAAATGCTTAGAATTTAGGGTATGATGCATAGTTTGCCCAATCATCTGGAAAGGGCCAAGCCCAGTCAACACCCTCTTAGGGCAGTGATCACTGTAGGAATAAGAAGAGGTTTTGGACCAAGGGTGGAAAAGGTTCTGGTACCTTAGGAAAGAAAGGAGATAACTAGAACTGAGGACAAAAATCTCAGTAGGATCATCCTCCTTAGAGTGTTCAGCAAAATTCTAGTAGGGGTAGTGCACCTTATGCTAGTACTACCTAGGGTGGTCACAGAACAGGTTCCAACTTTAGAGGAAACTATTATTCTTGTATCTAGCCTAGCCATAAGTCTTTTGAGTGCTCCATTAAACCATCTTTAGGACCTAGTAAGGGTGCACCAAGATCTGAGCCTACTATAGGAGATGTTGGTAGGAATCACAGAGTCTCTGTGGCAATTGACAACCATCAAGCAGATCACCAAGGTACAATAGTGGAGGTTATAGGTACATTGCATGTTATTTTAGCTTTTGTTTGACTTTGGTGCTTTAGATTCTTTCATATCACCATTTCTTGTTCAATGATGTGGGCTAGTGGCAGTGCGTCAAGTCAATAGGTGGTAGGTTGAGTTAGCCACGAGTTCCAAAGTGGCTGTAGACTTGTTAGTTAGTGGTTGTGTTTTGAATTTTGGCACCTTCACCACCACAATGGATCTATGCATTCTACCTCTGGGATCGTATGACATTATATTGGGCATGGATTGGTTAGCCACCCATAAGGAAAATATCAATCGCCATCACAAGATGATATAATGTGTTGATGACACAGGTGGAACTTTTGGGAGTCTCGAGGCCAGTGTCACTTCAGATGATCTCAGCTAATTAGATGAAGCAAAGTGTGTGAAAGGGTTTTCAGTTGTTCCTTATTTTTGTTAATGATCTTGATGAAGTCGAGAGCCATACAGTGACACTTGATGATCTCCCACTCCTTCATGAGTATGTTGATGTGTTTCTTGAGGAGATTCAGGTATGCCACCATAGTGTGACATTGATTTTTAAATTGATCTTGTACTAGGAGCAGAGCCAATTTCACGAGCTCCTTATAGAATGACTACTTAGGAGTCGAGTGAGCTCAAATTGTAGTTGGAGTAATTGTTGGCCAAGGGTTATATTCATCCTAGTGTATCCCCATGGGGTGTACCAATCACCTTCATGAAGAAGAAGGATGGTTCTTTGCATTTGTGCATTGACTACCGACAGTTGAATATGGTGACAATGAAGAATCGTTATCCTTTGTTGAGGATAGATGACTTGTTTGATTAGATGAAGGGAGCATGAGTGTTCTTGAAGATTGATCTTAAGTTGGGATACCATCAGCTCCATATTTAGGAGGTTGACATTCATCGAACAACTTTTCATACATGGTATGGGAATTATGAGTTCACGGTTGTACCCTTTGGGTTAATAAATGTGCCATCAGTGTTTATGATTTTGATAAATGGTGCATTTCACACTTACCTTGATCAGTGTATCATTGTATTCTTGGATGACATATTGATCTATTCAAAGACTATGGAGGAGCATGAAGTCTATTTATGTCAAGTGTTATAGTGCTTGAGAGACCATCAGTTGTATGAAAACTTGAGTAAATGTGGGTTCTTCCTATTAGAGGTGAAGTATTTGGGACACATCATCACTAGTGATGAAATTGTAGTGGATTTGAGAAGATTCATTCTATCATAGATTGGCCGATACCCACTAATGTCTCAAAAGTTCATAGTTTCATGGGATTAGTGGGTTACTACTGTCACTTTGTGAAGGATTTCTCATCAGTAGCTCATCTCATCACTTCTCTTCAATGAAAAGGGAAGAAGTATGTTTGGTTAGACCAGTGTGAGTTAGCATTTAATGCTCTTAAGGAGTGTTTGACCAATGCACTAGTTCTTGCAGTGCCTAATCTTGTAGTTGATTTCATGGTTTTCACAGATGCTTCGTTGGAAGGCGTGGGTGTGGTGTTGATGTAGGATGGTTGAGTGATTGCATTTGAGTCTAGAAAAATCAAGGAACATAAGCTTAACTACTCCACTCATGATTTGCAACTCTTAGTAGTAGTGCATACCCTTTTTTGTTGGAGACATTTTCTTTTGGGACATAGGTTTGAGTTGCATAGTGACTATAGGAGCTTGCAATATATCTTTACTCAGCCAAATTTGAATGCATAATAGCATCATTGGATGGAGTTCTTGTGCGAGTATGACTTTGATGTTCATTACATTAAGGGAAGGAGAATGTCATCATGGATGCCTTGAGTAGGAGGTAACATGAGGTATTAGTGATGTCATTGGGAGTGGATTTGTGAGGTTGTATCTTGGAGGCTTTGCCTAGTGACACTTGGTATAAGGAAGTGAGGGCAGAGATCAAGTCTAGGTGTACCCTTGAAGGGAGATTTTTAGGGTATTTTCTTGAGTTTGATGGAATATTGTGACACTTGGGGCATAGCATGTACCCATGTTGAGTGATCTTTGTACCTTAGTTTTGTTAGAAGTACATCGTACACCGTATTCCACACATCCTAGTGTTAAGAAGATGCATGTTGATCTTAAACAACTGTACTTTTGGACAGGGATGAGGCATGATGTTGTTGATTTTTTTGCTAGATGTATTGAGTGCTAAAGAGTGAAGGTAGAGCATTAGTGTCTGGTGGGTGTTTTGCAGTCACATACCATTCCAAAGTGGAAGTGGGATACAATATCAATATATTTTATCATAGGGTTACCTATGTCATCACAGGGACATGATTGTATCATGGTGATAGTGGACAAAGTGTCCAAGGCAACACATTTTTCACCCATGAGAGCATCCTACACAACTTCATTTGTAGTGCATGTTTTCATGGAGGATATTGTTCATTTGCATGAGATTCCTCGTCAGATTATTTTAGATAGAGATTCAATTCTTACTTCTGCACTATGGACGTCTCTCCAACATGCTTTGGGCATGCAACTCAATTTTAATTTGGCTTATCACCCAGAGACTGATGGTTAGACTGAGAGAGTGAATCGAGTTTTTGAGGATATGCTTCGCATGTATGTTATGAATAGGCAGGTGAAGTGGGAGGACTATTTGTACCTTGTTGAGTTTGCATAAAACAATGGGTAGCATAGTTCTCTGGGCATGTCACCTTTTTAGGCCTTGTATGGTAGACCATGTCGTACCCCTTTGGGTTGGGATCATTTAGAGGACTGAGTTCTTTTGGCTCCAAAGATGCTTCAGGACATGGAGCAATAGGTTGTTCGCATTAGGGAGCATTTGGCTACTACTCAAGACAAGTAGAAGAAGTATGCAGATGCCCATAGGTTGGATCATCACTTTTCTGTTGGTGACATGGTATTTTTACGAGTGCATCTGAGGAAGAGCCCCATCCATTATGGGAAAGGCTCTAAGTTGGCACCACATTTTGTTAGACCATTTGATATCCTTGAGAGGATTGGTCCTGTTGCTTATCAACTAGCGTTGCCACCTAGCCTATTGCATATCCATGATGTCTTTCATGTTTCTATTTTGAGGCAGTATATTTTGGATGTGACCCATGTTCTTGATTGGGATGCTTTGCAGGTTGTTGATGGTCAGTTTACTTTGGAGCCCATTTGTATCCTACAAAATAGGAGGCTAACCTTGCGAGGTTGGGACATTGAGTAGGTAAGGGTCCAATGGGACCTAAGTGATGAGACCTCTGCAACTTGGGAGGATGCTACACAATTGAGGGGATTGTACCCCTATCTTTTTGGAAGCTTTTAGGAGCAAGCCTATACTAGTGGGCAAGGATGTAGTGCCTCTCATGTTTGTATTCTGTACCTTATCTATTTTGATTTGAGAGATACTTGATACACTTATTACATGTACTTTGTGGTGACCTAAGGGTTGGATGTTATACTTTGATTTCAATACCATAGATACTATACTATTCAATTTATCATATTTGCATGTTGATGCCATTTTGAGATGACAGTAGGTCTATGATGATATCTGATTATCTGATATTTGGATATATATTTGTAATTATGTTATGTGATGAATTTTATGCTATGGTTATTTACTTCATTCTTGTGCGTTTATGCTTCATGCGAATGTGAGTGATGTAAATGGATTAATTAGGTATAATTGAATAAATGGTTAAATTAGTTATTTAATGCATTTATTGTTTGACTATGTTATTCTATGAAATTACACTTGATCATGTGTTTTAGTGTGCAAAAATTATATCCCTGGCAGTGGCCTATGGAGTTAGTGATTCAACTATTCATATTTTACATATACCATCCATGTATGGTCGATGTATCCTTATTTTAATTGTTTTAATTAAACCTTTTGGTGATTATTAAATCCAAACTCATATGCATTTTGTGATTAGATCAGTGAGCATGTCTATGCATTTAGAAGTTCACATTGTTGCAAAAGTTGTTAAGTGATTTTAGCTATTTTGGGTTTTCGGGCTTTACATCTTTTTGAATTTAATTTCTGGCAGCTTTGCCTTAGGTGAATTCCCATTACAAGGAATAACATATTTTCATTTAGGTCGATTTGAAGTCTAGCTAGTCTAATTGGCTATTTGCCCTAATCAACTATTCACTTGAAAAGTGAATAAGTATTGAAAAAGGGTTTTGTTTTCTCACTTCTCACTTTTTGTAAATACAAATTTGAGAGCTTTTCTAAAATCCTCCTTCTGAAGGATTGGGTTTCTATTTTTTCTGAGAGCTGTAAGTGTGAGATTTTTGCAAGATCAGTCTCATTGGACCCCACTTTGGGAGACCTTTCCTTGCCATGATTTCTGGTAGTTTTAGCAATGATTTATTTTATTGTGTTGTCTTTAGTTTCTGTCCCTTTTGCTATTAGGTAGGGCTTTCCAATTTTCTTGTTTCTGCTTTGTTTCGACTTTTATTTCTGGTAGTAATTTGTTAGGAGGCTGAGAACTAGTGTTCCTCTCTGTTTCTGTTTGCTAATTCTGCAAACATTTTCCCAGTTCTTGGGATGGGTGTTTGGGGTTTTGTACCATTATGTTGGCCATTTTTGCATACGATGTCTGAACCCAAATATTTTTGAATTTTTGGGGTTTTTATACCCAAAGGTCGAATGGGTTTTAATTTCAAAATTTTCCAATTTTTGAGGTTTTTACCTCATTTTGTGTGCTACCCTATTTTCTCAGGTTCTCTTGGTATGAGTTTGGTCGCAGACCTAGATCATCGGTTTGGATGTCAATCAGACCTTTCACTTTTATGTTACATTGGGATGCATGCCTCATCGATCCCCCTAACTCTATTTTTGGTTGAGTGACTTTCTACTTTATGTTCTCATCTAGTCCTTGTGTTATGATCTTCGTGATGGTGGTGTGCCATACATGAGTACGTGCGTGTCCATTTGTTGAGTGACTTACAATGCCTGCATTTCTGTGGTACTTCTAGAAGTTATGATCATTGGGGTTAGGTTGAGAATTTGCATGCCTATAGGCACTCATCGTTGGATGAGCATGGGTAGGGTAGGGTAGCATTTGGAGGGGGCTTCTATCTCACAGCCTAGCGATCATGGCGCCATAGGTTGGAAGAGGGAGCTTTAATTAAGTGATAACTAAATAAAATACTAGGTGGTAATAAAACTTAAGATAATAAAAAGGTTCAGGATATGCTCCTTCTATTGGGAAGTCTGAGCTGCGAATATTAGCTTGGGCTTGTCAATGCCAAGCAACTCTCCATTATGCCAAACCCTACTTAGTATCTCATTGAGTGTCTGACCAGGACCTATAGCTAATGCATTGTCTATGTTCTTGGTTTCAGTCATCATATTGTTTGGCATGAGTATTAGTCATGGATGTGGTGCTTTATGTGTGTTTGTGGTTGGTTCATTATCTCCATCAGTACAATGGGAGTGAGCCTATGGCTTCCACGTGGTTGGGAGGTGTAGCTACCTATACCACTACTAGGGATCAATGTATAGAGATGGTCTTTTGTCCTAGTGTGACCGCTATTGGATGTTTTCACTTGGTACTTTAGGTTTGAGAGTATGCTTTCTTGTGATTTATGCTTTCATTGGAATCTTTGTATATCATGTTTAGATGATGTTAGTTATTGACACATATCCTTATTATGATGACTAGCATATGATAGATGACGTTATCTATTTTGCAGGAGTATCTTATGCTTTCCTTCTAGCATGTTAGATTTCCTTATGCTTATTTTGTAGCACATTTTAGATTGACTTCCTTATATGATAGTACTAATGATATGATCAATAACTTAGGATGTTATGCATGGGGGATGGCTAGGGTCCACGATGGTCTTATGATGCTATTATGGTTGAGATGAACCGCGTACTTAGTTTGATTGTACTATTCATAGCACTGTTATTTCTATTTATTGCAATGTTGTTTTTGTATACTACAATGTTACTTCTATACTTTCCCTTCACTGCTTGATTAGATGGTTAGATGTAGTTTCCATCTTTTAGTATTGTATTCAAGTGTTTACGCCTCAAATTGTGGATTTGACACTCCTCAGTGTGGAGGTTTTGAAGAAGCCCACCAGGGTGATGGTGCTCTACCTTCATCCTCTGACACTTGGGGCATCTCACCATAATGCTAGCAATCTACACTCTCATGCCTGACTAGTGATATAACTGCCTCAGATCTGCATGTGGTTTCTTGACATTGGGTTGCGTTGTATAAGGTGCTCTGTGAGCCTCAAGTTCAATGAGCTTGCATAAACCCCCAATGAAAGGTACATAAATACATCCTCTATGATGTAAAAGTCCATTGGACTCCAATGAATACTTTGAATACTTCCCTTCTAAGGGTCTTTGAGAATGCACCAACTGACTAACTTCTACATAGAGCTCATCTGCTGTCAAATGATGTAGGATTCGCTCTCTCAAATCGGTGCAAGTAGACACAGATGAAAGTTCATGGTGCCTTCTACTTAAGACATCTGTAACCACATTCTCCTTTTCTTTGATGTTATGAACATCAAAATCATACTCACAAATTAACTTCATCCACCTTCTTTGCTTAGCATTAAGGTTCAACTGTGTAAATATGTACTACAAGCTCGGCCAGAATGAAGTTTGAATCTATGACCTAGAAGAAGGTGTTGCCACCTCACAAAAGCATGAACAAGTACTACAAGCTCTAAATCATGAGTAGGGTAATTCAGTTCATGAGTCTTTAACTTCCTAGACTCGTAGGAAATAGGTCATCTATCCTGCATAAGGATTGCCCCTAAAACATCCTATGATGCATTTATGCACACCACAAAATTTGTAGAAGGATCTGGCACTGTAAGAATTGGTGCACTTGTGAGGACACTCTTGAGCTCTTGAAAAGCTTTATCACACTTCTCCGTCCACTCATAATTCTTCCCCTTTTTCTAAAGAGATGTCACTAGGTGTGCCAATCTAGAGAAGCCCATAATAAAGCGTCGATAATATCTTGCTAGTCCCATAAAATTCCTCACTTTAGTGACACTGGTGGGTACTGGCCAATCCATGATGGACCTAATCTTTAATGGATCTATTGAGACTCCATCACCTGATATAACATGACCCAAATAATGTATCTCAGGTCTATAGAACACACACTTCAACAAGCCACCATACAACTAGTTCTCTCTCAACTTCTGCAACACTTGTCTCAGGTGCTTTTCATGCTCCTTCTCATTATGAGAATATATTAGAATATCATCAGGGAATACAACCATTATATTATC
Organism: Cupressus sempervirens; assembly: GCA_028749045.1. Lineage (NCBI taxonomy): Eukaryota > Viridiplantae > Streptophyta > Pinopsida > Cupressales > Cupressaceae > Cupressus > Cupressus sempervirens. Next base: position 327,734,666 of record CM053790.1, read on the forward strand.
CAAAAAGGTATAAAATAATCCATTCATGAGGCTCATGAATACAATTGGAGCATTCATGAGGCCAAATGGTAACATGGTGAACTCACAATGACCATACCTTATATAGAATGTAGTCTTGTGGATATCACTATCCACAATCCTCAACTGATAATAACCTAAATCCAGATCTATCTTTGAAAATACTTAGGCACCCTATAACAAATTGAAGAGATCATCAATCCTCGAAAGTGGGTATCAGTTCTTAATGGTTACCTTATTCAACTGCTAATAATCAATACACAACCTAAGCAATCCATCATTCTTTACGAAGATCACAGGTGCATCCCAAGGTGACACACTAGGTTGAATATGCCCCCGCTCTAAGAGTTCCTCCAATTGAGTCTTTAGCTCACCAAGCTCATGAGTAGTCATCCTGTAAAGTGCTCTCGATACTGGCTTAGCTTTTGGTACAAGATCTATGTAAAAATCCACTGCTCTATGTGGAGTTATACTAGGGAGCTTTGAAGGAAATACATCTATAAACTCCTATAGAATTGAAAAATCATTAAGGGATGACTCTCCCTCTAAATCTTCCTCTCTGTCACTAATGGTGATAGCAAATAATTGACATCCCTTTCGCATGCACTGTCTAAGCAACATAGTGGAAATCATATGAAGAGATATTGGTCTCTTCACTCTGTAGATCACTCTAGAGATCCCATATTCATCCATACATTTTACTTTCTTTTGTCGACAATCCATCTTGGTGCTATGGGTATAAAGCCAATCCATGCCAAAGATAACATCATAAGAACCTAGAGGGGTAATGCATAGATCAAAAATCATGGTCATGTCTCCAATCTAAATCTAACAATTATGCACCATGGAACTAACTAACACTCTAGTTCCAGAGGCTAACTCTACTTCCCAACTGACATCCAATCTAACTATCACTAGCCCACAATGCTCCATTACATATGGAGATATAAAAGAGTTAGTAGCTCGAGAATCAAATAAAATAGCAACCATACTACCATGTATTATACCTATAGCCTCAATAACTATGGCCTGATGCTTAGCCTAGAAATTTTTAATCATCACAAATACTCTGTGGGATCTACCCATGTCACCAACTATCAGCTTTGAGATAGCCCCTCTCTGACCACTAGATGACTGTCCCTACATACACTCTCTAGCTATATGACCCATTCCACTACAAGTGTAGCATTGTCCTTAGATATAAGCCTGTACACCCTATGATCTAGACTATTGGGGACCCCTAGACCTACTAGATCCATTGTATCCACCCCTGGAAGACCATTGAGTCTTTGTTGACTGAGACTGTGGGGCCTGTGCCTGCTGATCTTGTTTAGAACCCTATGATTGCCACTACTTGGGTTTAGAGTCCTAATAACCCTATGATGGTTTTTTCTATTGCTACTGTGGTTTTTTCTATTGGGACTGTTTGCCCTTAGAGGACCCTACTACATAGTTTTGATAACCTTTCCAAGGGGGTTTCTACTATCCTAACTATTGGGTAGAGTTTTGGTTTTGAGACCAATCCCAAGACTCCTGTCTACCTCAAGTATACTCAACAACTAGTGCTATCTGAACTACCTAGCTCAAAGTGGTAGGGAAAGCCAAATGGACTACACCCTGGAGTGAGAAATTTAGGCCCATGATGAAGTGATGGACTCATAGTTTCTTGTCCTTCATGTATTCAAAATAAGGAGCTCAAGAAACTTGCTCTCATATTGAGCTACTATGAGGCCCCTCTGATGTAGAGAATAAAATTCCTCTATCTGCTTCCTATTTGAAGTGTTTAGAAAGGTACCTCTCTCATAATTTGACCAAAAATGTCTCCCATTTGAGTTTATCCATCCTTACTCCAATATATTCCTCTTGTTGCCACCAAATGGAGGCATTCTCCCTTAGCTGATGGACTACTAGTCACGCCTTTAGATTACTCCCATAAGAGATGTAATCCAGAACACCACTGTAGAGTCTATAACCAAGCCTCTACTACTGCTCCACTAGTGGAATTGATAAACAATGGTGGCTAGAGTTGTATCAACTCCCTAATCTCATCTCCTATATGTCTAGGAAGTCTATTGAGTGGTGGTCCTAGCTAATGTATTGACTCACCCTCATGATCACCCTGTCCCTCAACCTACCTCGGTGGGGGGCTCCTACTCCTTTATCTATCACTTGCCCTGCCTCCTCCAAGATGCTATGCTTCCCCTTTAGGAATATTTTGCCCTAGCTATACTGTGGGTGGTAACCTTTGCTAGACTACTCTAATAAGGGTCTAGAGGGCATCCAAAATATCTTGATTCAGGTTTAGTTGTGGTGGTGGTGGTCCATCCTCCTGTTTTGCCCTAGCACCAACCGCTCTATGACCTCTACCTCATTGGCTATTTTGTGTGATGGGAGACATCCTACAAAAAATAAAGTTTTAGATAAGTTGAAATGTAATAGTTTTAGGTTCCTAGTGTTGAAACACAACTCTGATACCAAAATGTCATGCCCAAAATAATGGGGTGAAAACTCATGATTTTTTTTTAATTTTTAAGGTTAATAAGTCCACTATGTTGATATATGTTTAACTAAGACTTACATGACACATTAGGTTTTTACATGATTCGATATATTTGTTTTACAAGTTAAACTATATATATGTTGAAATGCAGACATAGGGTTTTTGTAACAATACCTTAATACATTTCTTAAAGATTTATTACTTCAAGGATGCTTTAATGTTTCATTAAAGAGTAAATACAATTTTCCAATCGTAATATGAATTTCACCTTATTACTAAGTTCATGATACAATTATAAAGAGAGATACATTATCTATCCCTAATATAAGATCCCCACTATCTTTACTAACTAACTCATTTCACTTTCTAATCACAACAATCGATTATTTAAAATAAAGCAACCATATACAATTTAATTACAAAAGATTTAAAAATAACTAAAACATTAATACTTTAAATCATAAACTAATTAAACATACTATCTTAACTATTATATACTAAATTCCCCTTTTAAAAGAACATACAAAAATACATTTATCAAATGCTAAATGCAACTGTCATAATAAAATAAATTAAAACCTAAACTAATTAATATACATATACTAATTCTAGCTAATTTTTACATGATATCATTATATTTTAATTATAATAACTTAACTAAAATACTACTATTTAAAACAAAATACTAATTGACAACATAATTAAATTAAATTAATAAAAAATTAACAATCTAATTCTAAACTAATTCCACATTTCTTATTTTAAGATTAACTAATAATAACTACCACTCATTACTAACTCCTAACTTATAACTAATCCTTACTAATCAATCACTCAACACTAATTAGCTAACCAAATAGACTAATCCTAACACCTAACCCCTTAACTATCCTCTAACCTTACCCCCTTAATAACTCCACTAACTTTTCCACCTAACCCACTCCACTTGGCCACTTTCCAAGACCCAAGTCTTCCTCTATGGCATCTCCCCAAGCTTTGGCTCACTGTAATATGCATTAAATGCACTTACCTCAGCTTGCAAGGCCATCTCCCTCATGGCATGGTTGTCGAGGTTGATTGTCTTCAAGGAGAATAGAGATGACATGTTTGGAGAGTGATATCCATAAAACTTTCATCCCATTTCCTAGCTGACACCCTTACCCACTTGTCATGGGCAGATTTCTAAGACGACCTTCACATGATCCAAGACCTGCAACATGTCTTGTCCTCTCCTAGTATTGTACACATGGTATTAAGGAAGAAGGAACATTGCTTTAAGGTTTTAAAAAATTCCTTGAGCATGATTGGAGGAGGGGTGTTTGCACTCCAATCCAGGCTGATAATATTTTATCCTCCCCATGGGTGGCGTGACCAATCAAAATTTGCATGAAGTGGCATGGGTTCCTATGCAAGGATGTATGCATGAGTAGATTTGGGGTGAATTTTAAAAAGGTAAGTTGGAATTTTTATTGGAGGGTGGTGTATTAATGTTGCTCCCTCTTTTGTTGACTTTGGTTGACATTAGCAAGGCAAATGAACCATTTTGATTTAAAGTACAGTGGGTGTATTTTAGGATAGGATATAATAGTTATATATTTTCTTTTTAATTGTCTATTATTATTATTTTTAAGTTTTTATATTCCTTATTTATGAATTCAAATATATTAAAAAAAGAGAATCTTGAAGTATATTCTCTAACCAAAGGAGAATTAAAATTTTCCCTCATACAAAAGGCATAGAGAATTTTTGCTTTAAAGAGATAGACTTTTTTCAAGGTTTATTTTTTCCTAAGTTTTAGATTTTCTAATTTATTTATATAGCCAAAGGGGGATATTTTTTTTTTCTTTAGGATAGATTATAACACAGTGTTTGATGTTATATTTATGCATTGAAGTAGTAATGCTTCTCTTTTCAATAATTACTAAAATATAAAATGAAATGCCAACCATATAAATTGAATTTCCTTATCATAGTTTGGAATCAAATTTGATAACTTAATATAACATCATTTCATCTAATCAGTGTTAAACATATGCATACACATTCAAATTATAAAGAATATCATATGAAAGGAAATTGCTCTCTTTATTTTTTCAACATACATGGGCTAGCCACTTCTTATTCATTTTATTCAAACACCTAATTCAAGTACTGCATCGAGAAAGAACCAGGGAATAAAACTCAATTTCATAGTCATTTCAAAAATAAGGTTAATAATAATTTTTTTACAACAGGACTATTATCCTAAGGATAAGTCTCTCAAACATTTGATTTGAAACACCAAACTCTAAATTCCTACTTGGCTCCATATCAAGGTAGCCATTGCAAAATTCACAAATTACATCAAGGTAACCATGGAGAACCAAAAACTAACCAAAAGACAAATAGATTCAACATGCAAGGACACATTCAACCAATTACTACCATCCCGGGTTCACACAACAGGTTCATTATTGAACTAGACTAGGGAGAAGGTGGATTTTTTTAGGGTAGGAGAAGTCAATCACAACACCAAAATAGATTTATCTTCTGAGGCTAATAATTACAAGAACTTTCATTCTTCACTTCTTACTTCCCATAACACAAAATGGTTTGTATTGACGAGTAGAGGCCCATATCACCCTATTCTCTCACTCTCCTCATCATAAGAAAAGACTTTGCACTGACTTGGAGTCCAATTAAGGCCCTCCTCATGTACATGACCACTTTTTCCCTATCCGAGGGTGAGTAATGCCAACACAACCCTTACAGTTTCCCTCATTAAAAAAATGTAAAACACGAAAATAAAACAAATAAGAAACCTATAACAATCCCATCCCTTACATATTTTATCATACATATGAACATACACGTATGTAAAAGGCCTACTTAAGAAAATGAAAACACAACATGAAGACATGAACTTGAAGGATTCCTACCTTCACAAATGGTTATGACAAACTAAAATTTTGAGAAGAATTATCCTTCTTCCTTGTTTAATCTTGAATTTACTCTCTCTAAATGTATAGATTGGGTGAACACTCTTCAACTCTCAAATTTGCAACTAAATAGGCTCCTAACTCAACCACTTAAAAATGCAATAACTCCAGACTTGACTAAGGCCTTCTAGGGTCTTCCCACATAATCCTATCATTAAGGCAACCATTATAGTGGAGTGCAAACTTGTCAAACTCATGGTGAAATTCAATTTTTTCACTAAAAGAAAAATGAGATATTTGGGTGGTCACAAAAGTTAACACAAGGGTCTAGAGGGTGGAAAATGCCCCCAATCCATACACTTACCCCCTAAGCACTTATTTTTCATTAAATTTGGCCTCTAGGAGCATTTTGGGACCTATTAATTGGCTTGAAGTATTTGGACTTCCTAAAAACCCTAGGAATGCAAACTTACAACTAAACCCTAATTAGGGTAATTAATCCAGGTTACCAACTAATTAGTCTTAGGTTACTACCTAGTCCATCTTAGATTATTAGGTTACTCAGCTAACCCTAATTATCATGCTGATATACATATACAAATTATAAATTTCAAGTGACACTAGAAGATTATTGTTAAAAAATATTAAACACTTTATGATTATAGAATGATACACACATTCAAATTATGATACAAATGAAATATGAAACAACGGGGTCTGTATCTTTCTTTAGATTCAACCCTGGGTTTCATAGATTGCACATAAGATCGATTACTAGTTCCTTATTAGATTTCCTGGCTAATAATCATGCACCCTCATTTTACACATCAACAACTCAGGAAAAATCATATGCACATGTATAAAACTCATTTGGATAATCACATAAATCAAAATGTCAATCTTTCATATATTTAACTATTATCTCATTTTTGCTCATATATTTAACTATTAAAAATTGCATAATTAAGGTATTAATCATATTCATAATCTTACATTTATTTATTGTACTACATCATCAATATGCATGCTCATAAAATATTAAATAACATGATTAAGCATCTTAAATTAAGGCATCACATGACATAAAATAACATAATAATATCTAGTCCATCTGATAATGTCTCAACATATCGAGTCATAATGTATCAAAATAACAATGTATCAACTGTTCTATGATGGGTCGGGGTGAGGTCTCACATAATTAATGTGTATATCTACAAAAATATTGGAAATGTTCTACTTAATGTTTATATCTGCACATATGTTTTTGAAAGAAACATTTGGTGTAATTAATGTATATATCTGCAAAAATATTGGACATGTTGTATTTAATATTTACATCTACACATATGGTTTTGAAATACAAATTTGGTGTAATTAATGTGTATATTTGCAAAATATTGAACATGTTGTATGTAATGTTTATATTTGCACATATGGTTTTGAAAGAAATATTTGGTGTAATTAATGTGTATATTTACAAAAATATTGGACATGTACTTAATGTTTATATTTGCACATATGGTTTTGAAAGAAATATTTGGTGTTGAAACAATACATAAAGTTTTACAAAATTAATATTTTACAAGAAAATGCACCTGAATAATTGTTAGCTTAGAAGCAAGAACATCGTTTTGAAATAGAATAGAAAGTGCTTGACATGAGAGGTCCACAAGTGATGGTGTTGACCAATCTTGAAAACTTGAATGTTGAAATGAAAGCTATTGAGGATCAAACACCTATGTCAGAGTTACAACACAATGTGAAATTGAAAGCTATTGAGGATCAAACACCTATGCCCCTTTTCCTCTATCCCATTCCTCTTCATTCTTCTTGTTTTTAACTCCTTGCCACTCCCTCCATTCTTGTTCTTGTTTTGGCCTTCTTATTTTCTTGAACATTCAGTGAGTTGTTCACATGATTCCTCATTAGTTCATATTTCAATCAAATTATTTTTTCCTTCAACTTAGACATTTATTAGTTTATCCATGTGTGAGTGAATGGTGTTAAACATGAGTCATTATTTGTCAAAACTTCATCTTTTTTTGACTTAACTATAGCATGAATTACATTCTTTCTTGTTCTATCATGATCACCTTGGAAATAACATTTGTATTTGCTTAAACTAGCGTATCCTAATATCTCAAATGTCAGTTTCTTAGATTTGTTCATTTGAAACATTTTGCTGGTCTTTGTGTGCGTTCTTTATCTTCTTTCTCCTTTCAAAGTTTTCATGAATCAGATCTTTAAAGATAACAAACTTCTCAAAAACTTCTTACCCTCGAATTTATTGCATTTAAGATATTAGGATATTATTATTTTTTATGATCACCTTGGAATTTGTCATGTATTATGTCTACATTTACTTTTCCATTTCTTATAAGAGTGTTTCAAGGTTGGAAACCACTTCAACATCCTTTGCATGGTTTAGAGGTAATGTCATTGTGGCAAAGGCTTTTGCAAGGGAATGAGCCTCATGATTATTGTATTTACACAGAAGTAGAACTTTCTTCTTCAAATCCTTTCAATCAACTCTTCATTGAAGTTATTCTTCCTGTAGTGAGAATAGTTGCTAAAAATTCCTAGGATCCAAGAGACCCTAAAACTATGAAACATTTTTTGGAGAGATGGGAAGAGTTACTACCAAATTCAATACTTCATAACATCTTGGATCATTTAGTGATGCCCAAATTAACTATAGCAATAGATAGTTGGAATTCTGATAGGGAGACTATGCCAATACATGCATGTTTACATCCTTGGCTTCCATTTTTGGGCTAGTGTATGGAGGTTTTATATCCAACCATTTATTATAAGATAAGGAATGCACTTCATGGCTAGCATGCAAGCGATGCATCTACATATGCAATTTTATCACCTTGAAAAATTGTATTTGATCATGCTAGCTGGAAACAATTGATTGTTTAAATTATTTTCAATTAAAAAATTATTTTTCCATCTTCAAGTAACCTAAATCCTTGCTTCTCCAAGCTGTATTGTTTCTCTATTGTTAGATATTCTATTTAATAGATTTTCAATTTCTTTCTCCATGTTTTTATGATGCATAGAAAATCCCATATCATCTTAGGATAATGCTAAGGAAAGTGGTTGCAAATATATGAATACATAACTCAAAAAGGAGTTCAATTAAATAAATAATTTGTGTTTGATGCTATTTGATAAAATAATATACCAACTAATCATTATATACTTATAATGATCAAAGTATGCACAAAGGAAGATCTTGGTACATAAAATTTTGGCAAAAAATGAGGGAACAAAATTCAAATATGGAGTCATATAGTATCTAATTATAATTATGAATTAAACATAATATCAAATAAAACCCTATTTACAATGTAATATCATTCTATGTATTTTTTTAGTCCACACCAAAATCAATAACCTTATTTTTACTATACAAACTTTTTGTTAGTCAATAACCTTTTTCTTTTTTAAATTTGGGAAGTAATCCCCTTGAATTGGGCATACCATGTTTTCTATCCAAGTATTATGAGGATAAACACAAACAAATCTCCTAGAATTGTTGTTCATAGACCTAGTGGATATTCATGCACACCCAATTCAAAAGATGCTACCATTAGATCTCTTTGTTTCAGATAATCATACATAAGAATTTGGGTTATGGTGCTCAACCCTTGAGCACTCTAAGCCTTATCTTATTTTAGATGTTAGCTAGGTATATTCTATTTCTCCTTTGATTAAATCATAAAAAAGACTTAATCCCCACATGCCTTTCAAGAATCAATTACATTCAACATTGAGATCATTGCAATTCTTTTTATTAATGGTGGAATTTAGTTTTTATGATTACAAAGGAAACTATTCGAGTGAAATTGTTTCTTGATCAACCTCAATAAGCTAGAGAGTAAAAAATCATCCATACCCCAAAATGACTGAGGAAATCAAAGGCTTAGGAAAACAAAAAATGGAGTATATCTTAGAAGTAGAAGATCACCTGTCATTTGGTGGAGCTAAGAAAAGAGTCTAGGGTTGATAAAATTGAACTAATATTGCATAGCTCATGCTTTCAACTATATTTATTTTTCTATTCAACAAAATAGGAAGAGTTTGTATAGTAAAAATTTTATTCTATGTATTCTGTGTATTTTGTAATATCTACTATGATATGTTTTTCTGTAAAATTTCTTGTGAACTCTGCCCATTTTTTGTGGTCTGCATTATTTTTGTGCAGATCTTGAGGTAAGTCACTTAGCATGTGTTGAGTGAGTTTTATTGTTTGATTATTTGGATTTTGGAATATGTATACTGTTGGATCATTTTTTCTATTTTGTAGATAATATGTAATAAGAACCTTAAAAAAGATCCCTTTTAATATATAAAGATATCTACTATGATATGTTTATGTAAATTTTTTTGTGAACTCTACCCTTTTTTTGTGATTTGCATTATTTTTGTGTAGGATCTTGAGGTAAGTCACTTAGTATGGGTTGAGTGAGTTCTATTATTTTATTATTTAGATTTTGGAATATGTATGCAACTGGATCATTTTTTCTATTGTGTAGAAAATATGTAATAAGCACCTTAAAAAAAATCTCTCTGAATATATAAAGAGATACATGTTTAGAAGAAAATATAAAGACATACATGTTTAGAAAGAAAGGAAAATAACATTTACATACATACCTCTTCTTGCCCTAGAAGAAAATTGTAGAGCAAGGGCATGTAGATCACAAGGGCACAACATGACAATGAAATTGCAGAGCAAGGGCACGACACAACAATGAAATTGTAGAGAAAGGGCATGACATGGAAATAAAATTGTAGAGCAAGTGCATTCCAATGAAATACAAAGATCAAACATGAGGGAACAACAACCAAATGCACTGATCACAAGGGCCATGCCAATGTTCACAACACTTCACCTCTTTCATGGGTAACTCTCCATAATCATAATCAAAATCAAATGATTGTCATGTTTTTTTTTTGTTTATGCTTACAAGGGCATCACAATTATGACCACAATGTCAGTATTACAATGACATCAGGAATAGTTGCAAAAAAGTTGAAAATCACAACAAATTACACCGCTATCACAAATTACCATTGCAATTTGACCCCAAATGTTGTAGTGTATTACTCCCAAGGTCATTGCTAATGTGTACATTAATTAGTAGGAAACTCCACTCAAGAAACCAATAAAGGTAATAGTCACATCCTATAAGAATAAGATTGCATCCAAAGATGAGGGTATGTTCAATGAATTTTGCATTGCTCACAATGTTCCTATATCTTTTATTGTCCCTTTTAGTCTTTTTCATGGTCAACGATGCCTATATATCTATTTATCATTCAACATTCATATAGTTCAATACTTAGTTTGCATCAGGAGCTTTGCAATGTTCTCATTCATTTGTGTTCTTCCATGCTTGATTAAAGGTAATGTTTGAGTTAAATCTTGAACTAGAACTAGTCTCAAGAAATTTTAAAAGCATTACATGCTGGGCACCATGCAGTAACTTGAAGTCATTGTCTCTCCAAAAATGATGCCTGGATATATGGTTATCATTGTGTCAATACATATTATGCGTGGTATTTATTATCATGATTGTTTCTTCCTAACTGGTTGGTGCTCACCTAGATTTGATTTATTTGCCTTCTATTGTGCATATTAATAGTTACTCCTTACTCAAAAAGTGTAGTCAAGTAGATTTAGAGATTGTACACTTTGATCTTCCCCAATCCAAATGGAATTTAGAAATTACCTCTAATATGATGCCATTTTAGATTCTGTCTATCATGGTGGTCATATTTTGAATCATATCTTGTCTAATCTTCAATCATTTTCTCCTCTGGTTTGCTCTGAATTCAACAATTTTTATTTTTGCAGATCTCATCATTCCTATGGATAACCTGGAAAGTGTTGAACTTGTCTCCATGCTCAATGGTTCATCTTTGTGTTGAAATATTATAGTCAGAGGCTTAGATTGTATTCATCATCAAATAACATTGATGCTTCCTTTTCTTTGTATCTACAATTTTTGAGACCTTCATGTAGGGTATGTGCCATGTTGTTCCTAAACCTGAAGGCATGCATTCTTCGACTTGCAGTATGCATTGCTCACCGCTCAAGAATGCATGCATTGCAATCATGCACTCATCTCTTGCCTCTCATGCATTTACAATATGAAGCATGTGCATCCATTTTAATTTAGTTTATTTTATTTAATTCACACATAATAAAAATTCATGTTGCAGTTAGCTTCATAGGCATCTTTTATAATTATTTTAAAATTAGTTTGCATAGTATGCAAAACTATTATTTTCATGTAATCTCTTTGCATGTTATTTTTAAGGATTTTTTATTACCTTGCTTGATCAATAGCCAAGGTTAAGTGCTTTAGTTGATTTCTTTATGATGTATTCTGTATTTTCAGAATTGTAACACATTCGATAAAAAAAAAGTTTTTTAATTCTAATTTTGGTTGTTCATTGTTTATGCTCTATTTTTTCTTTCTTTGATTATTAGTATGGCATAAGATATTTTATTTTTTAGATCTTCAATTGGTATCAGAGCCAGGTTGTAGAATATTGTTCTCTTGCAGGCAGAGTAGCAGTTTTCTCCAAGATCTTTTAGAATGGAAAATGGTGGCAACTTTCCATTCAAGCTTCTGCTATTTTCTAGAGACAACTATGGATATTGTATTATCAAGATGAAGACCCTACTATTATCTCAAGATCTTTGGGAATTAGTAGAAGGAAGATACTTTGAGCCTAAAAACCTGAATGCTTTAAATGCCTTAACATAGCCTCAACAAAATCAATTGAAATAAGGAAAGAAGAAGGATAATCAAGCTCTTTTCCTCATTAAAATTACATTGGATATGTCTATTTTCCCTTGTATAGCTAGTACAAAAAAGTCAAAGGATGCCTGGGAAGCCCTTCAAACAACATACCATGGATCTAACAAGATAAGATTGGTGAGACTTCAAACCCTTTGAAGATATTTCAAAAATTTAAGGATGAGAGACACTGAGTCCACTCATGAGTTTATTATGAGGGCTCAAATTATTATCAATCATCTTAAAACTCAAGGGGAAACAATCACAGAGAACTTTTTTTTTGAGAAGATTCTGAGATCTCTTCTTCCAAAGTTTGATGCAGTGGTCACAGCCATTGAATAGAGTAAAGATACATCTACTTTCAAAATTTAAGATTTGATAGGTTCTTTGATATCACATGAAGAGTGCATGCAATGTTCAACGAAGAATCTAGTGCAAGACTTCTAGTCTATAGTCAAAATTGAAGCAAAACCTGCTGCCGCTTTTCAATCAAACAAAACTCAAGGGGAGACATCTACATCAAGAGGACATGGTAGAGGATGAGGAAGAGAAAATAACCACAAAAGAGGAAGGATTTATAAGGATCGAAGAAGCATCCAATGCAGATATGCTGAAAGCTATGGACACTATGAATTTTAATGTAGAAAGAAAAAATCTGATTTGAATAAGTCAAGAGCTAACTATACTGAAGAATCTCTTGAAGATGCAAAATACTCCATGTTCTTTACATGCAATTTGGAAAAGGAACCTTAGAAGGACGTATGGTTTCTTGATAGTGGGTGCTCAAATCATATGATAGGTAAATTTGATCTCTTTATCAAATTAGATGAATCTATGAGAATTCAAGTCAAATTTGGCAATGATAAATAGGTTGATGTTATGGGAAAAGGTACCCTTTCAGTGAAAATAAGTAAGGATAAATTACTTATATTCATGAAACCTTGCATCTGCCAAAATTACAACATAATCTTTTGAGTATTGGGAAGCTTGTAGCAAAAAATTACAAGGTTGTTTTTGAGGATAACTAATGCAAAGTTTTTGATAAATTAGCTAACCACCATCTTGTAGAAAAGACTTGTATAGCAGAGAATAGATTGTTTCCTCTCACTTTAGTTTCTGCTAATATGCAACCATAGATGATTCGTGGTTATGGAATCAAAGGTATGGTGATTTACATTTTTAGGGCTTAAATTTTCTTCATAAAAAGGACATGGTTAGAGGACTTCCTGTCATTTAGGAAAAAGAAGTTTGCTCAGGGTGTGCTCTTGGTAAGAAACATCGAGAATTTTTTCCTGTGAAGAAGTCATGAAAGGAAAAATATCCTCTAGAGTTGTGCATTCTGACATTTTTGGTGCTATGCAAGAGGAATCCTTGGGTAATAATATCTATTTTTTGACCTTTATTGATGATTTCTCACACCACACATGGGTTTATTTTCTTAAGTAAAAATTTGAAGCACTTGGATGCTTCAAGCATTTTACTACTATGGAAGAAAAGAAAAGTGGGTATTCCATTAAAATACTCAGAACAGATAGAGGGGGGGAATTCATCTCTAAAGAGTTTGCTGATTTTTGTGACATGCATGGCATTCAAAGACAACTTACAACATCCTTTACTCCCCAATAGAATGGTATTATAGAAAGAAAGAATCGTACCATTATGGAGATGGCATGAAGTATGTTAATGTCTAAGAACCTTCCAAATTATTTTTGGGGAGTTGCAGTGGCAACCATAGTTTATATTTTGAATCGAAGCCCAACAAAAGTGCTTTAGAATATCAGTCCAAAAGAAGCCTAGAGTGGACACAAACCCTTAGTAGCCCACTTTCATGTATTTGGTTTCCATACATATGTCCATGTTCCTATTCAAAAGAGGAAAAAGTTGGATGCCAAATCCAAAATTTGTATATTTATCGGATATTCTTATTCCACCAAAGGATATAAATTTTATGAACCTGACACAAAGCAATGGATTATTAGCCAAGATGTGGTTATTGATGAAGGGGGAGTATGAAAATGGAAGAAAGAAGTTCAATAATCTACACCATTCATCATGGGTAATGAAGATGTTCAAGTCCCTCCTCTCCCCACAAGCTCAAGTGGAAGCTCAACCCCAAGTCCACCAAGTTCACCAAGTTCCTCTTTAGGTGAAAGTTCAAACTCATAATCCAGTCCAAGTTCCTCACAAAAGGTACAAAGTTTAAATGAAATATATCAAAGGAGTTCTATTGTGGATTTTTTTGTTAACTTTGCATTGTTAAGTTCCATTCAAGTTGAACCTTCTGTGTATGAAGAAGCTGTGACAAAACCAATGTGGATTGATGCTATGAATGAAAAGATGCATGCTATTGAAAAAAATGATACATGGGAATTAGTTCCACTTCCAAAAGACAAATAGGTGATTGGTTTCAAATGGATTTACAAGGTGAAATATCATTCTGATGGTTATGTGAAAAGACACAAACCTAGACTTGTTGCCAAGGGTTTCACGCAAACACCTCGAGTAGATTATCTAGAGACTTTTGCTCCAATTGCCATGTTTGATACAGTTAAAATTATATTTTTTTATTGATTCTCAAAACAAGTGGCCAGTCTATCTGATGGATGTAAAATTAGCTTTCATAAATGGTTATATTGATGAAAAGATTTATGTGGATCAACTTATTGGCTATGGATTTTTAAGAAAAGAACACTTGGTTTACAAGCTGAAAAAAGCACTCTATGGATTGAAGAAAGCACCAGATGCTTGGTATGCATGAATTGATAGTTATTTCTTGAAGGAAGGATTCATTCAAAGTCCTTCAAAGCCAACCCTTTATATCCAACATGTTGGTAATGACATTCTAATTGTTTTCCTTTATGTTGATGATCTAATTTTTACAAGTAATAGCCCATATCTCATGGAGAAATTCAAAAAAGAAATGAAACAAGAATTTGAGATGTCAGATCTAGGAATTATGCATTATTTTCTTGGGGTAGAGGTGTAGCAATAACCTGATAGTATATCCATTTTTCAAAGTATGGTGCTGATTTATTGAAGTGGTTTAGAATGATGTGATGCACAACAGTTGCTACCCCTATCGCCCTTGGAAAAACATTAACCAAGGATGATCCAAGTCCCCATGTTGATCCTAAATTATACAGAAGTCTGGTTGGGAACCTCATGTACCTTACTACAACAAGACCTAATATTATATATGTCATGAGCCTCATTTCTCAATTTATGAAAGTTTCACATGAGTCTCATTGGTGAGTTGCAAAAAGAATCTTAAGGTATGTGAGTGGTACACACAATTTTGGTATTCATTATTCTCCCAATGATAAGTTTGAGTCGGTTGGTTACATGGATTTTTATTGGGCCAATTCAATGGAAGATTGAAAATAAACCTTTGGTTATATTTTCTTACTTGGTTCTGGAGTTTTTTCATGGAGTAGTAAGAAATAGGAAATCATGGCTCTCTCTTCAGAAGAAGTAGAGTATATTATCGCAATAGCTAGTTGTCAAGCAATATGGATTTGAAGGATTTTGGAAGATTTGCACTTGGTTCAAGAACATCCTACAACTATTTTTTTTGATAATAGTAGTGCTATTGCAATGACCAAGAATCTAGGGTTTTATGCTAGATTGAAGCACATTGAGATCTATCATCACTTCATTCAAGATTTGGTTCAAAATGGTATAGTGGAGTTATAATTTTGCACAATTTATGAGCAAGTTTCTGATATCTTCAACAAAGCTCTCACTACATCTAGTTTTACTACCTTGAGAAATCAACTCAATCTCATTGTCATTGTTTATGTAGGGGAAGATTGAAGGCATGCATTCTTTGATTTGCATCATGCACCACTCACTGCTCAAGAATGCATGCATTACATTCATGCACTCATCGCTCACTGCTCATACATTCATAATGTGAAGTATGTGCATCCATTTTAGTTTAGTTTATTTTATTTAATTCATACATAATAAAACAACATGTTGCTGTTAGCTTCATAGGCATCATTTTTAATTATTTTTTATTAGTTTGCATAGTATGAAAAACTATTATTTTCATGAAATCTCTTTGCATGTTATTGTTTAGGATTTTTTATTATCTTTCTTGATCAACAACCAAGGTTAAGTGCTTTAGTTGATTTCTGTCATGCCCTCAATTTATGAGGCAAAACACAACCAACAATTTTTTAAAAAAGTTTAATTATTATTATTTTATTTGATTATTGTTTATTTATTTATCGAGTGTTGGTTTTAAAATTAAGTATTGAATATGTATTTGATTTTAATTTCAATTAATTCTTTATTTATTTATCAATTATTCAAAAGTACCAATACCCCCAAATGAAAAATTAAATCAATGTATTTAATTAATATTGAATTAACATGTCACAAAAAGGATATGAAATTTAAAGACTAACATTGCTAACCATCATCATTTTTTTTTGTCCATTTAATTAAAATGCTAATAATATTCCCATAAATATAATACATTTCTAATCATCCCTTTAAACAATATACTTTATTAATTTTATTTAACCCTTATTTACACTTCTATTAATTAAATTTAATACCATTATTTTCCTACAACCTAGCTTTACGTCTACCTACCCATAACTTGAAATAACAAAACAAAACAATTAAATAATACCAACATACTTTTTAAAAGTTGCATTACCTATCTACTTTTATGCCCCACCCCAACTTACTAACTCTTAAAACCTAGTATTCCTATCTCTTCCCAAGCAAATTTCCAAGAAGATAGGATCACGTGCCCATCAAAATTTTATCCAAGGTGGGTGATCAGAGTCCCGTCATGCATATCAAAGGTGGCTACATCAAATATCAAGAAGGAATGATTATAGTATTAATGTCATGTTCCAAATTTTCAACCACCCCTCCCCTTATCTATACATATGGCTCCCTTTATCTAGGCGTGGTGGAGGGGAATTAAGTCAAAGTTTAAAAATCTGCACACATCCCAAATGTTAGGCACCTAGGAGGAAGGATAGCCATGATGTGAGGTCACTTACTTGTCAAGTTTGTAATATGCCCAAAGTGTGTCCAAGTGGGCCACTTGGTGGGTACCACTGCCCCTCCCTTTATGTACTGTCCTTATCCTCCAAGGAATTAATGCCTAGTTCATGGGTTTGAATTGATGTTTACATTTATATGCATATTGGTATATGGTTCTTATTTCTTGTTTGATAGATGTTTTTTTTTTGTGTGTTTTAAATTCTTTCTTTTTGAAGGGTACTTGCAATATTTAAGGCTCCCCCCTATCGCCTCTTTTAAGAGGATATGTATATTTTTCTTTATATTGTTTGTACAAGGTCCTATCAAGATTTAAGGTCATCATATCTCAAGGCTGACACCTTATTAATGGGGAGTGGTTCTAAAATTATTTATTTCTAACTTATAATTTTCAAGATATTATTAGGGCTATTATTTTATTCACCTGTATTGGCAAGAGACATTATTTGATTTCACTCATACATTTTCCAGAGAATGAATATGAATATACATGCACTTTGTTTTTAAGTTGAGCTTATTGCCTTATTTTCTTCACAGTTTTCTTTATGGTTTCTTATAATTGAGTTGACATAATTTGAACATTGCATTATGCATTTCAATGCTTATTCCATATAGTGAAATCTATGGTTGATACATTACAACTACCTTATTACTATCAAACTTAAATTGTAAGATACTCTTATATGAGACACAATGCAATCTTTTACATGCAATTTTATGAACTTCAAATACTCCAATTTTATTGTTGATGTCTCCATCATGACTACATATTCATTATCAATTAGAAACAAAATCTACACTTAATATGATTCAAGATTGAACAAAAATGCATCTAAATTTTTCATATGAGACTTGAGGAAATAAGAATAACAAATAGTAATCTCCTATTCCTCTTTCTAATGTCTACCATGACACTTAATCCTTTTCTTCAATGCATTCATATCCAAGAAAATGAAACTACAATTACAATTCAATAGAATTCTCTTTCAAAGTTCTCTCATTTCTTCCATACTACACACTTGTCATACATGAACATAGGAAGGTGAAATCAATATTTTGAAATATATACACAATGGAAATACCATTTTCACAATGCATAGATGACTCACAATATCTCTATTGAAAAATGAAATAGAACAAAGACAACACTCTCACAATGCAATATAATCACATAACAAGATGGATTTTGTCCCTCTATTTCAATACAAAAATAATAGTGTCTTCGTCTCCTATGAAATGGAAAGATTACATGAGCTCCAAGTTTCCAAGAGCATCAAGTAAAGACCTGCAAAGAGAGACAAAAATGGGGAACCATGGAGGCTCACCTCCCATCCTAGGCCTCAAGGAGGCCACCCACCGAGCTTGGGGAAATAAGGTACAAATAGTTGCATACTTCACATTCACATATCATGCATAACCATAACAACACAACTCAACACAACACAATACAACCCATCCCAAGGCTTGCACATAGATTAAACAATAGAATCAAGATATAGGGTGAAGGTGGGCTCTCTCTCCATGAGGAGAATTTCAAATCCATGAGTCACTTATATTCACATATTCTCATAAGTAACATGCCCTTTCAAGGCTTAGAAATGTCTTCACTCTTCATACACCTCCTTCTAACTCCCAATAATGCAAGAACCATGAAGTCCACACTCCATTGAAACACATCATAATCATCTTCACAAATAGGAGAGCTTCTCAACTACATGAGTAAGCCCAACTAACCCATTCACCCAAGAATATCTTCCCTCCCAAGGGTGAGTGATGCTTCACACCCATTTTACATAACCATACAACATGATCAAATCAAGATTCAAGGAAGAAATCACATAAAACTTTTCATATTCAACACACATACAACAGGATTTTTCATAAAAACACATCTACACCATATCAAATCTATAATGAAATGAAGAAACACCATATCAAATCTACAATACAATGAAGAAACACCATGGATCATGGATACCAACCTCACTCCAAGCAATGACAAAAGAAAGTTGTTGTAGAGCTCCTTATTCTCTTTCTCCAAACCTTAAATGTCTCTAAAGCTAGAAAGTGGGTAAGTGGGTTTCAAATTTGGCCAATCTTCTATATAAGACTCCCATTTTCGGATTCAATAAAAAATGCATTCTTTTTGGTATCTTCTAGGTCTCCTAGGCATTCTAGTGGTCAATTTTAGCCCCCCAACTTGAAGTATTATCATGGGTAAGGTTTATTTTCATCACAATTACACCTTGGAGCTAACTTTTGGCCGTCATAATGCTAGGTCAAGGCCAATTTCAAATTTTCTATGGTGGTAACCTTTGTTTCCCTTATTAAGTTAAGGCAATAAGTCTAATTCTTTAATTAAGGAATTTAACTTGAGATAAGGTGGCCCCATGATCCATCTTTAGAGAACATGTCATTTTCACATAATGAGTACAAGTGTCAAGTGACACACACAAAATTCACTATACATCACACATGACATGTTCTGAATCTACTCATAAAATGCATACTACACACATACATCTCACATTTACAAAATAAACACATCATAATGAAGTTTATGAATCTTCTAAAGATTCACCTTGGTAGTGTCATATTAACATGTGTTTATACCTTATTTTTCCATTATGTTTCCATGGTTCCTTTCCTGCATACTAAACTTGAGCATCAACAAACCAATGAAAAGTCACATATGAAATACATATGAAAGTAAAGATACATAAATTTTTTATTATTCTACAATTCACATATAACACATTTCATAATTAACTTCCTATTCTCCATTATTTACATATAAAACATTTGATCATTAAACCTCAAAATTTTGCATATTATTGACTTTCCTAACAAGATCCATTTTAACATTTGAATCACAACATAATTCCATTTTCTATCCTAATAATGAAGTACTAATTAAACATCCCTTAATTCATCAACTATGCCAATTAAGTCCTAATACATATCATAATGATAAATCACAAGGTAAATATCATCAGATAAGTAGTAAAATTTACTATCCATCGAGTCTCAAAAAAAATAAATTGAGATATCTAGTCCTAAGTAAAAAAATACAAATATAGTATCCATGCTATGATGGGTTGGGGTGAGGCCTCACATCTTTTTATAATGTATTCTATATTTTCAGAATTGTAACACATTCAATAAAAATAAAGTTTTTTATTTTGATTTCAGTTGTTCTTTGTTTATGCTCTATTTTTTATTTCTTTGATTATTAGTATAGCATAAGAGCTTTTATTTTTTAGATATTCAAAACTATGTATACAAACTGATATAATAGCAATGCCCTTTCTTTTGAGAAAAGTAGGGAAATACTCTTGGTGTCATGAACATAGCTATACTTTGAGTTTTATTTTTTGGAATCATATGCCAACCTTTGTTGGAGGTTGGGTCAGATTTCCAAAGCTTGAACAATTCCTGTAGATTACTTTCAAATTCTACATTTTATTTATTTGTGCAAGGTTGGCTTCAACAAAAGGCTTTGGGCCTTGGGACGAACTCCTTATCTAGTAGTCTTATATTGTGATTAATTTGTCAAATCCTTGCCTCTCTATCTAGTTGAATAAGATTAACAAATGTAGTCTAAATAGACTTGTTTCATGAGGTGACCATTCTAAAGGATTCAATAAGGTGTCTATTCCCATAAGGTGTCTATTCCCATCATTATGAGAGAAATCCCTAGTTGATGATATACTTCCTTGTTCGATCTAATGACCTCTATCTTCTCTACTTCCCATGTATTTTTGAGATCATCTATACTCTCAAATCCAACCAAATCTTCATTAACTTGGCTCTGAAACCATATTAAAGTTAGTTAGATTTATGAATATGAATGACAAAGATTGAACTCTAAGGAGAAGAGCATTAATTTATTTTGATAGTCTTCTTGCTAGATTAGTTTCTATATATATATATATATATATATAAAATTGATGGTCATGTCACAAGGAGACATGTCTCCACAAAGTGGAGCCATGTCTACTCATGACATGCCTCTTTAAATATAAACAAATTGTTATCCAAGTAACCTCCAATCCTAATCAAGATTAGAGATGGTAATTACTTGACCAATATAGATGATAAGTCACCAATGTGCAATAAGGGATTAATTAGTCTTTGATCATTACTCGATCTATACCATGACTTTATCAATATTAAATCATTCGATCATTACATGATCTTAGAAAGGGAAGATGAAATAATCAAGACTAGAGTTTTCTAGTGTAGATTACAATATACTTGTTCTGTTTCAATCTGATATAAATGTTAATCTATCATGCATACATAGAGTTTTATTTGATATAAGAATGATATTGATTTCCAAAATATATGAAATATTGATTATATAGTGAATACAAGAAATATTGATGTATGTATGTCAATACATACTGTGAATTGTCACACACACACACACAACCAAATCAATCATCATTCTTATATTTGATTGAAGCTACTATTTATTCAAAACTCATTAACCAAATCAATGGTTTTATCTCTACCAAAATGTCTAGCTAATCCCCCATCATGCTTCTCCTTGTGATTCTCTCTCATAGAGCTCCTTGAAAAGCACAATTGACTTCCTTTGAAAAATAGACCATCCTAGATTATAAAATCCAAGAAATTCATCTTTTCAAGTGTAACAAGTTTTATACAAGCATTCTAAGCTTCCCCAAAATCAAGACCCTTTGGATACAAATTCATGAGTTCCTTGAACCCAACCGCCTCAATCCATATTTCTGTCATAAAAAGTTGTCTCTTGCTAAGAGCATCTGCAACTCAATTAGACTTCTCACTACTGTGTTTCAGAAAAAATATGCAACTTTACAAAAAATCAACCCAATTTATGCCTTTGACTATATTTTCCTTAACTATTTAAATATTGCAAAGCTTAATGACCAGTATAAAAAAAAACTTCCTTAGGAAGAAGATAGTGTCTCCATTTCTTCAATGCATGAACGATATCATAAAATTCCTGATCATAAACATAATACTTTCTTTTAACACCTTTCACCTTCTCACTAAAATAAGAAATAGGTCTACCTTCTTGACTCAAAACAACTCATATTGTAGTATAACTAGCATCCTAGTCTACTCGAAACACCTTGTTAAAATTTAGAAGTGCTAAAATGGGTTTTTTTGTAACTTCCTATTTCAATAGATTAAAGATCTTATTTGCTCCTACATTCCATTTAAATTTTTTCCTATCTGCTCTCATTGTTTTAGTCAAAGGTTCACAAATGCTACTACAACTTTAGATAATTTTTTTAAAAAAGATAGCCAATCCATGAACAGATCTTACCTCAGTAACACTCCTTTGAGTAGGCAATTCAAGGACAACCTTCTCTTTCTTAGGGTCCATTTGTAGACCTTCTATTGAAACTACAAATCCTATTTGCACAAACTCCACAAAACTACACTTCCTTAGATTAATCAACAATAATTCTTCCCTCAAATTGTCAAACACCTTAGAAATATGCATTGTATTCTCCTCCAATGTCTTACTAAAGCTCAAAATATCACCTAGGTAAACAGTGAAAAAAATACCTATAAATTCTTTCAACATCTCATTAATGAGCCATATAAAAGTGCTCAACACATTTGTTAGCCCAAATGGCATGACTAACCACACATACAATTGTTCCCATTTCTTGAAGGTACTCTTCCATTAATCTCTTTCTCTAATATGAATTTGATGGCACCATCTCATAAAATCTATCTTTGTAAAACATAAAGCTCCTCTCAAACAATCCTTAATATCATCCATCCTTGATAATGGAAATTGTTACTTGATTGTGATCTTGTTAATAGCCTTAGAATCTATACACATCCTCCATTCTTCTTTGGTGACAATATTTCTGGTACAACACATGGACTCAAACTCTCTTGAATCAACCCCTTCTGCAATAACTCATGCACTTTTTTATTCAAATCTTTACTTTTTTCTGGTGTCATTCTATATACTACCTTGTATGGAAAATTAACTCTTTGAATAAAGTCCATCTGGTGAATGACCTTCCTCACTGGTGGAAATCTATTAGGCACATTATTGAGTACAATACCTATAAAATCATCCAACAAATCTGTAAGTTTTGTAGGTCTACTTCTTGTTTACCATATTTTGGAATTATAGAAAAACACATATGCTCATGCCTCATCCCCTTTAGAAACTGCTTTCCATCCATAAAAATATTCTAGCAGTACTACATACCCTTTCCTCATTATCCTTTAATGCCTTCATCTTAGGTTTCACTCTATCCTTTCTCAAAGTTTAGTTATTTGTACGACCATCATGTACAAATTGCCTACTAAAAATGCCATGGCCTGCCCAACAACATAGGACATATGTCCATAGGTATGATATCAAAAAGTACCTCATCCTAGTAGCTTGCAATCTTGAACTTCACTCAAAACTTCTTATTGACCATGACCTTGTGTCATGTCTCACCCAAGCTATAATCCCCCACCTGAAGATCTTTGAAAACAAGGATTAAAAAAGATGAACACATTTTTTTTAAAGATAAAGCATAGGTACACAAAACTAAAATCACGTAAGAGATCACAATAAAAGACTTAATTAATTAGCCAACCAAAGACCATCAAGCATTCATCACTTATTAACACATTCATTTCCATCTATATGAATTAATTATACAAGGTTCATCTCAAAATATAATCTAACATTATAATCGAGGTTTGTGTTAAAGACCAAATGCAAAGTTCCTAAGTGATTAATCCATACAAGCTCATTTACCATGCTAAAATATCATAATGAAGAGACGCCATCAAATTTTCATCCCAATGTCCAATAAGAAAGCTATCAAGGTCTAGAGAGAAATAACTCCCAAAAGGGTAACCAAAAGTACAAATTACAACTTCTTGAAGTGTGTGAAAAAACTCACTCTTTGTCATGTGACAAAACAACTTGAGTTCTCGCTAAAGTTAAAATCGTCTCCCACGCGAGTATTCCTAACAAGCTAGGAGAGATGCCTTTCTTGGCTCGCATGAGGCAACAAAGGTTCTCTTGAGACTTTTATTTTCCATGTGAGATAATACATGCTTTTATGATAGTTTTCTCTTTTGCACAATAGAATACCTTTCCTAGGTGACATCAGGCTGACAACACTACAAAAATGCATAAAAGAAAGCATGAAAAGATGAAACCTCCACACTAAGAAGTACCAAAAACATGTTAATTGAGGAGAAAAAAATTGGGAGAAAGAAAGAAATCTAATGACCCTACCATAAACATCTATCCATCTACAACATCATGATAACAAGGCATGTACAAATGCACCATCATCATGAAGGGAAAGTACATGCATAAGATACAACATAACTGAATCAACCTTGCTCATTTCCTCCCAACCTTAATGACGTCATGAGATCTCAAAGATCCTAACCATACCCCCAAGCATGAAACCTCAATTTTCCAACAAGATTGTTGGGGTTACCTTATGAGTTCTACCTTACATGAAACATCCAATATGTTGATATAGCAATCACATTGCTAATCCATAACACTGGTAAGAAACATCAACTAAGAAATAATATCTAACATATAAAAGAATGCAATATGTAAACATACTAAGCATTATCTAACACATGATATCAATGCATCCAAGATAAAACATAAATCATAAGGAGAAATACTCTACCTACACCAAAGCACTAAGTGAACATCAACTCTTGCCTCAAGACCAGAAGTAGACCACCTTTGTGCATTGGTCTCCAACAATAGTATAGGTAGCTATGCCTCCCAAATACATGATACTTGTAAGCTCACCCCCACCATGCCGATGGAGATAATGACCCAACCATCATCACATAAGACAATAACCCATGACTAATACTCACACTAATCAGTAGGATACCAACATCTATATGATCATGAAGATAATATAGTACATCAAGCCATTGGTCAGATCCACTAAGGATAACTATTTAGGGACTCAAGTGGAGTGTAATTTACTTGGCATTAGGAAACCCAAGATATATTTTGATTGTGAGAAATTCCCTTGAGAGGACATCACATCATGCCCTCAAACTAACTTCCAAAGAAGACTAGAAAATGTTCAAGAACCACACCCTCAAATTGACTCCCTTAGGATGCTCGACAACTATACATGTGTTCACTTGCCTTATTAAGTTTTATTACACATTAGTTAATTTGGTCATCACTTATTAGAACCTCTTCATGTTACCTTTTTGGCCCTTTTTAGTGGGGTATACAAGAAAATCCAATCCACTACCTACCCTACATACCCATGCTCATCACACAATGAGTTCCCATAGGCAATACAAGTTCCCAACCAAACCCCCAAATGTCCAAGTCTCGCAAGATCCCGTAATACACATACTATGCGGGCACAACTAACTTCACAAATTTAATCACACAATACAAATGCAAAGGTTGGATATGCGAAATGAAACATTGATACAAGTATAACAACTCACTAAGACAATCTATATCTAAGAGTACAGACTCAACAAAAATCAAAATAGTGTAATAAATCATTGAGTATCATGAACTCACTCAACCAACCTAAATTCAAGAGCATGAATCTTGTACAAATCCCAATGTCCATGAAGTAGAAGCATAACATAAAAGTAAACATGGAATACAACCCATTTCTACAATCCAAGAGGATACTACCAAAACCCTAACAAAATATGGGTGACATGCAAAATGAGGCAAGAAAAAAATTCCAAATTCCAAACTTCCCAGATAAAAATACAAATAAAATCACAACTGTAGAATATATTCAGAAGATCAAGGGCACAATAAAACTCGTAAATTAGGCTCAGATTTACAATTTAACAAATCTGACAAAGTCACGAGTCCATGAAAATTAGTATGAAGACACAAATTCATATCAAGAAATAAAATACACTAGATTTGTAAGAATTTTCCTCAAGGAAAAATTCACTCGAGACTAAGAAGTATAATAACTATAAAAAAAGACCAACATAGTATAATCATAATAACATTATGATATTCAATTCATTGTAATTGATTGTATAGAGCACTAGAGGTGCCTGCATATAAAGGCCTCTATGATGCATCTAGAATATCTAGGAGTTAGTAGTATGATAAGCTCCACAACTAAGCACATGTCTACCAAGAGTGGATTATCCTCCATTAAGCACAAGAGTTAGTGGGATGATGAGAGGATAAGCCTACAAAGTGGTAGCACATAAAATTATGTTGTAGACACCATGTGCTTAATTAGAGTTGCTTACTCTAGTGTTGTCAACATGAAAACTCATATGAGTATGCAAATTTGTAAGTTTCTAACCTAAGAAATAATAAAATAATGCATTTATTCTAAGTAAACTTAAGTAAAGTATAAATAATAATTATTTACACTAACACCCCCCATTAAGTGCAACTTAGGGGAATGCACTTAAGCTTACAAAAGCTATGATGAAATACATAATGCATCTTGACTACTAGGCCATGTTAGGTACCCATGTAAAAATGCAATGTTGTACACACAATGCAATGCAATCTCTCTACAAATGGAGAAAGAGGAAAAACTTCATGTGAAAAACCCTCTCCCAAAGAGAGAGATATGTACAATAAAGAAAGATGCATGAATGGATGGAGTAATCAAGACCCCCATTATGACATACATCATGCATATACAATAGAGAATCATTTGATGAAATCCCCCCCTTAGTGAAGGATCTCCTGATGATGAGTGTCTAAAGACAGAATAAAATCCAATGTTGACAAACAATATTTCTCACTCTAGGAAGAAGAAACACTAAGTAGAGGTGCAAGTATGCTCCCCACTATGGATAGAAAGATGGAAGAGGGACCCAGATGTAGTATGTGATGGATGTTGCCTCTAAAGTCTTCTCAAATATTGACAAGTCCTTGAGGAAGGAAGATGCCATGAACCAATCTGGTGGATGCCCAAAAGATGATGGCAAACAAGGTAACATGTCCATGGATAAAGCTGAATCAAACTCCAAAGATGATGAAGCATCCAGATAGGAAAATGCAAGAAGAGAAGCAATGTTTCTATTGGAATTAAAAATGGGAAACATATACTTCTAAGAGGGGGGGGGGGGGGGAGTGTGAATTAGAAGTTCAAACTTTAACACTTAAAACTCTTATACCATTCATTAGATGCATGTAATAAACTGAAATGAAATGTAAAGCAAACACAACAAAACATATAAGCATACACACACACTTGAAACCTGATATGATTACCCAAAAACCCTCCAAATGAGAAGGTAAAATTGGGGTGGGGATGATTCCCACAATTCTTTGCCACTATAGCAATAAAGTGCCACCTGTTAAGGTTACAATAAGTTGACCATAAAACATAATTTTCCCTATGAAAGGCCTGCCCTGTTAAAGGCTTACAAGAGACTATTAAATCCAACCCTATTAAAGAATTTTAATACCCTATTAGAAGTGTGACTAGTTAAAGGACTTTAGAACATTCACTTGGAATGTCAACCTATTAAATGATTTTGCAATGATTGTTAAGTCAACCTTAGTCCAAAGGATTTCACTCTGCTAATACAATTGTTAGAAAGTAATAGTAGAATGTTTGATCTGATGTCTTACAACTTTAACTTGCTGGTTTTAGATCACCATTCTATCCTTCTTAATCCTTTCTAATCTTATTTGCCAATGTTGTATCCTTGATCCTCTATTCTACTAACGAATTCTACAATTCTTTCACTCTTCTAAGTCACCTTGAATTCTTTCTAATTAATTCACCCTTTTTCTTCCTTCTACTCTTAGCTCATATACATATTGAATTATGGGGCTTCATCTTCCTTATAAAGAATTTGGTGGCTGAGATTCATTCATTTTCCAATTAATCCCTTCTAATTTTCTGATTGGTTGCATGTTGATTGCATAGAGAATCCAAATAGATTCATCCTTATCTTCAAAGCTCTGAGATTTATCCATCAGTTAGCATAAATATAGTTTACATAGTTGTTTGTGCCATCACAAACAACTAGGTCTAATCTGTGTTTCTCAACACTTGATAATACTGATGCACACACTGTAGTTCTATTTTTGGCTCAGCACCTAAATTGCTCGGCATCAACTACTTATTTGACACTTGAATCACTTGACATGGTCTATCTGCTTGACACTTGAGTGACTCAACACATGAGTAACTCGACATCTATATATTTGCATATTATACTTAGAATACATTACTAGCTTGGCATGAACTTAGTAAATATCTTAAGTGCGTTGACACTCAATTGTCAAAACCAATATGAGATCAACAATCTCCCCCTTTGACATGAGTGTCAAAAACACTTAACTATATATAACAGATCTAATTTCCTCGAGTATAATACATTTACAGCTTGACATATACAAAAAACTTCAAAAAAATTTCAAAATTTTGTAATAGACTTATATACCTCAAAATTTTATAACTTCCCCTAAGCTAATGTGCTTGTTCTATATCCAAAATCTGTTCTCCATAGATTTGTCTTTTGCTGATACTCTTTGGCTTCAAAAATACTAATACTCTTTATCTATTATATACTTTGTTTTTTCTCTTTTTCTCTTTGCTCCCCCTTTTATATTTATCTCCCCCTTCAGACACTTATGTCAAAGGGTCTATACATTGATTGTGTATTTGTCCAAAAAGTTCTTGTGGATTTCCATTATAATCTTCAGAGCAACATCCCAATTGTCTAATGCAACATTTAATGATTTTATTTAGATGGCTATCTTTGTTGCAATGTAAACTAGTCCATCTAATGTTGAAATATTTGGATCTTTCTTCATCAAGGTTTTTGCATAGCCTAGTTCCTTGTGGAGTATCTCCATGTGAGGAGTAAGGGAGGCTTGAATGTTAGTCAATTTGGCTCTTATATTAGCTTCTTTTGCTGTTAACACAACAAGTTTTCTTTGTGTTTGAAGAAATGAATGGAAGTGCTTCTCACTTTGAGCTAGGTTCTTAGGTAATTGTGTACTTGATAATTTTAAGTTTCTCTCCAGACTCAAAATTCTATGGCTTGTTTCCTATGTGAAGAGTGTGAGATCACAGAATTTTGTGTACAATGAGAATATGTTCTCAAGTACCTTCTTTAATTTCTCAATTTTTGTGGCCAATTTAACTTGTGAGAGTGCTATATCACTTGATATTTTCTCATTGAATTTCCCTTGGAATTTTCTTCTAGACCATTCCATTAGTTTGACATTGGTTTCCTAGTCTTCTAATATTGGTTTTGATTCATTAGGTGTTTGCAAGCTAAAAGCATCTAAAAAGATGTCTTTAATATATTTTAATGCTTTCCTCTATTTATACTCCATTATGAGTATTTATTTTTGTTTCTTCTTTTCTAAGGCTTCTTGTATTATGCCTATTTGCTCTAGTGTCATGGTTGTATAGTCATATTTTGGTATCACTATTTCTTCATCTAAAATTTCATCTCCATAGTGAGATACCTTGGCAACCTTGGATGAGATGGAGCCTAGTGCTAAAATCTATAGTGGTATTGCATCAATGCTCAACCTTTGAAGGATTTTTTTTGGAGTGATAGAAGTTGGTAAATTTACTAATGCTTGTATGGCTTCTTGCTCCTCCTTTGGTATGTCCTTTTCTTTAGTTCTTCCTTGATCAATCATTATTATCTAATCAGCTCCTTGTGTTTTGGTATCAGGTATCAATACATTTTTCTATCTTGCTTGTGCTTCTAGAGCCTTCTCTTCTTGAGCAGTCTAAGTTTGTTGTTCAACCATGTCAACTTTTATAGTAGTGTCAACCTTTGCAGATGTATCATCTAATGTTTGCACTAGAGGTTGAGCATTAGTAGCTAGAGGGATGGTAGAAGGTGGTTCTTGTGTGTTCACATTATCCCTTGTTATATCACCTACTACCTTCTGAAGCTCTTCAACATTGACCAACACAAAATTCTCACACAATCTAGCTTGTAGTGTGGATTGGTCAAGGATTTTCTTTAGGTCCTCTACAGTCAATGGGTTGATTTTTTGAGGTGAGTTATCAGGAACATCCTTTACTATTATGGTTTCTATAGGTGTGCTTCTATCATGTGGAGGGCTCATGGCTAGCATTTGTGTGTCTTGCACACTCTATTCTTCTTGCTAATTTTTAGCTGTAGCCATTTCATCTTTCTTCTTGTTTGTCTTCTCCATAGTGGTATCTTCTTTTTCTTTTTATATCTCCTCTTCCTTTTCTTGCTCTCCTTCTCCATCATTTCTTCCCTCAAAGAGATTCTCTTTTCCTACTTTGATAGTTGTTAACCCATATATCAATTTCCACATTTGAGTGGTTTTCTTTACAACATCTTCAATGTTGTTCTAGAGTATGCTGAATGCCCTATATTTGGGTGCAAATATGCTACCATACTTCTTATTTTCCTTGATAATTTTCCCCTTTGTTAGTTTAGGCATCACTTGGGCTAGGGTTAATTCCCTTATTTTCTTTTCCAAGTTTAAGCAATAATGCCATTTATTTTCTATAAGGGTGTATAGCTCCTTGGGCATTGTGTTGTTTAATTCAAGTGGAGTATTCTTGAACTTAGACATCATGGCATACACTAACTCTTATACCTTGTTTTTCTCTTCTCTAGCAAGTTTTCCAAAATCAATGTTCTTTAATCCTATCATATCTACATTATCTTTAACATTATCATAGATATTATCAAGATCAGATTTAGGTACATGACTTACCACCCTAAACTAACTTGTATCTCCTGACTCTGTCTTTTCATCATCTATTTTAGGCTGTGCAATATACTTTCTCATTTGTTTCTTCTACACTAGGCCCTTATGTTCAATTGCTTTTGTTTTTTCCTGTGCTTGCTCTTTGGCCTTTTGACTAGTGGCCCTTGTACTAGCCCTTGTTGTTGGGGCAGTTGGCTTTGTTGTGCTTGGCTTGATAACCCTCTTCGCTTTTGGTTTGGCTATAGGCTATGCCTTAGCCCTCCTCTTTTTAGGTTCTGGCTTTACTGGTGCTTCCTTGGCTTCTTCTTCCTCTACACCTTCTTCTTCTTAGTCTTCACCCATGCCTTGGGTTAAGGCTAAATTTTCTTGACCTTGTACCTCTTCTTCCTCTTCATCTTCTTCATCATCTTCTTTTTCATCATCACCTGCACCTTCTCCAAATTTGGCCTTCAGTTTCCTTACCATTTTGTCCTTATTTTTCAAAGTAGAGGTTTTCTTTAGTTCCATATCAACCTTTGACTTCACAACATCATAATTGCCAAATATCTTGTCACTTTTGTCATTTTCTTTAGCAGAGTGCAATAATGGAAGTTGAGGCTTCATCAACATTTATTTCATAGCCTAGGGGCCTTAGCCATCTAACCCTAGGTAGAATAGCCTAAATATAAGTGTAATCAATATCTACAAGGAAAAAAATGTAATTGTAGTATTGCTCAACTAGGGAAACAAGAATTCTTAACCTCTACTTCATAGACTTGTTAAAGTCTTCAAAATAGCTTGTCATTACTGATTCAAAATTTTCTCCCATTTGCTCAATATATTCATTAATTTGAACAACAAATGACCTATTTGTATTCCATCCTACTTTGCCAAAAGATGGAAACTCATTTTGTACATAGAAAAAAATACATACAAGTATTGATCCAAACTTGCATTGAGCACTTTTTGACCTTTTAACAACTCCAAGATTCTCCATTATTTGCTGCAATTGGAGTTTTGCTAGATCATAAGTATGATCCTTCTTAACAATCTTGTATCCAACATTCGCTGCTATGCAGGGCACATTGTTTAACCTACTTGATTGATAGAATTTGTGGGAAATAACTCTAACAACAAAAACAAGAAAATGGTCTATAATGGTGTCAATGGTCATTCCATGCTTGTTTCACTTAGCACCTATATTTTTCTCTATTCCCTCTTTGGAGTCACTTCTTAATGTCTTGTGCTAATCTAGGGTTGGATAACCAGTAACCCTATGGAAAATTCTCTTTGAAATTTTAATGGGGCCACCCTCTAACCATAGACATCCATAATATATTCTGCTTAGAACTATTTTAATCCACTCTATTTTAAAAACTGTGGGAAAATCTAGTTTTCACATAGTTTGTCTTATGCCTGTCTTATTTCCATGTCTCCTATGGCTCCTACTTTGTAGTTATGGCACTTTCTTACATCTTGTACCATTATAACCTTATGTGGGATTATAGATAACACTCCAATTAGGTCATTTTTATAGGCAACTTTTGGAATAGTTTTGAAATCTAGTTGTTTAACTTCATTGCTGACTAATTAAACATCAAATGCATCTTTCTCTTTCACACTTCTTGAACTAGAAGCCACACCATAAAACTAGGGTTTAACAAGTATAAAATTGCATACCTCAGCTTGTGAAGAATACCTTTTAGATTCAATAAACTAATGCTTCATCTTCGCTATGTTCCGTGCAAACACTTTGAGCTAGTTTGTGAGTTGCTTCCTTGTTATGCTTGCTCTTGCTTTGAATTTGTAATGATGAAAAATAGGTGAAAATCAACCATATACCCTTCATAACTCTATAATTAATGCTTAGTTGTGTACAATTGTAAAACTTGTAATCAATGTGATTTCTATTTCACTCGGCATCCATTGATTTTACCACCACTTGACAGCTACTACAGACTCGGCTCCAACTAACTTTGACTAACAGCTTGGTACTAATTGGTATTTTACTCAGCATCTGAAGTGGACTTTTCATACTTGAAAGTAATGTGAGAACTTGAAGATTTGAACTTGGATGTTCCTCATTGTCTTGCATCCTTATTCATGCTAATCTACCCTTTTCAGTACTAATATTTCTTGGAACTAATGTATGATAAAACATTTTAAATATCAATCTCCCATACCTCTTTTTTCTTAGTTTGATGAGATGTGACCACTTGACCTATTAGGTTAAGTGATACCTTCTCCATTTGATGTACTACCATCATCTTTCTTCTTCCATGTCTTGTTCGTTTCATTCTTGATGTGCTCAACATCTGCCTTGCCTTTACCTTTTTCAAATTCACAATTTGGTGCCTTGGACCTAGTTGGACAATGCTTGCTAATGTGACCAATCCCTTGAAAACTAAAACATGTGGTTTGACACAACCATCTCTTGTAGTTACCATTGAAGTGTGCTCTAGTACAATTTTTAAGTATATGACCATATTCTTGGCAAAAAGTGATAGCTATATCTTGTATTGTAATCCCAGTTACAAAAGTGTTCATGACTTCTTTCTTTTGTTGACTTTTTTAGTGCCCACATGGACTTGGATCTATACTCAAAGGCTTTATGTCTATACCTTTGATAGTTGCAGTAGTAACCTTCAAATTTTGGTGTATGCATGGTTTTGGTTCTGCATTCATGTGCATGATGACTTTGTTTGTTGCACTTTTGACAATAAGTCATGTTCTTTGTCTTAGCATTCTGACTTGCATTCTTGCTCCTACAAAAATTAGCTGTATTTTCTTTCTTACCACAATGATGAAAAGTAGGTTTAGAGTTCTTACCTTTATTATTCCTTTCCTTAGCAGCTTTGGATGATTCTCTTTATTCAATGCTTATATAGCCCAATATTGATGTATCTCTACTGGATCTAGGAATTTTAGTAGGTTCTCAAAGTACTTGATGGCTTCATTTGGATTTTTGAAACTTTCAAAAAATTCCTTTTCTCTTTTCAACTCATTTTGCAGCTATTCATTCTGTAGCTTCAAAGTGGTTATTTCAATGTCCTTGACATTCAACTCATGATGACAATTCATCATTTGGCTTAAAGTGTCCAATTGCATGTTTGAGATCCTGGATAGCTTTGCTGACTTTTCCTCCAATCTTTTTGAAAAAATTCTTTTGTCTTCTTTAATCATAGCCTTGTCTTCTATAGCTCTCTTCTTTTTTTTAGTCACCTCACATAGTAGTATAGCTTGTGATTCTTGCTCCAACTTGAGATTTTTGATCTTTTCAACTTGTGCTCTATTCTTTTCCATTAGATCTACAATCATTACATCAAACTCACTAGAGTTACCACCTGCAAATAGCTTTGTGGTGTCAATCTCTTTGTATTGTGTGTCATTTTTTGTTATAGCAATCTCTTTCCTTCTCTTTAGGGAAATCTTCAAAGCATCTCTAACTTCATTCAATTGATATAGTATGAGATGTATCTTAATCTCTTGGTTTTCAATGGTCTTTCCCAACTTGTAGACTTCCATTTCAAGATATTTTCTCCAAGCTATAAAGCTTCTTCTCCTAAGAATTCAGATTTAATACCAATTGTTGGAATTACAAATGAGAAACATATACTTCTGAGAGGGGGGGTGAATCAAAAGTTCAAACTTCAACACTTAAAACTCTTATACCATTCAATAGATGCATGTAATAAACTAAAATGAAATGTAAAGTAAATGCAAAAAAACATATAAGCATACACACACTTGACACCTAATATGATTACCCAGAAACCCTCCAAATGAGAAGGTAAAACTAGGGTGGGGATGACATCCACAATTCTTCACTACTACAGCAATAAAGTGTCACTTGTTAAGGTTACAATAAGTTCACCATAAAACATGATCTGCCTTGTGAAAGGCCTGCCCTATTAAAGTCTTACAGGAGACTATTAAATCCCACCCTATTAAAGGATTTTAACATCTTGTTAGAAGTGTGCTTGGTTAACGGACTTTAGAACATTCACTTGGAATGTTAGGCTGTTAAAGGATTTTGCAATGACTATTAAGTCAACCTTAGTCCAAAGGATTTCACTTTGCTGATAAAGTTATTAGAAAGTAATAGTAGAATTTTTGATCTGATGACTTACAACTTTAACTTGTTAGTTTTAGATCACCATTCTATCCTTCTTAATCCTTTCTAATCTGATTTTCCATTGCTGTATCCTTGATCCTCTATTCTGCTAACTAATTCTGCAATTCTTTCACTCTTCTAAGTCACCTTGAATGCTTTTTGATCAATTCACCCTTTTTCATCCTTCTACTCTTCACTCACATATATATTGAATTATGGGGCTTCATCTTCCTTAGAAATATTTTGGCGACTTAGGGTTAGGTATGAATCTATACATTAGATTCATTCATTTTTCCACTTAATCTTTTCTATTTTTTTGATTGGTTGCATGTTCATTCATAGGGAATCCAAATAGATTTGTCCTTATCTTCAAAGCTTCAAGATTTATCCATAAGTTGACATAAAAATGTTTTACATAGTTGTGTGTCATCACAAACAACTAGGTCTAATCTGTGTTGCTCGATACTTGATAATACTGATGCTTGACACATACTATAATTTTGTTTTTGGCTCGACATTTGAATTTCTTGGCATCAACTACTTACTTGACACTTGAATCACTCAGCATGGTCTATCTGCTAAGCACTTGAGTGACTCAGCACATGAGTGACTCAAAATCTGTATATTTTCATATTATACTCAGCATACATTACTAGCTCAACATGAACTTAGTAAATATCTTAAGTGCGTTGAAACTCAATTGTCGAAACCTATTTGAGATCAAAAGACACCCCCCTTCAATGATATAGGCACACTTGTAAAAGAAACTCCTTGATGACTAAAGAAGGTGCACCATGAAGGCTTATTGATGGTCCTCCCTATAGGAAGAAATGGTAATATAAGTGTGGCAGAGAACACTCCTTAACTGGTAGGAAGAATCCTTAGAAAATATGACATCTAAGGAAATTGGAGTACAATCTCCATAGACTAATTTGTCTCCTCATAAGTGAAAGAGTCCTCCTCCAATAGCTATAAAGAAGCCACAATTATATTAAAATGATTGAGTGGTTGAGGGTCAGAGTGTGCCCTTGCAACAAGTGAAGAAGTCTCCTCAACAAAGAGAAGATTGATGTCATCGATGATGTCTCCCACATCTTCAATGTGAGACTCCACGAACAACCTTGTAATGTTTGGAAGGAAGTCATCCCACAAAGTTGAAGTAGGAAGACATGGTAATACTTGTTGCATTAAATCAAGAGCATCTATGGTTGCAACTTGATCAGTAGAAGCAACAAGAGCATTAGGAGGTGAGATCTCATCTAGAGTTAGAGGAACCATTAACTAAAGTGACTAAAAAAATAATGTCTTTTGGAGAGGGAGGAATATTTGGTTCTCCATATGCTTCCCAAAGGCCTAGCCAAATATCATAACAATAATTGTACTTGTCAATGACTTTAAAGAAAGAATGAGTGACATTGAAATAAATGATGTCCAAAAGTCTTGCAATAGCGGCTATTGAAAGGAAGAGATTAGTTTGTTAAAACATAGATAAGGAAATACTTCCTTATGCTCTCTTCTTAGATTATCAATGATTAAGGCACTCCATTATTGATAGTTACTCTTTGTCAACTTTAGTTTAAGATCACCTCGACAGATGAAACAAACCTCCATGAGATCAATGAATGTATGCACCCCCAAAAATGCAAAAATAATCAATCAACCCCCATAATGCATGATTTGGCACTTTATAGGTAGTGCAATTGCAATAGGCCACTTTGTCAAAATGGACTTAGTAGACTTCTAATTTTTTAGTTTACAACCTCCTCTTATAGTTCAAATCTGGAACTTTACAATGTAGCTTAGAAATACAATAATTTTGAAGCAATACAATGCAAAGAAAGGTCCTATTTTTGAAAGTGGTAATTTTGTCAACACAAGCCTATAATTTGATTGTAGATCTAGAAAGTAGATGAAAAATTATTCACTTTCAAAAAAAATAGAACCTAATTTGGAGTCCAGACGAGCTTGTACTAAGTATTTAAGGTTGCAAAAATAAGGATTTGCAACTTACAAAAAAATTTAGGAATAGATAGCTCAAACATCTTGCACCAATGTGTAGATCATGAAATTCTACCCCAAAACAAAAAAATTGCTCGAAAAAAGGAGTTTGTATGAGGTAGATATCACTATTTGAAAATCACCTTTGCAATTATTTTTCTC
Source organism: Cupressus sempervirens (assembly GCA_028749045.1). Taxonomy (NCBI): domain Eukaryota; kingdom Viridiplantae; phylum Streptophyta; class Pinopsida; order Cupressales; family Cupressaceae; genus Cupressus; species Cupressus sempervirens. The sequence goes on from CM053790.1 coordinate 327,771,903, forward strand.
AAGTCATCGCTATCGCGCCCCCAAAAATCAATTGACTCTAGATTTCACCTTAGATGTTTGATTTTGATGAAATAAAAGTCAATTTGGGGGTTTTTTGACCTTCTAAATATGATACAAATATCTACTTGGCACTAGCAAGCTCCAATCTTCACCTACAAAAAATCTCTCCTACTGGCCTGATGGCCACAAAAATTTCTTGACAAAATACTTAGATTCAAAAAATAATGCCGAGTAATTGTAGAGGTTGAAATAATAAAATATAAAGATCTGAAAATTAAATTCAAAGATCTAAAATGATCATACCAATTCTACAAATTAGGCCTTCGGGTGCCAGTTTGCAAAAAAAATTGCCTCAAAATTGACTATGGCCCAATATAGGCAAATTTATATGCAATTTTCACCAAATCAATCCTCTAGACACAATGGTGAGGTCAACTTTGGCTCTAGGCACTCCCAATATTTGCAAATGCTCCAAATTTGAGTCAAGGTATCCTTAGAGAGGTGAAGCAAGATCAGTCTCCAATGGCTATGAAATGATGCTCTTATGGCTTTGATACCATGTAAGAATTTTTCTCGAGGAAAAATTCACCCATAACCAAGAAACACAATAACTAGCACTAAAGACCAACAGAGTATGATTAGAATAATAATATGATACTCAATTCATTATAATTGATTGTATAGTACACTAGAGGTGCCTATATATAAAGGCCTCTATGATGCATCTAGAATATCTAGGAGTTAGTAGTATGATAAAATCCACAACTAAGCACATGTCCACTAGGAGTTGATTATCCTCCATTAAGCATAGGAGTTAGTGTGATGATGAGGATAAGCCTACAAAGGTGTAGCACGTAAAATTATGTTGTAGACACCATGTGCTAAAATAATAGTGCAAAGAATTGTGTTGTCTACATGATGACTCAATTGTTTATACAAATTCCAGTATTGTAGACACCATGTGCTTAATTAGAATTGCTTACTCCAATGTTGTCAACATGAGAACTCAAATGAGCATGCAAACTCCTAAGTGTCTAACCTAAGAAATAATAAAATAATGCATTTATCCTAAGTAAACTTAAGTAAAGTGTAAATAATAATTATTTACACTAACAAGAATATCCTATAACCATTCTGATTCCATGATCCTAATCATTAAGGCAAGGGAAACGAGATTAATTATCTAGTTAAGCCAAACAACTAAACAAGTGAAAACCATGACACAAAACAAGATGATGCAATAAACAAATAAAAATCAAGTATCAATTAAATAAATGAAATTAAAATTCATTGGTCTAAATTCACCCAACATCGCACTTTTCAAATAAAATCTTGGACCCGTACACTTTACAAAAATCTAGCTGCATAACAATAGGAAAACTCACAAACCCACATGCTAAAAATGTAAAATACTCACACTTGCTCTCTTGGGTGATCGATTCACATAAAAATAGAGGGAAAAACTATTTCTCCACTTCCTAACATTTAGAAACAAGAAACATAAACTGGAATAGAGTATAACCTAAAAAATGAGAAGGGCCTAGCTCACAGCCAAAAGGTCTAAAATGAGAAATGAAGCGATAAAGTAATAGGCTAGCAAAATGTGTTGAAATGCATGGAATAACAATACTTCCCTATTACAAATCCAATGAGAGTGACCTCATGAAAATCTTCCAAGTCAATCTCTTACAATGATAAAATCATCATATTAGCCTAAAGAGGGTTTGTAGATTTTGCTCTTTAAACATAAAATCAGAAGGTGAGAAGTGAAATAAAGTTCTCATTTTCCAATATAAGAACTTTTCCAAGGTGACTTATAAATTAGGTTATTAAAATATATTGATAACCAATTGACCCCTTTTCCAAATTAAATCAGGCAACTCCAAATAAATTAGAATTTAACTATGACAAAAATTGTCGATAAATAATGTAAATTAAACAATTAAATAAAATCATTCTAATCCATTAAATCAACATTTATTTAAAATAATTTCTGGGATAACTATGGAGCCCTAAATAGAAAAATATAGTTATAGAAAAATATAGTTATAGATCTAATCATGTAATGCACCATGAATCCAAATTTACCAATTATTGAAGGGATATAATAATAATATAAAGATACATCATTCATATAGGGACAATATTGGCTCAACATGAAAGGTTTGATCACTAACTCCATGTGACAGTGCCAAGGATATAAGTCCCACACAATAACAAACACAATCAATTATATATTCATGATATATAATAGCCAAAGAAACAATTACATGAAATCACATAATTAAAGCATCTAATTAAACCTATTTAAATAATCATTAAATGATCCATTTGCATAAATTTAATAAAGAGACAAGATGAATATTCATAATGCATAAATCAATGAATCCAAGATGCATAACTCATTCCTAATTATTTTAAGCATTTAATAATATAAGTAATAACAATTACTCAACAACATAAATGACACTATAAACATATAAGTCAACATGGTCAAACACATGAGTACAAACTATTGTAAGAACCCAATCAGCTGCAACATACCAATAACATACAATACAACCATTGTTCACATCTAAGGGGTACTCACAAGATACCATCATCATACCATATAAATCTAGGTAACCACAAACACAATTCTTAGTGACACCATCAAATACATCATAATCACAAAATGAGGCATAAGCATAATCAATCACACCAATGCAATAACATAAAAAAATCACACCAAAGATGTAATCCATTCATGGGTCCTAAAGAAATTATTCAAAAAGAAATAACATCAAGGTTGCATCCATTAGGCCAACTTGCATGTATCAAATGGGAGAGAGACTACACAAGCAAACTGATATGAACATGGATGTTTCTACCTCTTGAGCTTTAACTTTTTGACCATCTCTTCTGACATCAAATTGTCAGTGCTTCGATCAATAATAATCACATCACAATATTTATCTTCATAGTTATACCTAGTGCAAATCAACCTCTTTCTTAATCAGGTTCATTCTCAACACTCAGCAAGACTTTTCTGTTAACCAAGAGTTATACTATTTTAACATCTTCAAAATGTGATGATTTTGTATCTTCATCCACATGTAACTCTGGCCCAGCCTTTAGATCTCCTACCTATCCTTCCTTGGCACTGAGAATATTCAAATGCTCTATGACATTATCCATAGTGAAAATATGTTCCATGAAAGTCTCCTCTTTCTCATCCTTGCCCCCTTCCTCTTCCTCTTCCTCTCTGATCTCAATTATTTTGATTATAAAAATAATTATATCCCCTCAGATTTTGATTGTTACTACTAGCCTCATCCTTCTTCTTCTGATCATCATCTTGGCCTCCATAAGGCTACCTACTAGATCTTCCACCATGACCTCTTTTACTTTGCTTATTCTTAAACTTTTCATTCAACTTTTTGTCTATTTTTAGGGAAAACTAATATTCTTCTTTAATACTATTCATTTAAATTAGACTCAATTCCTCCTAAATGTTTGGCATCAACCAAGTAAGGTAACATGCAACTTTCTCCTTATGAACTTCCACATGGCCTTCTTTGATGAGAACTTGATATAGCTCTTTTATATACTCCTAAATAGATCTTCCAACTTGGTTCAACCTTTGTATTTTTTTAGTAGATCAAGATCATAATCTATGAGAATTAATTATCTCTTTAATTAATCTATCATCCAATCCCATCTTGTGGCTTTCTCCTTCCCTCTTCTATTTCACTCCAACTAAATCTTCCCCTACCAAATTTGCATATGACCCTTCAGTTTGGCCTTTGTAAACTTGGTCATATCATGATCCTCAATATCTTCATACTCAAGGTATTCTTCTAATTCATATATCCAATCAATTAATTGCATCTAATTAAAATTTCCCCAAAATATGGTAACCTAAAATTTAGGTCCTTTTCCAATCATGGAGATGGCCATAAAAACCTTTCTTCTTCTAGTAAAAAACTTCCTCTTCTTCCTCCTAATCCACTTGTTCTTCTCTATCATCCTCACTTACATCTCTTATGATTAGGTTCATCCCTTTGTACAACTATTCTTGCAATGCTTTCATTTTTCTTTGAATGACTTTAAAACTCTCGTGTGTAATATCTCCAGCTCACCTAGTTCCCTTCGTAGAGGTACTTTTGTGCTTTTGTTGAAAACCTCATGCAAATTGCCTCACAATCAATAATTTGTTTACACACTCAATTCAATCCATGATCCTAATATAAACTATCTTATAGTCAATTATTTTTTTGTACACTTAGGAACTCCCACTCTAATACCACTTGATGAAGGGTATTCTCCTTAATACCACAAACACATAATAGAAATATAAAAAAACCAACAATTTGTGAGAAAAAAATATGGGTTTCTTATTATCTTGATAAATGTAGAATTACAAAATTCTAAAATATAATATGCAAACCCACATTGGTACCTTCCTTACAATAATATGCAAGAAAGAGCTATGAACTATCACCTAGAATTGTCGTAGACAATCTATAAGCCTTCCTTATATAGAAAATTTTCCACTATTTAGGAAGGTTCTAGAAATTTAACCCTAACACTTAAGGCCAACCAACCCTAGAATTACATATAGAGTCAACTTAAAATAATTACAAAGGTTAGGTAAATATTTTCAAGTAGCCCAACTTCTAAATACCATAACTACGAACTGTTGAGTTGATTGGCTATTATGATCCCATTCCATAATCTTCATAGCCTAATTTACACAATGCCAAGCTTGTGAAATCTCCAGTCAGCCAAGTTCTAGGCCTCATCCAGGGCCTCCAAGGCCTTTTAAACCAAGACCAAAGTTTCTCCACAAAAAATTTGCAATTACTTAATGAATACACATGATATAACAATGAATCTCAACTAACAAGTTGATATATCCAAGATGAAATTTCACCTATGAAATTAGAACACTTTGAGCTCGTACGACTGACTTACTAAGCAGCAAGGTTCCAAAAACAACAACTTTGAAATGAGAGAACCCTTATTCAAGGGACAAATAAAATATGTTTTTAGGTGATGCAAGATTTTTCTTACACCTAGGATGCTCCTGGATCAGTATGGATTGGATATATTTGTTGGCATAACTAATGTAGATATCTTTAAGAATTGATAAGAGTGTTCTGTGATCTCTTGAAGCACATGTTTGATAAATTATTGAATCAATTATTATATTGTCATTGATTTTCAGCTTGATATTTTGTGTTGAATTGTTGATCATGAAGTTAATCTCATACTATGTAGGTGACAAATCAAATGTACAATTGATTTATTTGATGATTTAGTGTTCACAATTGGTATGTGAGAGTCAAATATGTCTCTAGTTTTTTATTTTTGTACTTTCATGTATTGCACATTATTATTGAGTGAGTTATGAATGACTGAAGTAATATAGTTTTATCAAGTTGGTTAGTTTATAGCAGCTCGTGAGTGATTTGATTGGTTTATCAAATTTGTGGTGATTCAAGTCATAAAATTCATGATTAAGGATTTTTACTAAGTTTTTGCATCAATATAAAAATTATGTTTTATTAGGTTCATAAGAAGGTATGTTTTGGATCAAATGACAAAGTTCAGGAAGAAAAATGAAGAATAGAGCTTGATTTTGAACCGATAACATATGGATTATTTTTGGTAAATATTTTGAGTTTGTGAGTTGGTTGATGATGTAGAAATGACATGGAAGAAAATATATTTGATATATTACTTATACATTAAAGATTGTGATAGAATTTCTTGTAACTATGTTTGTTCATTGGAAAAAAGTTAAAAAGATTGATGTTAGATACATGTGTGATTGAAGATGTTGATCATATGGTACTAGCTAATAATAAATTAAAGATTTGTAATATTTTCTCAAATGTAGATGGATCTAATGTGGTAACATGTTTAAGGTTACCCAATGATGAAAAGTATATGTAATTGGTAGCTAAATATGTGCTAGGTGATGAAGATGTTAAGATAAAATGGATCTATTCAATAAATTGTGATGTTATATCTCTAGATCATTCTACTTGGTTAATCCTAATAAGATGAAAAATTAAAATCCTCTAACAAGGTTACTTTTAATAGGGTGAGCATGATCTTTAGTAGGATCTGAAGTTAATTACTTTAAATAAGTGGCTCATTAATTCGAGTTTTAAAATATTTTTGTCATTCCCAAAATTTAAAGAAAAAAATACCAATATTTTTTTAACATGTGATAAATAACTAATATGTTGTAGGCTATGGTGTGAAAATGTTTACTAAGTTCACTATAGGAGTTACAACATAGTTAAATTAACCAAACCTTCAATAGAAACCTAGTAGAAGGAGAGGGGAATCCTGAAAAAATGAGAGTTGTGTGGGGATTACTCTTTCAAGTTGATTTGTCAACTTCCCTCATAGCATTTAACCTTCATGGTTCAATTGAGGAACTACTCTTTGGTAAGTATCACATTATTTTCAACATGGTATCTTGGAAATGTTATGTTAAATAAATTAAATATAACAAGATATATGAAGACATTATAACTAATCACTTAACTATCAACATGCTATTTAAATCATTCCTAATCCAATATTATTTAATCCACTACTATAGTACTAAATTTACCTTTACTATCTAAACCCATATTTACTAAATGAATAACTCTTACAACTTGAAAGACACAACTATACTATAATTTCCCCCCTTGACTCTCTCCATGGAAATTCAAAATAAAGAAACCATTATACATTTAAATTTAATCAAACCCTATATAGGTTTTCTAAATTTTCTAAATGAGATGATTATCACATTTGAAAACCTAATTTCTCCCCATCTCTTCCATTTTCTCTCTACAATAACTCAAATTTTGGATTAGAGTTTAGCTTGGATTTCTTCTTCTCTTACAATTTTTCTTCATTCTATTCCTTCCTCTCTCTCATATTTTGTGTGTGTGTGTGTGTGTGTGTGTGTAAATGTTGAAGACATAGAAGATTGAATCACACCTCTCATCATGTAGGGGTTTTTACTCTTTTATTCTTCCCTTTTCTTATATAAGAAAAGCAATTTTTTTATCAATCAACATTTAAAAAAAATAAATAATTGTAGGCAGGAGGCTATGGATTCCTCCCGCTTTTGGTTGATGGGCCATTGCCTTCTATGTAGTTTCACATGTGGCAAACATCATGGAAGTGGCTTCACCCATATACATGGTGGTTCATAATGATTTTGTCTACCACTATTTGTGATGTCCACTATGGTTGTGGTATTTGTTACAACTGGTGGCCGCTATGTCAAGCCCTCCCTTGTGGAAGGGTTAGGTTTTTGGTCCTCTAATTTATATATATATATATATATATATATATATATATTTAATAAAAATAAATTCAAATTATTTTATTTTTATACCATATATGTTGATATTATATATGTATACACACACACACTACTATATACACATCATCATATTTTTATAACAAACAAGGTTTACTTTTTCTTTTGCTTTTATATAAACTTTTATATAGGTATAGCAACTTGGTAATGGTAAATATATATGTGGAATATATAAATATGCATATGCATATACTTATAAATATACATATACATATACATATACATACACATATACATATACATATACATACATACATACATACATACATACATACATATAATATAATAATTATAAATCAAGTAAGTCTTATTGTTTTTCTTTTCTTGTTTTCTCATAATTAACACACACACACATACACACACATATTCTATGGAGGGGAATGAATCCACTACCCTATGTATAGATGAAGAGTGAAAACCAAGATTCACCTCCTAATATAGGTTGGATTAACACAAGATAAAGTGCCAGTTCTTAACCTATGCAAAGGGTGAATTTCTTGGACTTATTTCTCCATCACCTCTGCTAAGAGAGAGTTTTATGTAAGTAGATATGCAATGTAAAAAAAAAATGTGAAAGGAATGAAAATATGTATTTCAATAGGAAAGAGGAGATAATTCACCTTGGGGTATAGAAACTTGTAAATGCACTGTCAGATGGTGTCTAAACCTGTTGAAAATCAAATTCTAAACCCAAAACTATGAGACCTATAAAACTTTGAAATAATTTGAATCCAAGTCAGAGTCAACCTACAAGGGTGGTGTTAATCTAGGCTATGGTTAGGAATAAAATATGATCCTAACCTTCTATGCTTGATCCAGAAATTAATCTTAGATCTTTGAAGTTTGCATACTCAAATATGTACTCCATTCTTTGTTTCAAGATCTATAATATACAAGAAAAATAGTTTTTATTTTCTTGATGGAAAGTTTACTTTTGTGAAAGCCTAGTTTAGGATTAACCTTGAAATTGAAATAGATAAATATAGAAATACTAATAAGTAGTAAAAGTAATTCTAACATAAAGCAATGTAAATCTATGAAGATGCTCTTAAATTTAGAACATAATCAAATATGTTGATGTAATAGTCTTGAATCAACCTCAAAATCCATAGGAAAGGAAATCAAAGCAAATCAAAACCTCAATGAATGAGTTGCTTGGAATTTTCCTTAGGAATGAATGTAGATCTTGGATAGATGAATGCAAAAGATGCAATAAAGAATGCCAAATGAATGGAGGGAGATATTGAACATTGGAAGTGCTAGTCTCTATATCTTGCATAAACTTCTTTAATTTACCGAATTCTTGAATCCTAAATCTTCAATGGAGAACTCATTTGAACACCTAGAATGCTTGAATGCTAGAAATTTTAAATTTCATGGATGAGATCTTTATTATGATGGATGGATAGTGGATGCAAAATGGAGAAAATGAGTGTGCTTATAGAGAAATCAAAATAAATTTCTCCAACCAGCCGACTTGGAAAGGAAACTAATGTCTCAAATCAACCTAAAACATAAGGGCCAAGAAGGGGACCCAAAATATGTCTTGGGGTAGGGACACAACTCATCCTTGACCTAGGCAAAGATGTACTATGTCTTCGACTTGGGGTAGGGACACACTATATCCCTCACCTCAAGGTCCAAAACTCTCTAGGATTCCCTTGGGGTCACATAAGAGGCAATAATTTTAGGGAATTATGTGTAGATCTTGAGAAAATTACCATTTTAGTGTAGAAGAAGGATTTTGGTGATTGGAAGATGAAAAAGGAGGACACCAAAGGGATAGATCCTACCTTGGTCTTTGTACCATAGAATATAAATACCAAGGAGAATCCTAAGATCCTACCCCAATTTCGTCTAGGAAAATAAAGAGAGATCAGAAGAAATAGGAAAACACAAATTGTATAGAAATTATGATGAAATCATATTAAATGGGTACTAAACCAATTATTAAATCAAGTGCTTCTAATTTAAGATGATACAAACACACATAAGTAAAACTATATTTAAGTATTTAAATGTGCTATATATATATATATATAACAATTTGAATATAATTTACTATTTAAGAAAGGAAATTCACAAATAAAAGGAAGAACATACATAAACAAATACTTTTCTTTTCATTACCCTTATAAATATTCATTAAAATAATGTAACAAAATATATCAAGATATATATGAGGCTATAAATGTTTATATATTTCTATAGTTGACAGACACAAAAATAGCTATTTTCCAATATCAATAATTGTTACGACTTTGCAATTGAAAATCTATTTCTTTTATTTTTACAAACTAGCTAGAAATACATTAATAAAAGTTATATTTCTCATCTATTATTTCCAATTTATAATTTTAGGCATAATGAGGCATAAGTACATCCCTCCTTTCTATTTCATCCATGTTTTCCAACTTTCAACCAATACGAAAACATGAAATAAAAAAAGAGCTTGACCATGGAGGTTCACCATACAACCTAGGACTTTAAAAGGTCACCCTCAAGCTAAGATAACTAATACCAAATAAATTACACACATACTCATTCCATATTTACCAAAACATAGAGTTTTAAAAGAAATAAAACTTAACAATAAATTATTATCCTTTAGTTTTCATAAAGTGAGTAAGTGACTCAAAAAATGGGGTAAAGGTGGATAATATTGGAGTGTTATCATTTATAGCAACATATATTCAACATTTCATTTATGCATTTAGAGATAGAAAATTGTCTAGGTATTAGATAGTTTGCAACAACATAGAGACATACATGATGTGTATAGATGACACACTTAAAAATTAGCTCATGCTTCATTGAGGATGTCTTTATGAAAATATCAAGATGATGTGGTTAAGTGCATAGGTGTGTATAGATAGTATGATGTAAGTTACAAATGAAATACTAGTATAGGTATTTGATAGAGTAGAAGATAACATAACAGAGAGGTGAGTTGTATGACTTAAGAAATTATTTTAGTAACAAAATAATTACTAAGTATTGATGAGCCAACTTTGTGGATATTATTCCATAAGTTATTTTATATTATATCAAGTGGGAACACATGAAGGCCAACTAAGAAGAGAATTATTAATTTGTGAAGTATAGATCTTATCTTGCACAAAGAGTGTGGAGTTCATGAGATGATATATGATATGTGAACTATTGTATAGACAACTTAAAAGTTATTTGAGCCTTATGTGATGTGAGGTCTGATGTATGATCAGAAAAAGTGTGAATTATAGCAGTAAGAAAGTATTGTATGTATATCTATCCTTGTGAAGAAGTTTATTATATAAATGCATGTTAGGGACATGGACTTTTCTTGCATACATTGTATTTGATCTACAACCTCTGAATAGGGTTAAAGAAACTTCTAATAGGGTTGAGGCTTCTTACAAGGCCTAGTCCTCTAATAAGGACTCAAGACACTATATGCACTTCATAGACTCCTAACAGGGTCAATATCCTTAACAATATCCTTTTGTTTAGTGAATCATCTCGTTGGTATCATCCCCACCATGGTTTCCCTAGTTAATAAATAATGAAGTTATGAGTTCTCAAAGTGTATGGTTATATTTACTATTCAACATTTTTGGTTTACTCTCATATGCAAGTTATAAAGTAATTAACAATATTCAATTGTGGGAAAATGTTTGTAGAAAATTGATTCACACCCCCTCTTAGTATTATCTATTTCTAACAATTGGTATAAGAGCCTAGTTACTTTGAAGAAACTTAACATCTTGAGTAAGATCCCTATGGATATGGAATAGTTAAAAAAAATCTCGAAGAAGCTCTTGAACAGATTGACCTTCTTACAAAAGAAAGAGATAAATTGAAAGATAGGTATGAAGATGCAAATGTTTACATTGAAAAACTAAAAGACAAGATTGATGATTTGAAATCTGGCAAGGAATCAATTGTGTAGAATAATGATAATGATGAAGTAGGAAATCTCAAGAAAGAAAATGAGATCTTGAAACATGAACTAAAAATTGTTGAAGTTAAGTTGAGTCTTAAGAGAGATGGTAATAAAAGTGGACGTAATATGAAATCTAAGAATACAAACCTTAGATACTAGTTGAGTCAAGTAACATTTGAATTAGATTTTATTAAGAATAAGCATGTAGAATTAGAAAAGTACAATATCATTGTGAAAGGGGAATTGACACAAGCCAAGAAACAATTATAGAAAATTTATTCTAGTAGTGAGAAGATTGATGAACAAATATTTCACAAGGGACTTTCTTATGATAAGATAGGACTTGAATATCTTATTGGCAAGAAATCAGCCAAGAAAAGTTGAAATCAAAAGAGAACTAGATCCAATTTTTGAACTCCCTAAATAATCTAATTTGAGTAATTTTGAATCAAGCACAACTACTGAAGTATCAAAAGAGATTGAATTAGTTTATTTATTAGCAAAGCATGATAAACCTAAGAAAATAGATCAAGTTGATAAACCTAAGCAACATGAACCACCCAAGGAAGTAAGACATGAGTTTAGAGGTAGATTTTTCATATGCAACAAAGTTTGTCATATGATTAGAGATTGCACAAGTAAGTTTTTTATACCTATTACTAATTTCTATTGTTCTAATTTTCATGGTTATGGACATAAAGCAATAGATTATAAAAAACCTAAGTTTGATGGTAATAATGTAAATAGTAGAATGTTTAGGAACATAACTCTATAGGTAATGAGAGAGGGAGATCATAAAGTAGATATAATGATGGAGGAAGATTTGATGGAGAAAGGAAATAGTTTGTGTGTTACAAATGTAACAAACCTAGACACATTGCAAGGAATTGTAGAACATTTGATAGTCAAAATGGAACCAATCAGAGAAGGAATGCACCTGTATGTCAGTTAATAAATTTGGACACACAACAAGATATTGTAGAGTGCATAGAAGAAAATTCAATAGGAATCCTAACTACAGAAGGAACAATAACATAAATGACAGAAGAAATGGAAATGACAGTGATAACAGTTAGAAGGAAGCAATCAAGGAACATGTTGATGAATTCAAGGAAGCATTTGTGAAAGCCAAGGATCCAAAAATTTCTTATACAATGTTGGAGGAGTAGTATTTTGATGCACCTGATAAGACATTGAAGTCAAATTTTTTTTGTGACTTATGCTATCTAAGTTGAGAAGTTGTAGTAGAGGTAGAGCATCAGTTGGAAAGAACTGATGATAGAGAAAGGATTAAAAGTTGCGTAGTAAATAGGAGGTAAAATATATAGAAAGAAAGCTATTGTCGAGTGCACAAGAAAAAACATGTTCTTAGGAAGATTTGAGAAAGAAAACAATGTTACTGGTAAATAGAGACAATTTATGAATCTGTGGTAGATACACATTAAATGCGTAGTATGATTTGAAATGATTTAAGGATCACATACAAGATTTTGAGTACCATTTGATCATGTGAAGTGTCTAGAGGAATTGAAGAGCAATTTGAAAACAATTTGGAGTGCAAAAAGTTCTTGAAGTGCAAAGTTGTAGAAGCCCTAAATGCAATTTTAAGGTACTTTATGGAGCTCAAATTAAGTTTAAAGTGCATAAAGTTAGAGATACAATGTTTGGACAATCGGTTTATGATCATGTAAAGTGTTTAGAGCGAATTGAAGACAATTTTTCAAAAATTTGGAGTGCAAAAAGTTCTTGAAGTGCGAAGTTGCAGAAGCCCTAAATGCAATTTTAAGGTACTTTATGGAGCTCAAATTAAGTTTTTAGTGCATAAGTTAGAGATACAATGTCTAGACAATCAATTTATGATGTTAGTGATAGAATGAGATATGTATTCAAGAAACATCCATTTTTTTTCTCTTGTGGATGATCCATTAGGCACATTTTCAAAAATCTTCCAGAATGTGCTTCACATTGAAGACATTAGAAGTTATATTCATTGAAAGACTGAGAGTATAGGAAATGAAGATATACATAAGGAGTTAGGAGTCATGTGTAATAATGACCTAACTTTGAAGTTTGAGTATGCACACCTCAATGAATTATACCTAGTGAAGTATATATTTTATATAGAGTTTGATAATCATGAATGGACCCAAATCATTTTGAGTAGGGTACATGATGAAATGTTTTGGTTATGATATGTGCATGCCACAATTGATAATAACCTAATTCACAAGGTCACTTGACTAAGTAATGAGGGATGCAATCTTGTTAATGAGAAAAATGTAAGGATGATAGTTGAAGCAAACCTAAATACAAGATTTGACGGAAGGAACATGAAAGTTGATACTATTCAAGATAGAGGAGTTGAGCTATTAAGTAATATTTAAAGATACAAGTTTAACCATAGTTCCAGGGTTAACTCAATACTAGCTAGATTCTTGTATGCAATGTATGTAATGGTAGTTCAAGGAAGGAAAGTGAATTTGCATGAGATAGTCAGATTATAGTTACTGGACAACATTATTAAATTGAAGAAGACCAAGAATGTAGATTTTAGATTTGAGTCCTTATTGACTCTTTTTTTTTCTATGCAATAAAGGAGTTCCTAGGGATGACTAATTGGGAGAGAAATGAGTGTGCAATGAAGTTGGTATCTCAATGCTACATATCAAAGCTGGAGAATGTCAAAGATAATGACATTGATAGAATGATGAAGACTTTCTAGTCTGAAATGAAATAGAGGTATAGAATACCTCCCTCCATGGTGGAGAAGTACAATAATGATATATGCTTCGTGGAGGAGACAAATAAAACCTACATAGAAGCTATGGAACCAAGGGTAAAGTTCATAGAGCCCGTGGAAAATAAGATGAGCACAAAACTTATTGAAGGATATACACAAGTTATAATTCAATCTAAGAAGGACATTGAGTGCCCTTGATGGGGAACCTATGAAGAGAAGATGAGAGTAGCTCATTTTGAACTTCATAGTAAAGAGATAAAGAAGGTTGTGGAAAAGAAGATTGATTCCATCCTTAAGGAATCATGTATGAATCATGAGGAGTTCAATGAAATTAAAGGCATTTCACTAGAGATAAAGGCAAGTGGACAATCAAAGGTGATAGAAGCAACATCTATTACTATTGAAACACCTTTAGTAGGTATAACTATAGCTAAACCTAGTGCACAAACACCTTATGTAGTAGTTGTGCAAGTGCAACCAATAAGAACAAGAAGTGAATAACCAAGGAAGTAGTTAGAGGTGGAAATGACTATTGCATAGAGGAAGTTAGAGAGACTAGTGAAGGGTAAGAAATAATCATCACCACCCACCAAGAAAAGGGTCAAGTAGACCACAAGTGGTCTAGGAAGGAGAAGGAAGAAATCACAAGTTAGTGACTCTAAAGATTCTAAGGATGAAGCAAAAGATAGACTAGTAGAGCAAGCCTCACAAGAAGACATAACAACAACAAGAAAGAAATCATGGAAGCCAAAGGTAGAAAATCTTAACATACAAATAATTAATGATGACAATTTTGTAGAGTTGAATAAACATTATAGTTTGTAATATGATATAGATAGAAGGTAATTAGAGAATGCAATAGTTTGAAATATGATTTTGTGGAATAAGAGGTTTGATAGAATTCCAAATAAGATACCAAAAGACCTATATAATAGGTTTTTGAATAGAAAGAAAAGAGTTACAAAAGAAGATACTAAGTTAAGAGAGACTATGGTCAATAAGATATGTGAAGTTAAATCTAAGGAGGACATAGACATAATTTTGAAGGTTACTAAGCCCTTGTTGAGGAGCAAAAGAAGAGAAATTCTTCTAATGGCAGGCAACTATGAAGATGTATGAAAGGAAACTAAGGAGGCCATTGTGAAATACATGACCTTAGTGCCTACAGTAGCATAGGTGAGTGCACAATCCAAGATTAAGAGCAGTATGTATGTACATGCAAGCACAACTTCTAGTGATGAGGAAGAAGCATAAGAGATACAAAAAGCAATGTCACCACCACATATTGTCATGGGTACTAAATCAGTACACACATAATTGTGGATGCAATGGAGAATCCTTTTGCAACATTCGACCAATCCATTGTTTGCAATATCAAAAATTATTCAAGCTCTGATGATGAAGAAGAGGAAAAGAAGAAATAGGCTGAGGAGAAGAGAAAATAGGAGGTAAAGAAGAGAAAAGAAGAAAGGACAAAGGTAGAAGAGGAGAAAAAGAAAGAAAGAAAGAAAGAGATTAGGACAGAAAAAGAGGATAGAAGAGGCAAAGAAAAAGCAAGAAGATGAAGAAAAGAAAAGGAAAGAAGAAGAGAAAAAGATAATGAAAGAAGAAGAGGAAAAGAAGAAAGATGAAGAGAAGTCAAAGAAAGAAGCTAAAAAATTGGAAGAAGAGAGGAAGAAGTCCAAGAAAGAGAAGAAGAGTGTTTAACTAAAAACAATAACATTTATCACAATAATAACTTTAGTAGAAGAAACAACAACAGTAGCAATTCCATATGATGATGATCAAAAGGGACTAATGAGCTCTTTGAGAAAGTTGCTCAGAAAGAACAAATCTATAAAGTCTTTGGAGAAGACTCTAACTCAAGTCTTGGATAGAATACAGAAGAAAGTTACCTCAACTATAGCTAATCCAAAGTTGTAGTTGAAGGATAAAGAATTGGTGAAGACCTTTGATGAGGAATTCACAACTATAGCTGATATAGCTTCAACACAAGTACAAGCTAAGCATGATGCAACATTATTTGATACAATGTGCACAAATTTGAGAAACAACTTAAAGACACTTGATGTAAGAATCAATGAATTAAGAAAACATATTGATGAAGGTAAGAAGTTGTGTAGGAAGTTTGCACTATAATACAAGTACCTAATAGACTTTGAGAGTCAGATAAAGGGTAAGTTGAGTGATCTTGACACACTCACTAGAAAATTACAACTTTGTGAGACCAGTATTGAGGACTGTGGAATAGAAGTGGAGAAGATCCACAATGTGATTAGAGGTTTGGAGTCTGATAAGGAAAAGGAAGCTAAAAGATTTTCTATTGTTAGAGAAATTCTATTATAGAAGATCAACATTTTGCATAGGCAATTGGAGGAATTTCTTGTAGCTAAGACTTCCTATGATAAGTCTTCCTATACTAACTTGAGAATAGTTGAAGTTGCATCTTATGCACTATGTGCACTAATCAGTATCTTTGATACATTAAAGGATAACTAGAAGAAGGAAGTGTAATGAATAAAACTTATTTATGCAAATTTTGTATCCAGGATATCAAGTTGATTAGCAGCAGGCTACAAGTTTTTGTATATAGTTTTTGTCACCTTTACCAATGATGTCATGGGGGAGTAATATGTAAGGAAAATTATAAGTATGGAAAGAAGTAGTAATATGTAAATTGTATGATTGTATATGTAAGGGGGAGTACACTTATGTATCAATGTAAGGAGTGATAAGGAATGTAATGATCCATCAAAACATGAATAAAATTGTTATGTTTTGAACACAATTTCTATGTAGTTACTTTTATTTGTTTTGTTATGTATGAAATCATTTGGGACTTAGCCAATTTTCCCAAATGTTGCCATCAATGCCAAAGGGAGAGATTTTTGGCAATATGGTCAATAAGATGTTTTGAGCATTGTCATTTATGGAAACATATATTCAACATTTCATTTAGGCAGAGTTAGAATATTGTCTAAGTGTTAGACAATTTGCAACAACACAGAGAAAGACATGATGTGTATGGATGCCATACATTGAATTAGCTTATGTGTAGTTGAGGATGTCTTAATGAAAATACCATGATGATGTGATTAAGTGTGTAGGTGTGTATTGACATTACAACGTAGGTTATAGATGAAATACCAGTACAAGTATTTGATAGAGTAGAATAGAGCATAGTAGATAATTGAGTTGTACAACTTAAGAAATTATTTTGGTAACAAAATAATTACTAAGTCTTTATAAGTTGACTTTTGGGATGTTTTTGATTAAGGAAAATAGGTTTTTAAGGGTTCCTGGAATCCTTTATAGATCTTATAATTTTCAATGAATCCCAAACACAATAACAACAAACCTTAGATGAAATAGGTCACCTGACAAAACAAGGTGACCACGGTGGCCTCATAGCTAATAATGCTCTACTACCACCTAAACTGGTTGTAAAAAGGATCCTGAAACCCCATGATTACTAAAGAAGGCATTTAATCTAGAAGCATGTCACACTACAAGACAAAAAGTCAAAGAGACTAGGAGAACCAAAACAAAAAGGGGTAGCCTCAAAAAAATCAGGGCTCAAGATTTACATTTAGATCCCATCTATTGAGAACATAAAGACATATCAAAAGATGGAATAGACAGCTTGAACTTTTTTCCTTTTACTATTGTCCATCCATCCTCCACCATCCTAGTAGCCTTCTGCCAAGAAAAGTCATCCATAAGTTATTTTGCAGACTCCTTGGATGTTACTCCATAAGTTATATTATATTATATCAAGTGTGTGAACACATGAAGGCCGACTGAGAAGAGAATTATTAATTTGTGAAGTATAAGCATAGATCTTATCTTGCACAAAGAGTGAGAAGTTGATGAGATGATATATGATATTTGAACTATTGTATGGACAACTTGAAAGTTATATTAGCCTTATGCGATGTGAGATCTGATGTATCATCAGAGCAAGTAAGAATTATAGTAGTAAGAAAGTACTATATGCATATATATTCTTGTGAAGAACTTTATTGTATAAATGCATGTTAGGGTAGTGAGCTCTTCTTGCATACATTGTATTTGATCTACCGACTCCTAATAGGGTTGAGCCTTCTAACAAGGCCTAGTCCTCCAACAAGGACTCAAGACACTATATGCACTTCATAGACTCCTAATAGGGTCAATATCCTTAACATGATCCTTTTGTTTAGTGAATCATCTTGTGGGTACCATCCCCATAGGGGTTTTTCCTTGGCCAAAGTTCTCTATGTATATGTTTATATTACTGTTTAGCATTGTTGGTTTACTTTCATATGCAAGTTATAAATAAATTAATAATATTCAATTGTGGGCAAAATCTTGTAGAATACTGATTCACCCCCCCTTAGTATCATCTATTTCTAGCAGATAAAGTATCCAAGAGGAGTGTTAAAATGCTAGAATGAAATTGTACCAAGTGGGGGGGTGGGGGCAGTGGGGGGTGAATTAGTATAAAAAGTAATGATGAAGGGTACTCCCCTTAATACTACAAACACATAACAAAAAAAATAAAATAAAAACAATTTGTGAGAACAAATATGGGCTTCTTATTATTGCCACAAATGCAGAATTATAGAATTTTGAAATAAAATATGCAAACCTACACACGCACCTTCCTTACAATAATCTGCAATAGAGAGCTACGAACTATCAACCAGAGTTGTCCTAGACAATGTACGAGCATTCCTTATATATACATTTTTATACTGCTCAAGAACTTTCTAGACATCAAACCTTAACCCTTGAGACTGACTAACCCTAAAATTACATATTGATTCAACCTGATACACCTTTGACTCTTATTTTGAAAATTTCAATTGGTTGAACTTTGAAAGACCATAACTTTCAAATCATTTCTTTGATTGGCTATTATAACAATTTTTTAGAATCCCCAACTTTTGATCAATAGGGACTATTTTGCACAAGCTCCAGTTGATCTCATTTCGGGCCTCTAAGGCCTTCAAAGCTAAGCCTGAAGTTTTAATACCACAATTGCACTCCAAAAATTTGCAATAACTCTAGGAATACTCATGATATGTCACTAAGCCTCAACTAGTAGGCTGATATATACAAGATGAATATCCACCTATGAAATTCGGACATTTTGAGCTTGTATGACTGACTTACTAAGTAGAAAACCAAAATAAACAAAAAATATGCACTGAGACAACCCTTATTCAAGAAATGAAAATGAAATAATTTTTTTTGGGTGATGCAAGATTTCTCTTACACCTAGGATGGTCATGCATCAGACACTCAGGGTAGTTTGAGAAGTGACCCCATTACATCTCAGGTGTTCAAAGGAAAACCAATATAGTTAATCTCATCCCTTTCTATCCATGATGAATCTTCTACTAGCCTCTCTTTCCATTTAACCAAGTACTCTTGATAAGTTTTTTTCTTGTACTTTTTCCAACACGACTATCCAATATCTCCTCAATCTCCTTTGTAGCTGAACTAGTTGCTAGAATACTCCACTATGCTTCTGCAAGATCATCTCCATAACCTCCTTCATGATACTCTATCTAATATGAAATGTTAAATAATGGAAAAATATTCAGTTCAATTAGAAACTCAACTTCATATGCATATCTAGAATTATGCCTTTTCACTATCTTGCACGGTCCAAACTTCTTCATTTTCATCTTATTATATGTACCCACTAGAAAATACTCCTTTCTCAAACAAGCCATTACTTTATCTCCAATATAAAAATCTTTATACCTCCTTCCCACATCTACTTAACCTTCTACTATGTATTCATCTTAATAATGTGCTTCCTCACCTCATCATGGATGTTCTTCAAATATTTAGCAAAATCTTTCAGTTTAACACTACTTATTTCTCCTTTACCTAGCCACATCAATTTAGAAGCATTTCTAGGATTGCTCCCATATACAATCTAGAATGATAATTTACCTATACTCCTATTGAAATAATTATTGTATGCAAGTTCTTCCTATGATAAAGTCAAATCCCAACCCTTTGGTTTATCTCCAACCAAGAATCTCAACAAATTCTCCAAACTTTAGTTGAAAACTTCGATTTGTCCATTAGTCTATGGAAGATATGATAAACTAAACTTCAAATATGTCTTCAATTTCTTCCACAATGTACTCCAAAAATGCCCAACAAACTTGGTATCTTGATATGAAACTATACTCTTTGGAAGACCATGTAGTCTCACTACTTCTCTAAAAAACAACTCCACCACATGAACAACATCACTAGTCTTCTTGTAGGGAATGAAATGTGCAATTTTTCAAAAATATTTCAACTACCACAAATATGGAATCATATCCTCATTAAAATCCATGGTAACATCCTCCCATGAATTCTTTGATATAGGTAATGCATGATGCAACCTAGTATTTTGGTTCACTCCTTTAGCCATCTAATAAACTTTGCAACTCTGTACAAATTTATCCACATCTTGCTACAACTATGGCCAATAATTATTTTAAGTGACCAAATTAATCTTTTGATCTCTACCAAAGTGTCCAACCGATTCCCCACTATACTTTTCCTTGATGAGACTCTCCCTCGTAGAATTTTTGGGAATGCATAATTGACTTCCTTTGAACAACATACCATATTGGATTATGAAATGCAATCACTTTATCCTATCAAGTGTAATATGTTCTAAATAAGACTTCCAAGCTTCACAAAAATCATGATCCTCTAGATACAAATTATTAAGCTCCTTGAATCCAACCACCTCAATCTATATCTCTATTAGTAAAAGTTGTCTTCTACTAAGAGCATCTGCAATTTTGTTAGACTTCCCACTCCTGTGTTTCAAAATAAATGTACAACTCTGCAAAAAATCAACCCACTTTAAATGCCTTTGGTTCAATTTTCCTTGACTATTCAAATATTGCAAACCTTAATGATTAGTATACAAAACAAACTCCTTAGGAATAATATAACATCTTCTCTTCTTCAATTGTTTAACTATAGCATAAATTTCTTAATCATAAACAAAATATTTTCTTTTCACATCATTCAACTTCTCACTGAAATAAGCAACAATCTACCTTCTTGGCTCAAAATAGCTCCTATTGCAATAGCACTACCATCAAAGTCTACTTGAAATACCTTATTTAAATTTGGAAGTGCTAAAATAGACTGCTCTATAACTTTATATTTGAATAGATTAAAACTCTTATCTTCTCCTTGTGCCCACTTAAATTCTTTCCTATCCCCTCTCATTGTTTCAATAAACAGTCAAAAAATAGTGCTAAAACCTCTAATAAACTTTGTGTAAAATCTATTATGTCCATGAAAATATCTTACCTATGTTGCACTCCTTGGAGTAGGCCATTCAAGGATAGCCTTCATTTTTTTAGGGTCTATTTTCAAACCTTTTGCTGAAACTACGAATCCTAGGTACACCAACTCCTTCACAAAACTACACTTTTTCAAATTTATCACAAACTTTTCTTCCCTAAACTTATCAAAGACCTTATGAATATGCATAAAATTCTCCTCTAATGTCTTACTAAAGATCAAAATACATCTAGGTAAATAATGACAAAATTACCCAAAAACTCCTTCAGTGCCTCATTCATGAGTTGTATGAAAGTGATCGATGCATTGGTTAGCCCAAAAGGCATGAATAATCACTCATACAATCCCTCCCTTGTCTTGAATGTAGTATTCCACTTGCCTCCTTCTCTGATATAAATTTAATGGTACCCACTCTTCAGATCTATCTATGAGAAATACATAGTTCCACTCAAATAGGCCATAATATCATCCATCTTTGGCAATGGAAATCAGTACTTGATTATGATTCTTTGATAGCTCGAGAATTTGTACATATCCTCCATTCTTCATTCTTCCTTGATGCTATTACTATTGGTACAAAAAATGGACCGAGAATCTCTCAAATCAACCCCTTTTGCAATAGCTCATGTACTTGTGTATTCAAATCTTCACTTTCTGCTAGTTTAATTTCGTGAGTTTCCTTGTTTGGAAAACTAGCTCCTAGGATCAAGTTGATTTGGTGTCTGATCTTCCTAAATAGGGGCAATTGATTAGGTACATTATCTAACACAATATTAGGAAACTCTTCCAACAAATGTGTAACTTTTGTAGGTACTTCTTCTACTTTGTTTTTACTATATTTTGGGATTATAACAAAATACATATGCTCATGCTTCATACCTTTGAGAAACTCATTTCCATAAATAAAACATATTCTAGCCATACTACATATCTTTTCTTTTTTCTCCTACAACAAATTTAACTTATGTTTTGCTCCATCATTTCTTAGAGTGGAGGTATTTTCTTGCTCATCATGTACAACATGCCTGTCAAACTACCATGACCTACCCAAAAAAATATGACATATGTCCATAGGTATAATATCACAAAGCACCTCATCCTAGTAGCTTCCAATCATAAACTTCACTAGGCACTACTCATTGGCCATGACCTTTTTGTCATCTCGCACCTAGGCAATTCAGTATGGACATGGGTGTTTCATCCTCTTGAGATTTAACTTCATGAAAATATTTTCTAACACCATATTTTTAGTTCTTCCACCATCAATGATCATGTCATAACACATATCTTCACAATTTCATGTTGTGTGAAATATACTCCTTTGATTAGGTTCAACAAGACTATTTTATTAACTAAGACTTCTCCTGTTTCATCATCTTCCTAATGAGATGATATGATATCTTCATCAACATGCACAAATTTGGTCTAGCCTTTTGTTATCTAATTTGTCTTTCCTTGGTTTTGGGAATATTCAAATGCTCTATGCTTTTCTTCTCTATAGTGAAAATCATTTCCACAGAAACCTCCTCTTTGAGATCCTTTCCTTCTTCTTATTCTTCTTCTTTGATCTCTATTGTTTTGATCATAAAAAATATTAGAATTGTTTCCCCTCTAGTTCATAGTGCTACTACTCACCTCATCCTTATTCTTTTGATCATTATTTTAGCCTCCATAAGACTATTTGCTAGATCTTCCACTATGATCTCTTCCATGATTCTTGTTATCAAACTTTTTGTTCAACTTCTCAACTCTTATGGAAAATTGGTATGCCTCTTTAATACTGCTCATTCAAAGTAGACTCATCTCCTCCTAAATGCTTTTGATCAACCCATTAAGATAATGAATAACTTTCTCTTTAAGAACCTCCATATGGTCAGTTCTGATGAGAACTCAGTAGCACTCCTTGGTATACTCCTGAATAGATCTTACCACTTGCTTCAATCCTTGCATTTACTTTAGAAGATCAAGCTCATATTCCACAAGAATGAATTGCCTCTTTAATTTAGCTATCATTCTATATCATCTGGAAATTTTGTCCTTCCCTCTTCTATTTTTCTCCAACTCAATCTCCTACCACCAGATCTTCAAATGTACCTTAAGTTTTGCCTTTGCAAACTTGACTCTATCAGGATCCTCAATATCTTCATACTTAGTATTCCTCAAATTCATGGATCTAATCAGCCAAATCCTCTGGGTTAAGATTTTCTAAAAATGTGGAAACCTCAAACCTAGGAATTTTTCCAATCTTGGAGATGGTCTTAAAAGTTTTTCTTCTTATGGGTTTAGAATTGCCTCTTCTTCAACAGTTTCTTCTTCTTTTCTTCATCCTCACTTTCATCTCTTAGAAAAAAATTATTCCTCTATGTATTTGTTACTCCAATGCTTGCATCTATCTCTAGAGGTCTCTAAAACCCTTAGGTGAAATACCCATGACTCTCACCACACTCTCTTTATGGAGGCATTTTTGTGCTTTTGTCGAAACCCTAGTGCAAACTTCCTTATAATTAATGATCTATCTACATGCTCAGCCCAAACCACAATTTTAGTGTAATTTCCTCATAGTCAGCTATCTATTTACACACTCAAGAAATCCTACCATGATACTTCTTGATGAAGGGTGCTCCATTTAATACCATAAACACATAATAGAAATAAAGAAATAACAACAATTTTTGAGAACAAAATATGAGCTTCTTATTATTATCACAAATGAAAATTATAGAATTTTGAAATACAATATGAAAACCTACAGGAACACCTTCCTTACAATAATCTACAACATAGAGCTATAAACTATCACCCAAAGATGTCCTAGATAATATGCAAATATTCCTTATATAGGCATTTTTACACTTCCTAGGAAGTTTCTAGACATCAAACCCTAACCCTTCATACCAAATAACCCTAAAATTACATATAGATCCAACTTGATACACCTTTGACACTTATTTTGAAAATTTTGGTTGGACCAACTTTGGAAGACCATAAATTTCAAACTGTTGCTCTGATTGGCTATTATAACCACTTTTCAAAATCCTTAGCTTCTAGTCTACAACACCAATCTTGCACAAGCTCTAGTTGATCCTATTTTTGGAGGCCATTTGGAGCCTCTAAGGTCTTCAAAATTGAGTAAGAAGGTTTTATACCAAAATTGCACACCAAAAATCCACAATAACTCAACAAATCCTCATGATATGACACTGAGCCTCAATTAGTAGGCTGATATATCCTAGATGAACATCCAACTCTAAAATTAAGACATTCTAAGCTTTTATGACTGAGTTACTAAGTAGCAAGCCTCCAAAAACAACAACTATGCATTGAGACAACCCTTATTCAAGAAACAAAAAGGAAATATTTTTTTGGGTGATGCAAGATTTCTTTAACATGCAAGATGCTCCCGCATTAGGTAAAATACTAATTCGATCTACTATTTAAACTCCACTTCAAAAAGATTAACCAAATAACTGCTATAATAGAAAAACTTAGATCATTGATCAATCACAACACACAATGCATGTCATTTTGGTATTAAAAGGTTTCATTATAGTTAAAAGGTTTCCTTATTAAGAGCTTATAAAATCTAAGGGTTTACCCTATTAGGAGTGTTTTGTACATTGTTAGAAGTGGACAAAAATCTATTAGGATCTACTTTAGTTAGAAAATTTATAAAAATTCTAAGATACCACCCTATTAAAGGATTTACAATAATAAAATCTATTACTGTCCTTCCATTTAAGGGATTTCCCTTATTGAAATTGTTATGTGAAAACAAGTTGATTGACCTCTCTTTCGCACTACTTTCCTGTTAGATCCCTTTTGTCTTTTCATTCTATAACATTTGTTTGATCAATTTTTTCTTATTTAGTTGCTATAATTACATACTTTGCATTCACCTCCGGTTGTCTCAGTGCTCTTGTTCTCTCTTTTTTTTCATACTGATACAAGAGCTTGTTGGGTTCTTTAGCAATCTTACATCAACCAAAATATTTCCAATTATTTTTCTTATTTGTTGTTCATGGAATGGTCCTTGTTTTTTTCATGATTTCTTTTTGTGTAGGTGTATTCATAGTGAGAATGTTGTTGGGACTCAAAATTGAAGTATTGATTTTAGGTACCCTATATGATAACTAAGTCTAAATGAGCCCCTATAAGAGCTTTTCAAGCATATGGGCCTGACTACTATTTTGAGGCCTATGATGTGTTTCTTATGTCTAACATATTTCATTGAGTACCTACATGCATCTAAATTTCCATTCTGAGTCATTATGTGAAGTTTTATTTTGAGCATTTGTCAAATATACATTTTTTGCTTAAGTATCAAATAGAGTTCAAAGGGCAAATTTGCAATTGCATATCTTGCACCTAGTTACATTTCATGACTTGCCACTTTGGGAGTATCTAGTATGTATATCATAGAATCCATGTTCTAATTTTCAAGTTGTTTTGATTTGTCTTGACAAGGTTTGGAATCCCTCAAAGTTGGTAGTTTATTGTTTTCATGTTGGTGCACATTGTTCAAAATTCCAAGAAGCCTTGTTTGACCAGTCATAAATTTGACCCAATTGACCTTATTGAGAATTAAAAAAATAATTAAAAAAATTTCATTCTAGGGTTCAAATAATTACTACATTTCTATTTTGAACTGATGATGAATCAGTTTGACTAGTTTTCAAGCACGATTCCAAATACAATTTTTAAAGTTTTATTGGTAACTAAAAGTCCAGATTGATTAGTAGCCCTGTTCGGGATATGATAACTTTGAAACCATGATAGATGAGACCAAAACAATTGTACCATTATGTTCTACTCTAAAAATAATTTGAGTGTGCCAATTTGTAAGTTTTGATGAGTCCATTTGCACACTTTCCCAAGTCCATTCCATTTGCAAAAAATGTTATTATCCTAGTGTTCCTAGTTATGCAATTCCAAATAGCCAACTTCATGCGCTTACCAAATTTTCTCAGTTATTCATCATGAGCCTAAATCAAAAACTTATACTCTCTACATGACAATGAATCAATGCCCTAGATCTTGTTTCCCCAAAATTTTTGTTTGATCTATTTTCAAAGCTAAAATAAAATACACTTTTATGTTTCTAACATGGTTGTTTATAGGACAATTTGTTGGAGGCAACTTTGTCAGTCAGTATCTTTTGATTGAATGATCATCATAAAGTAAAAATTTGCAGAATGAAAAAGTATGTACTAGAGAACATAAATGGAAGGTTTTAGGGCTTGATTGTTTGATGTTGTTAGTTTTTAAAGCCAGCTCATAGGCCTCCTGACACAAAATTTACAATTTACATAAAAGGTTAAGAATAAGCTCTATTTGATCAATCAGTGGTCAACTTTACTTTTTGTCAGTAAGAGGAGATCAATCAAAGGATTGTTTCAAGGGGTCAATTATTTGAAATGTAAATTTTTTTAGCCAAACCCACTTTGGGGCCCAACTAATCTCATTAGAGATAATATATATTTTGGGGATTATATATATTTTAAGAAATTGAAAAGACTATGATTGATTGCATATTTAATATGAATATATGGTTGTTTGAGATCAAATGGGTTGGTGTACTTTATGCACACTGAATACCATGGATATACAAGTCTCATATATGTCAAGATTGTTCCATCTCTTTCTCTTCTGATTGAATTGAAGATTAAAGTATTTATATCTAATAATGTGAGAAGAACTCTCAATAAATGGATTGAAGCCTAAAAGAAGTATTTGTATATTAATTCTATCTTGGTTATAATCAAATTTTGGCACTAGTTTACTTAGATTTCCATCCACCTAGACAATAGTGTGCAAGTATCCTATGCGTGAGTTCTACCAAATGTTTCATTGACCTCTCAAGTGGATGTGAGTGGAAGCTTGAGTGAGTTTAAAGGAAATTCCTAGCATGGAAGGTACAAGTTGTTGAGATCCTATTCCAAGAATGTTATGGAGGGAGTTATGTATCATTTGAATTTGAGAGATGGTCATATTAAGAGATTCTATTGGACATTGAATGCAAAGACTTGACACACTATGAACAATGGAGTTAGAGGCATACATTCACAATCAAAGTCTTATCTTAGCATGGAGCACAAAAGCCTTGTGGTGTGATTGCAGAGTTTTCAAACTAGAGGAAGCAATAGATATAGAGCATTTCTCACCTACCAACATGGTTGTTTTCTCAAAAAAACATGATTGGTAATGTAGGTGCAAAGAGTTGAAAGACAACATGAAGTACAATGTTTGCTCTACATTTAGCAAATTTGAAACTTGGGTCTATGAGGTGAGTTTATGATTAATCACTAATTAATGGAATGAGCAATGAGGAAAATAGGTGATCAATATAGGTTGTTTTCAATTTATGCCAAGAGGATCTCCAATTGGAGAGTTGTTGTCCATTGATAGAAGCTATTATATCAAAAAACACACAGACAACAAGAAATAAATAAAATATAATTACATTCTTTTTCAAATTCATCTACAAATTCAAAACACCAAAAAATAATTGATCTATTCCCATCATCCCCATTTCATGTGCTAGATGCCTATCACCAACGTTGAGACCAATGTAGTCAAATTATCATAAGATTACAAATTAACTCTGCTTAATGGGCTATTGTGTAATGGATACACAAATAAACCAAATCGAAGATGGATACATGTTAACCTTGGTTGCGAGTATGAAATAGATGTTCTTATATTGATATGCATGACTATTGAAGAAATATTAATATCAAAATAAATATTGATCTAGAATTTGGTAACTATAGACAAACTTCACTCAACCATAGCATGTGCATAGGAAGTATGTATATTCATTATTTTATGAAAGTGTAGTGCCTGCCCCTAGGTCACATTTTTGTTATCATTGTCGAACTCTTTTAGGGCTAGTTTTATGTTGATGGTTAATAGTAGCATTGTTTTGAGACTATTAGATATTGTGCTATGGATTCAGTTGATATGTGATGAGATTACTTAGACTCTACATTTCATG
This sequence comes from Cupressus sempervirens, assembly GCA_028749045.1. Lineage (NCBI taxonomy): Eukaryota > Viridiplantae > Streptophyta > Pinopsida > Cupressales > Cupressaceae > Cupressus > Cupressus sempervirens. The sequence continues at coordinate 327,800,257 of CM053790.1, forward strand.
TATGCATGATGAATATTACATTATTTTTAGTTGTTGATTAGATTAGATGGTTTATTATCACATGTGTTTTCTTATGGATATTTACCCCATACTTGCATGTGTATGGTGTGCGTGTTTGTTCTTGGATGGCATTTTTGATGTGGTTAAGGAAGGGAGTCGTAGTCACCTGCTAATCGGGATCTACACGATGCACCACTTCTTGCCATTGCCTGTTTAGCTTAGCATGTATATATATATATATATATATATATATATATATATATATATATATATATATATTGTATGTACATGCATGGTTTTATGTATGTTGCAGGTACTGGGTATCAACTTCCCTGAATTGTCAGGATGAGCGTACCCTATCACATTATTTCAATGGTAAGAGAGGGGAGATAAATTCTCAAGTCCAAATCCCAACCCTTTAAGCCATTTGTCCTAATTGGAAATTAGGACAAGTATCTGAGTTGAGTACCCTCTGAATGCGTCAGATGATGTAATTTGTGATATTAACCCTTTTGGTTTGATTTTGTATGTGTTTTGCTATAGTGGGTTTTTCGTATTTTATTTTATGAGTCTTTGATGTATTTTTTATTAATTAAGCCTAATTAAAAGATTTAATTAATGGTTTAATTTAATAGAAAATTAATATGATATTTTAATATTTATTTTATTTAATTAATTAAGAAATTAATTAAATAAAATAATTAAATTTGAAGATAAAAGCTATAATTTTAAAGTTGGAAAGTGATAATATTTATTTAAGTTAATAAATATTTCAGCAATTAAGTCTTGAAAATGAATTTAAAAGTGGAAAAGATAATAAAATTATTAAAAGATTATAGATTGCATGTGATTAAAATATAAATATATTAAGATAAAAACTAGTGGAGTTATTAAAATGAGTGCATAAGATTTAAAAATAAATAAATAAAATTGCAAAGAGTAAAGTAAATATTATATTAATTAATGTGCATTATTTTAATATTTGCTCACACAGGAGTTTGCACTCTAAGTATGCACAAATTGTCTACACTTAGGAGTTAGCATATTATTTGAGCACATGGTGTCTACAACTTTATAACTCATCTAGAAGGTTGGAAAAGACTCATGCTTAGTTGTCATGCTTATCTGCTAGTTCTTTCTAGACACATTCTAGATGCATCTTAGATCCCTTTAAATAGAGGCTCTCCTAGTGTGTTTGGACAAGCTTCAAAGCTTACATGCATTTGAGAAGCCCATATGCTTCTACATGCTCATATGCTTCTACAAGCACTTCTAGTCATGTGGGAATTTCGGTTGGCTTGGATCTTGGAGAAATTGTGAATGTTGGAGAAGGAAGGGACTTTTCTATGGACTTCTGAAGCATGGCAAATTAGCATCAGTGTCTAGGTGCACTCATGATTTTTGCTTATTCTATTTGCACTCTTTCTCTTCCTGTCTTCATCATGTCTGTTATATGTGTCTGAATATACTCCATGAATGAATCCTTAATCTTGAAATTGGAATCTAGATATGTATGTTATTTGGTTGTAAAGAAAACAATAGAAAACCCTAGCTCCAATTAAGAAGAAATTAGATCCAAACCGGGTTTGGGTTCAAATTAGAATCAAATTGAGAAATAGATTTGAAAATGGTTTCAAAATTTATAGCCAAATCCATTAGAGGAATTATTGGGTAAATTTCGAGAACAAATATTTTATAAGAAAGTTCTTAAAATTGGAAGCCTTTTTAGATTATGTATATGCCTCATTCTTAAATTTACATATTTGTACAAATCTGAAATACTTGTATATATATATATATATATATATATATATATATATATATATCTAAAAATGATATAGATATGTTTATTAAAATGCAATGATTCTTGATAACAAACTGCATATATATCTATATATATATATATGGACAGATACATGTATACATATATATACATATATACGTATATACATATGTTTAGTTAAGAAACGCGATAGTGAAATATATATATTAATATACAGATCAAATGAGATAAAAACGTTATAAAATTTAATCGTATTCGAAATACATTTATATAAAAATGAATTGCAATATTTAAAGGGGTGGGGAGGGATGAACCCGTACCCCCACCCTTCTCATTATATGGGCGACACTGGCGGCTCTGCTGCCACAAGCACTGCGATAGTAGGCCTACGTTAGTAGGAGCCATGGCTCTGCCGTAATTAAAACTATGATAGTAGTCGCAAAGGGAGGGGGTACTGTGTACCGCATGCTATTATGTTTTTTTTTTTTTAAATGGTATAAGCGAATTCGATTTTATTATATGATGTAATTCGATTTTAAAGTTATATATATATATATATAATATTGTAATTTGAAGAGTTATTGAATGTTAACTATTATATATATATATATATATATAATATTAATAAAATTTTATTTAAAGTAATTTATCAAGTGATATAGTTAGAGTTTATCAGAATAAGTTTAAATATTTAAGTTATCTATTATTTTGGGGTTCTTGAAATTGTAAATGGATTGATTGGAAAAGATAAATGATTTAAAAGTATTAATAATAATTTGTGAATTATTATTAATAGAGAAGAGATATTAATATAGTTTATATAGTGGACTTTTAATATTTATTTAATGTATGTTAAATACTATTTAATATAAATAATTTAGAGATGGTAATTTTATATTATGTTAATGATAGTTGTTTAATGAAGATGATTTTAAATTAAGAGACTTTAATGATATTGGATTAAGATTTAATTAAGTATTATTTAATTGACAAGGAGTCATTGTTATAACATTGCTACGATTGAGTTATTATGTCATTAATAATATGTTTTGTATTATTAAATAGATTATTGGTACACCTTAATTGTGGTAAGAGTTAGTTAAATATTAACCAATGAAGTTTTGTAAGGTTTCTTTAAGATCGATTATCTATAGTTTTGATGAGTTTATTATTTATTAATGCTTGTTGGGTCTAACAAACTATTAATAATAATAGTGTAAATGGTTTAAATAGTTATCAATTAATCCGATTAGAGTTAATCTAGTGGAGATTATTTAATGATTGAAGTTTTGTAAAAGATATTAATTTTTGGATTTGGAGTATAGTTGATCAATTGATATTCATTGAGTTGTTATTATAACTATGATATTAATAATTAAGTTGTGCAATAGAGTCTTAATAGAAATGATTATCGATAATACAAATTTGTTAAAGAGATATTAGTATTCATTGGAAAGAATGACGAATGTGGTCATTATGAATTTATTAATAAGATTCCCAATATAACTTGTTATTAAATATTATCAAGTCATTATTAATATTAGAGAACTGGATTATGGTTGGCCTCTAACTTACAAATTATGGCTAGTTATTAATTGGGTTGTTGATAAGGATATGTAATTATTAATTAAATTAATTAATTAGAGTTAATTAAATTTAATTAATAATTAAGTTATCTAATAGAGTTAATTGATATGATTCTTTTAACGAAGATGTAAAGTATCTACATCGAAGTTGATAAGTCTTATTCTAAATGACTTGAATAATGACCTTAGTATTTTAATGGTTGTTAGTGATGATTTAATCAAGAGACTTAAGATTTAGTTATATTTAATTGAGTTTTAATTAAATGATATAGGGTCATGGATTGCATACCAATGTGCATTATTACTTAATTTAATGATTTAATAAAGCATGGCATTTTAAGTAAGGCTAGTTAGTCTTGTTGTTATCTTCTTATTCAAAGATTGATAACTGGCTCTCTTATAATATAATGAATAATGATCCTTGATTTATGTTGAAAGTTGAAGTAACATTAAAGAAGAGTTAATCAATTAGAATATGGATCTTAGTTAAATAAAGAGAACAAGTTAATTAAGGGTCAATGATGATCAGTTTAATGAGTAAAGTATTTACCCTTAAGCTATTCTTAGAACGTAATTTTAAATAATAGAAGGATAATGCTATCGAGGGAACGAATGGGTTGACTTGTAGGTCAAATGATTAATCTTATATACTTGTAGTATATTGCAAATAGAAACTAAAACCTCCATACTCAATTCAACTAAGTAATTTTAGTAAACTCAAACATATGTTTGCATTGTGTTTTCTCTATGCTTCTTGTTTTGGGTTTTTGGGTTGACTATTATTGACCAGTTATAGGACGTCTACCAGAGGCTTAGGGGTCTATGAGATGTGATGGAATGTTGATCTTATTTGGTCTCAATCTTTCTAAACCCAACCATGGTTATGTGATGGTATGCTCTATGAGATGCTTGTATTTACTGATTGTATTGCTTATCAGTCTTCTTGAGTGAAGCTGAGTTATATGTATCTGAGACACTTGACTTAACCATTTTTGAGTCATCGATCAGTTATCCTTGGATTACTTTTCAGTCACCATGATGGGACTGAAATGTTGATTTATTTTGTGATGTTGTCATGTTGTGACATGTTTTGACTCAACCATTTTGGAGTCTTCGATCAGTATGATTTTGAGATATATTTTGGTTATTGAGAACCAATAGATACTTTTGATTATCAGTGATACCTTTAGTTTCCAATAGAGAACTATTGTGGTCATGATTATTAATGGATGCTTTTCAGATGCTCATAGAGATTTGATGCTTTTATTGTGGACATTTGATGTTCTTATTGTGGATTATCTTTTAGTATTTTTACAGTCACTTGTATAGGACTGTGGTGATTTTATGATTCCATGAGCTTAAGGTAGGTTATCTACTTATAGTGTTGGGAAGTGGCTTGCAATGGGGGCCGAGGCCCTAAGTGGTTGCTAGGGTAACTCATTGTAAGTTTTATTAATAAGTGATAACATTTACACTAAATGGAGATTAAATGAACCTAAAAAGATAATTGTTTTCTTCTTGCCCATGCCTCGAGTGCTTGTATAGACTAGGATGGGAGTAGAGAGACTGCTTGGTTGCGAGCTTGCATTCCATAGTATGTCTTATTAGTATGAGAGGATACTAATGGCCGCATAAGGATTAGTAGGGACTCGTGGAGTTGTAAGCTAATTGCTAGGGTAACTTCTACATGATATATATGATGACACTTGCCTGCTTGCATAGTAGGTTTCCTACATGTCATTGTGTGCCTCTAGGATTAAATGTTGATTTTGTGATTGGAACCTTTGAGTTAGTATACTTTTAGGATTCCTGGACTTAGAGAGTATCTTTGCTATGTGATTTTTGATAGCCTATTTGGGACTTGAGATTATGTCCTCAGCACGGTGGGAGTGGATTATTTAGGTTCCACACGATCAGGTAGTAGTGTTTTTCCACTCTTATCATTTGAGATCCGTCTGAGACACCATGGCTGATGCATTCTTTGTTGGATTCTATCTTCATGGATTATGATGGTGGACATGTATCCTCGCATTAATGTTTTGCATATGTTAGATGATGTTATCTTATGCTTTACTTTGCATGTTAGATTACTTTTTGCATATGATGTAGTATGTTTAGGTGTGACATTCCTACTATGTTAATACTGATGATCTCTTTGATGATTTGGAATGTTATGCATGGAGGGATGGCTAGGATCCATGATGGTCTAATGATGCTATTAATGGTTGGGAGGAACCGTGCACTTAGTTATTTATGTTTGTGATGTATGATTATCTTTTATGATGGATATTTATATCTTTTATGATGATGTATCATGTATGACATGTGGTTTCATTTACTACACCATGGATTAGTATTGGATGATGATGTTCTTTATTTACATAGATATATGTTCTTTTAAGCTTTTCATACCCTGTGGCATGTGCAGTGGATGATTGAGCAATCAGAAATGTAATTTAAGAACATTGGACTTTTCATTATTATTTCATGTCGATGTAGTATCAGATGGAACATAATTAGTTATGTTAGATGCGATTCAACGTTAAGGGATCTTTAAGGAATGTAACCAGTTATATATGTTATGTTTACTTTTATTTGAATTGTTGCTATTGCTTCCATTATTAAGTATAAATTGTGAATGGTATAATTTTCATGTTTAAAAAAAATTGTTTGGCAAACTTAGAGAAATTTTAGATTATTTCTTTGGATCCCTTGGCGGGGCATTACAGAAAGCTAAAGATTATGTTGCTCATTTTTTTTCATTTAAAGTGCCTCGAAGAAACATATAGAGCTTCCTCCTCCTCACGAAAACATTTCTTCAATAGCAACAAGAGAGCCCATTGGTTTTTTAATACTCATCCACAATATTTTAAGTTTCATATCATTTGAGAGCAGAATAGGGATGTTGATAGCAATGTGTAGTTGTGTTGGTGTTATTAAGTGCCTCTATGAATTGGAAGGTACAATCAAGATGAATACACTTCAATAGAGTTGTCAATATCAAGAATTGCATTAGCCTTGAGTGAGATTTAATGTGGATGTTTGACTGAAATTGGGGTGCCATTTTCATCTCAAAAGGAAATATCTTATCTTATATCCCACATTTGTACTGTTGGAGAGATTTTGGTCATTTTTATATGGTTGTAATTTTTTATGTGTCTCAAGAGACATCCTTATGGACAAGGTGGAGGTTATGTGTGAGACTTGTGTGATCCCTTAGGTGACAAAATAAGACTAATTTTGACTAGTATGAATAACAACTTAGTGATGACATGGTGACTAGATGGACCAATTAGAGTATGACACATGGCACATATTCCAAGGTAGATGAGCTAGCAAGATGACACTTGGCATGACCTCGCATTATCATAGATGATTTGGTGAAGGTCAACTATGCATGTGACAAAGTGATAGGTTTCCATGTAGTAGGGGTAGTGATGTGGCACAAAAATCAAGGTGATGACCTAGATGAGGGTGACATGTGTCATATTGTCATAATGTCATGATGATGTGGCATGCTGTTGACTAGATATGCAAAAATACAACATTGCCACACATGGTGGTGGATGTTGATGTGTAGATTTCAGATGGACACACCATATTACATTACATGGTAGTGAATCAATAGTTGTCACTTAGTCAGAATGGGAAGATTCACACCAGATAAGGAATGCGACATGGCGACAAAAAATTAGAGGCCACCATGTGGTAGTGTGTCAAGGATGAGGTAGCAGTTTGATGACCAATCAAGAGGTGACATGTGGTGCTTAGGTGGCTAAAGACCTAGTGGGATGATGATGTGGTAGTGACTGTGCAAAGACCAACAAATCAGAGGGTACCACATGTCATAAGGCTAGTCAACCAAGTTTGACTTGAAGTGAAAATGGAGGGAAAAATGCAAATTTCCAAAAAATTTGAACATGGACACCTTTTTAAATAAAATTGGTTTTTATTTTATACAATTCAAACTTTGTAAAATGGAAACATTTGTAAGTAAAAGGGTCTTTAAATTAGTTTTTGAATGTGGATGTCAAATAGACTCCAATTTTCTAGTTTGAACATGGACACCTTTTTAAATAAAATTGGTTTTTATTTTATACAATTCAAACTTTGTAAAATGGAAACATTTGTAAGTAAAAGGGTCTTTAAATTAGTTTTTGAATGTGGATGTCAAATAGACTCCTTGGGCATGTCTTGTAGGAAAACACATGAATATTATATATTGTAGGAAAGCTCTCAAAGTCTAATTTCCATATTTATGATTAGTGTTTGCACATTTATCATTGGGTAAGAAATATTCTAAGTTTTGTCCAATGTGCTCCACATTTAGTTGCATTTTGGTATGGGTAGTTCAGATTCGGTTTGTTAAAAAATAGTGAAATGTGTATATGTCAAACTTGGAGATTTTTTTTTTAGTAGTATTATTTTATCTCCAAATTAGTTTGGTAGAGGTTTTGGCATCATTTTGGTACCAGATCTGATAGTTTATCACAAAGGGGCTTTTCTCATCATTTTTGTAAGATATTTGTGAGTTTGTCAGGAGCAATGATGGGATTTGATCAAATTTTCAGTTTTAGAGATAAGAAAGAGGTTTTGCAACAACACTCGATGGAGATTCAAGTGGACAAGTGTAAATTCCAAATCAAATCATGCATTCCTTCCTCTTCTATGTCTTTCTTTTCTCTCTCTTTGTATAGGGTTGGTTTTAGGCTTTAAACAAGTTTCCATAGTTGTGATACACCATTCTCAATATTTCTCTCTCATGTGAACAACATCTATCAAGTTTTAGTGTATAGTTCTATTCTATTGTGTGTTTCATGAGTACTTTCATACATCTTGAATGTACCTATTTCAAAGAAATGGATACAAAAAGAAACAAGTTACTTAGCTTGATTCTGATTCTTGTCTCCTATCTCTTCTATTTGTAATCTTCTATAGTTTATGGGAGAAGAACATAGATCTAATTGCATCTCAATTTGGGTTGTATGTCTTGATGTATTTTTATTTTGATTCAAATAATCATGTAAATGCTTGATATACTTCATACGGTTGTAGATTTCATGAGAAGGATAGTATGAGTATGAGTTTTAGTTTGAACATAGATGTATGATTCACTAAGTGAAGGGATAGATATAATATCTAATGTATGTTGTGAATTGTAGAATATCCATTGGGTAGGACATTGATCATTCATAGGATCTACATGTTTCTTGTTGTTGCATATATGGGTTTTGTTGATATTAATCAATTAACCAAAATCTATGTTCTCTTTCATGTTGTAGAGTTGAAAAGGATACCTACACTTAGTTTGTGAATCTCGTAGACCATGTTATTAGTTATTTCATACCTTTTTAATTTCATGAAGATATAAGGTTTTGGGGTTTTCATCTACTTAATATAGATTTTGATTTATATTTTAGGAATAGGTACCCTATATATGAATCTAAGGTCTACCCTCCTAGGTTTTGTAGATCCTTAAGTGAAGAAGGAGTTCAACCTTATAGTTGGCCCAAGTTTTAGACAACTTGTGTCCATAATAGGAGATAGCTTCCCTTAGATTCAATTTTGTCTTGGTTACCTTGTAGTTGAAATCTCTATTAAATTGGGAGCTGACAAATGTATCATGGATCCTTATCCTATGTTTAGAGAAATTAATTCCATTCATTGTGGGAGTTATCATTCTCTTTGGTCAAGGAGTACTTATTTCCCAACATGTCAAGTAATGTATGGTTATTTTATTTATAAGGTTTTTGTGATATCAAGGCTTTTTGAATCCTTAGGATCTCCTCTTGGATCAAGTGTGGACATATATTTGATCTCACAGGTGTTAATTTTATTAGTTGTTTGATCTCTAATTGTTCTTTTGGGGCAAGACCTATATTTTGTAATAAATTTCCTGACAAACTGACTTGTGGTCTTGTTGACTATATATTTGAGATCTAAGATTAGAGTAAGTAGTGAGGAAGATTGGTAGAAGATAGATATTACAAAATTATCTCTGTAGGCTTGAGCTTCTAATCTTTCCAATTTTAAATTGAATGTATATGGTGGAAAATAGGTAGTCCTTATATCTGTCATGTTGTATGAATATTATCTCATCATATATGCATTTGGAATCAATATATTTCTTATGGTTTCTTCCATATTTGTGTTAGCTTCTGTGTGTTTACTCTAGCATGCTAGTTGGTGAGCGATGTTCATTTCATTTCTTCATCCTACATTGTGTAATATGGTATCAAATAGAAGGTTTCCTTCTTGTGGAGTCTTTGGATCATGGAGAACTTTGTTTGGATTGGTTATAGGGTGGAAGATATGATTTTATAACCTATAAATAATAGAGGGTCATGATTCTTATAGGAACTATTGTCAAAATGGTTTGAGGTAGAGAAAATGTAGATAATTCCATTATGGACATTTTGAGATAGATCACAACTAGACTTGAAGCTATTGAAATAACCTAGAGAAGAGGAGTACATCTTGATGATGTTAGTGATGAAGAAGAAGCACTTGTAAACAATCTTGAACTTGAGATAGAACAAGATGAAGAAAGACTCTTTGGAGCCTTGAGCAGAGAAAATTCAAGACCTACTTTTTAACTTTCAAGTTACCATGGGAAGATTGATAATGATACTTTATTGGATTAGATTTCTGAGATTAAGAAGTTCTTTGATTATAAAAGTATTCCTAAAAATAGAAAAGTGAGGATAGTAATTACTAAGTTGAAGGGACATGATTCTCTTTGGTGGGCACACTTGCAAACTGATATTCAAAGGAGAGGAAAGGAAAAGATCAATACTTGGGTGAAAATATTTGGTAAGTTTGAAAAAAATTCCTTCCTAATGATTATCAAGTTAATTTGTTAACAAGATTGCGATATTTGATACATAAAGACATAATTATGGGAGATTAAATTGAGGAATTCTACAAGTTAGACATTAGATATGGACATGTTGATGATGAGGTTGAAAAGGTTAGTAGATACCTTAACAATATGATAAATTCGATACAAGATGAAATTGGTTTATAAAAGACATGAAGAACTTGAATGTTTTCTTTTCTTTAATCCCTAAAAGACTAGAAAATAAGATAAACTTGACCATGCACTTGAGGTTAGATCTTTGTTGATTAAATATTAAGATATAATTTTAGATAATTTACCTGATAGATTATCCCATATAAGAAGTATTACTCACTTTATGGATTTGATACCTAAAGCTAGTTTGCCTAATAAAGCACCACCTAGTTTAACACTTTTTGAAAATGAAAAATTGAATAGAGAAGTGCAAGAATTGTTTGAGAAAGGTTTGATCCAAGAGAGTTTGAGTCATTGTGCAGTAATTTTTGTATGGGCACCTAAAAAGAGTGGAGAATGGAGAATGTGCACTGATTCTAGAGCTATAAATAGAATAATAGTGAAATATAGTTTTCCCTTGCTTAGAATGGATGACATTATGAATCGTTTGAGTGGAGTTAGTATTTTACAAAAAATGATTTGAAATGTGGATATCATTAGATTAGAATTAGAGAAGGGGATGAATGGAAGACTTTCTTTAAGCCTAATGAGGGTTTGTATGAGTGATCAGTTACGCCTTTTGGTTTAACTAATGTACCTATTACTTTCATGAGGTTTATGAATGGAGTTTTGAAGTTCTTGAGATGGTTTTTGATTATATATCGATATGACATACTGATATACAATAAGACTAAAGAAGAGAACCTAATTCATATTAGACAATTCTTGCAGAGGTGAAAGGAAGAAAAATTATTGATAGACTATAATAAATGTTCTTTTATAAAAGAGGAGATTGGGGTAAGTGCACAAAGTTGTGGTGCCAAAAGGGGGGTATAAGTGGACACCTTTTTCCTGGAATCTGCAAATTTTGAACTTCAACAAGAATTTGAAGATAGTTACGCTCAAAATTTTTAGATATGACAAAAACAAAAGTCACATTCCTTTGAATCTAGTTTCTAAACTACTAATTTTTAAAAAAAATGGTTTAGTTTTAGGTCCTCAAAAAAGGGGGCCACAAAAAGTGGTAGTGTTTATTCCAAAAAAACATAACACAGTACAAAGTGTGGCCCCCCTAAAATTTTAACTTTTTTTTTGAAATTCTTTAATCACTCTAGTCAAAAGTTATTTAACACTATGTAGTTTATCCCAGATTTTTCAGGTAATTTTATAATGTGTATTTTTTTTTTTAATGAATTTTTTAACTAGACACATCCCAAAAACATGAAATATCTATGCTCCCCCTAAAAATAATTGAAAACTAATCTAAAATCAAATTTTTTTTTTCAAAGTGTGTAGAATGGAGTCTAGTTTCTAAAAAATTAAGTTATTACAAAATTTGATGAATGAGGTAAAATCTATAGCCCAATTAGTACGTGGTGGTTTTTGACAAAAAATGAACATACATTCAAAAGAAATTATAGATGAAAGACTTGAAATAGTTCGAATTAAAAATAAATTATATGGTTAGATAGCTAAGATAGAGACCTATAATGCTATGTAACTTAATCTTATCGATACCCAACCATGAGAAATCTTGAAGGGGAGCATAGAAGAAAAAACAATCATTTTTTGTATGTTTGCTAGAAAACATGTCTCAGGCTTGTTCATCAAATCCAAACCTTTGGGTTGGATCTCCAAGGCAAAACCAAGCCTTAGGCTTGGGTTTAATTAAGGTTTAAATAGTACGTGCATCCTATAGTACAAACACACTATTTAAACCTCAGTTCTAAATAGCGCGTGCGCACTATAGGGTGCATGCACTATAGTGCGCATGCACTATTAAGATCTAAGTTGCAAAAGAGAACTACGTGGGGGGGGATAGGGGAATGGCTATGTGTGTGCGTGAAAGAGATAGAGAGAAAGTAGGGGATAAGAGAGCGGAGAGAGTACAGGATGGGAGAGAGAAAATGAGAAAGAGTAGGGGTGGAAAAGAGAGTATAGGATGAGAGAGAGAGTGTAGGGGTGGCAAAGAGAGGAAGTGTGAGAGAGAGTAGGGGTGGAAAAGAGAGAGTGCAGGATGGGGGAAAGAGATTTAAAGTAGGGGATGGGAGAGAGAAGAAGTGTGAGAGAGAGTATAGGTTGGGAGAGAGAGATTAAGAGTAGGGGATGGGGGAGAGAGAGAGTAGGTGATGGGAGATGGAGTGGGAGAGGAAGAAATTGAGAGAGAGGAGGATGGGAGTTCATGTGTGAAAGAGAGAGAGTATGGAATGGGAGAGGGGGAAGACAAAGTAGCTCAAGAGAGAGTAGGGGATGGAAGAGAGAGTAGGCGATGGGAGAGGGAGTGGGAGAGGGGGAGAGAGGGGGGAATAGAAATGTGTAAAAGAGAGAGAGAGAGAGAGAGAGAGAGAGAGAGAGAGAGAGAGAGAGAGAGAGAGAGAGAGAGAGAGAGAGAGAGAGTAGGGGATAGGAGAGAGTGTGAAAATTTAAGAGAGACTAGAGGGTAGTGGAGAGGGAGAGTGGAGAGGGAGAGAGTGAGAGTGAGAGAGAGAGAGTAGGCAGTGGGAGAGGGAGAGAAAGTGAGAGAAAAAGTAGGGGATGGAAGAGGAGAGAGGGGGGATGGGTGTGTGTGTGTGAAAGAGAGAGTCAAGAATGAGAGAGGGGAAAGAGAGATAGAGAGAGTAGGCAATGGTAGAGGGATGGGAGAGAGAGAGAGAGAGAGAGAGAGAGAGAGAGAGAGAGAGAGAGAGAGAGAGAGAGAGAGAGAGAGAGAGAGAGTAGGCAGTGGGAGAGGGAGTGGGAGGGAGAGAGAGGTGGAATCGAAGCATTTAAGAGAGATAGAGTTGGGGATGGGAGAGAGTAGGTAGTGGGACAAGGACTATGAGAGAGAGAGAGACAAGGGGAATGGGAATGTGTATTTATTTATAAGAGAGATAGAGTAAAGGATGGGAGAGAGTGTAAGAGTTTGAGAGAAAGTAGTAGGGGATGGGAGAGAGAGTGAGAGTAAGGGATGGGAGAGAGAGATAGATAGAGAGTAGAGAGGAAGAAAGAGAACTTGAGAGAGATAGATAGTAGGTGGTAGGAGAGGGAGTGGGAGAGGGAAAGGGAGAGAAATAGGGGGGATGGGAGTGTGTGTGACAGATGTAGAGAGTAGGGGATGGGAGAGAAGAAGAAGAGTAGGGGGATAAGAGTGTCTGTATCTATGAAAGTGAGAGAGTAGGGGATGGGAGAGAGTGTGAAAGTATGAAAGTAGGGTGTGGCAGAGAGAGAGAGTACAATGATGGGGGAGAGAAAGTAGGTAGTGGGAGAGGAAAAGAGAGAGGGGGGATGGGAGTGTGTGTGTAAGAGAGATAGAGAACGGGATGGGAGAGAGTGTGAGAGTGTGAGAGTAGGGGGTGGCAGAGAGAGAGAGAGTATGATGATGGGGGAGAGAAAGTAGGTGGTGGGAGAGGGAAAGAGAGAGGGGGGATGGGGGTGTATGTGTAAGAGAGATAGAGTAGGGGATGAGAGAGAGTGAGAGTGTGAGAGAGTAGGGGATGGGAGAGGAGAGAGAGAGTAGGGGATGGGGGAGAGTGTGAGAGTGTGAGAGAGTAGGGGATGGGAGACGAGAGAGAGAGCAGGGGATGGGGGAGAGAAAGTAGGTGGTGGAAGAGAGAGTGGGAGAGGCAGAGAGAGCTTGTACAAGATGGGAGAGAGAGAGAGAGAGAGTAGAGAGGGAGAGAGAACTTGATAGAGAGATAGTAGGTAGTATTAGTGTGAGTGCGAGAGAGAGTAGGGGGTGGTAGAGAGAGTACGACGATGGGGGAGAGAAAGTAGATAGTGGGAGAGGAAGAGAGAGGGGGAATGGGAATGTGTGTGAGAGAGAAAAAGTAGGGGATGGGAGAGAAGAGAGAGAGTAGGGGATGGGGGAGAGAAATTAGGTGGTAGGAGAGGGAGAGGGAGAGAGATAGGGGGGATAAGAGTGTGTGTGAGAGATCTAAAGAGTCGAGGATGGGAGAGGAGAGGGGGTGAGAGAGGTAGAGAGTAGGTGGTGGGAGAGGGAGAGTGAAAGAGAGTAAAGGATGAGAGAGAGTAGGAAGAGAGAGAGGGAGGGGATGTGAGAGAGAGTAGGGAGGATGGGGAGTGATGTGTTTTGAGATAGTGCGTACGCACTATAGTGCATACGCGCTTTATAGTGCATACACGCATTATAGTGCGTACGCACTAGAGTGCGTATGAACTATCTCAAATCACCAAAAAATGATAAAAAACCAACCTTGGGGCCCATTTAATCCATTTTTAACTTTTGGTCTGTTATGCTCTCTGTTATTCCGACAAAAAATACGGGTTTCAACATAGCAAACACTATTTCAACACTTTTGGAAGCTAGCAAACACCAAATTCAATCATTGTATATGTGATTTGAAGAATTTTTGAATATTCCTTTAATAAAAAAGGTTAGTGCAATCCATTTTAAATATTGTTTGTTGATATATAGATACAAATTTGATTATAATTTGATATGTTATGTAATATATAGTGAATTCATTGAAAATTGTATGTTTGAATGAAATGTTATTTTGAAATGGTTAGAAATTTGACAAGTTGTTTGATATATATTGTGTATTCGTTCAAATAATTATAATTTTCATATTTAATTAAATAATTTATAATTTACACATTTTAAGTAATTCGAATGTTTGAATAATTTGACATGTAGAAATCATCATCATGCCAAGGAAGAAACCAAAGATTCAAACAAATGCAAATAGGGAGAGAGATTTGACAATTAAAAGAGATAAAATGAAATTACTACATGAACAAAGGAAATTGCAAAGAAATGATGAAGAATCAACTTTCGAAGAGGATCAAGAACCACCAGTACAAAGAAACAAGGAGGAAGAATTAGAAAGACGAAGAGAACGAATGAGATTGTTACGCTCAAGAAGATAATTGAATTGTGAAGCTACACCATCCTCCAATGTTGGAATCATATCGTCCGCTACACCATCTTTAAATGTTAGAGTCATATCATCCACTACACCATCTTCCAATGTTGATGTCATATCATCCTCTCATGTTGAAGAGACACTGATTTATAGATTCGACGATATACACACTCCATCATGTCATGTTGAAAGCACAACATCAACACATCAAGTAGGTGATATTCCATCTTTTACATCTTATTGCCAAGGCACATCATCTTTGGTTCAAGGTACACAATACACTCAACCTTATATTGATGTTCAAAATGTTGAGAGAATTGAAGAGATTAGAACACCTTCTAGAATTCGTTCTAGAAAACCAAAATATTTGATTGATATTGATACTAACATTTTGAAATCAATGCCTGACAAGATTAGCAAGCATACTTGTCAAAGAAAAGTTAATCATATGTGGAGATTATTTTTTGAAGAATTAAATATTATATGTCAATGCCAATTATTTATTGAAATGATGAGGAATTTGAAATTTAGGCCTATCATGGAGATTCTTGGGCTAAGAACGATGGATGATTCAAATGAAAGAAATATTGTAAAGAATCTAATGAGTGCTTATGAAAAAGTGGGTTCTAAATCACGCACAAAAGATAGTAATATCACAAGACGAGTACTCACATTGATAATAGTAAGTAACCAAATGAAGAAAGATTGACTCATGAGAAAGACAAGAAAAACATTAAAAATTGGTAGAGGTACCTTAAGGAGAGCCATGCTAAGGTGTGAGAGATTAGAAGATCCAACAAAAAATGAGTTATGGACGTTTAGCGGTAGAATACCATGAAAGGATAAAGAAATTAGTGAAGCCTTGAAATCATTGATCGAAGATTTTTGAAAAAATAACACACGTGTTTCTCTTAATCAAAGAGATGTTGTAAGAAGGAGGATTGGTAGCCAAAATCGCGAGCCACATGTGAAACATTTTTTGGACTCAACTCAGACACAATTTTTTGCAAAATTTATTGTTATGTATCCTCAAATTTGAATAAGTCACAGATTTTTTGAGATGGGTAAACCTTTTTATGTGAAAATTAATCACACACACACAACTTGTTGTTGTAGGATACATATTGAATTTTCTAACCATTTTGATGTTTTTAGGCACATATGCGTAGTTTTGCATTCTTAATTTATTTTGCAGGATTGTGACATAAAAGAGCCACTAATATCTTCAAGGGAATTCATATCCAACATTTTATGTGAAATAGGGGATGGCCAACAATTTTACAAGACATCATGCTTGGATGGTACGTGCTTATTTTGTGGTTCTTTGCAACTTTTATCAACTTGTCAACATATAGATAGTACACATGCAATTGGAAATGAAATAGTAGATTATGGAAAATTTAAGACAGTGACATATGCTCTAAAAGATGGGAAACATGGTAAAAGATGTGATCTAGTTATTGAAAAGATTCCAGTGTATGAGTTCATGAAGATTTTTCATGAAAAAATTATTTACGAGTATGCAAGGCATACCCATAGAGCTCGATGGTTGGATTTGCAATTCAAGTTGTGCAAGGATATGTTTCCATTGGATACCATTGTTTTGGTTGTATATTTTGCAGAGAACTACATGCTACAACCACAAAATGAGGTGCAAGCAAAGTATTATACATATCAACAGATTTCCATATTTGTTCACATAACATTCATGCATTCACCTACAAGTACAGAGGATGATAGGAAGATTTTGAGGGAGTACCATTTTTACATCAGTGATGATTGATCACATTCTACAGAGTTTGTACATGGTTGTTTTCAACTATTTTATGGAGATTTGTCTAACAGGGGCATATCATATTGTCAACACATTATTTGGTCAGACAATTATGCATCTCAATTCAAGAATGCACGACTGTTCTATTGGTTGAGCAGGATGCACAGGTTGTGTAGAATTCAATATATGTGGAATTTCACAGAGGCTGGTCATGGTAAGGGAGAGCATGATGGTGTAGGCGCATGCATTAAAAGAGCCTTGGCTCATGAAGAACTAAAGTACAAAGATGGAGCAATATTGATAGATGCAAAATCCATCATCCAATGATGTAATGCTATAATGGGTCTAGGTAAGGAAGGTGAGTCTATACTTTGTAGATTTTTTTGGTTGATAGATAATACTAACATTGCACCATATCAAGATTGTTGCACACTAATAGGATCTAGTGAGTTACACTCTTTTAGATGCTCTGATGCAGGTTCATGGAGTATCCACACACGAAAAATGGCATGCTATTGTCCATCATGTGTAGAGAAAAATTGGGATGACTGTGAGTCAACTGAATGGGTGGACAAACGGGATATACAAGTTTTGGACCCAATTGACACCTATCATCCCCTACAAACAATAAAAATGGTAGAGATGGATTCATCTATTGACTTTGACCGCTTGTCAGATCTAGTGCAACTTGGTAATATATATATATATATATATCTTTGTAATTTCAATATATAACTTTATAACTTTTACCCAAGTATTTTTTGAATTAATGACTGCATTTTGTACATTTTTCACTATAGGCCATGTTTTTGCTGTTATTGCACCTGAAGACAATGAATAAGGGATAGATTATTATTTGTGTCATTGTGTTGAAGCCAAACAAAAATTGGATCACTCGGTTATAGATGGTGAAGGTTTAGAGTACCATGTTGGTGCGGTGGTTGTAACAGGCACATGGATTAGACAATATCCTATGAAGAATCCTAACTTGTGGTTATTCAAGGATTGGCAAATAGAGAGGAAGATTCTTCATTATTCAAACCTTGTTGTTGCATCAAATGTCCACTTGATAAAATATGGTGGAAAACCACATAATAAGATTCTTTGGAAAGTTCGCGAGTCAGACCATGAGGCAATACTTGAGACATTAAAATGTCAAGCAGATCTAGTTGGCTCATTAAATTGAATTGGGAGAGAGAGAAAAAGTGATCAATTGGATCCAAATACAATGTTACAACCTCTTCCCCAAGACTATCACATGACTAAGGTGGACCATATTGTTACGATGTGTAAGTGATGAGATTTAGTTTTGATTTGTTTAGAATCTAGATACATTATTTGAATTTATATTAGATTCTTTAATAGGACCCATTTTTTTAATCTTATCTTAGATTTTTTACTGTACTAATTCTTCATTTTTAGGTCACCAAAGAAGAGGGCTAATAAAGTTGACGCACAAGTGATAAAGGGTGAGATGCCAAAATCATATCTGAAATGGTATTATCAATTCACATCCTCAATAGTTATTAGTGTTCTTTGTTCAAGTACCATTATATGCTAATCATCTTATGCCTAGAATTGTAGAGGTTAAATTATGTCAATACTAAGGTTTGTAGCATCAATACTAAGGTTTTTAGCATCAATTGGTCACTCTAAGTATAGTAGTTGTATCATGAATCCTTTTGAACCAATATGACTAAGATTCTTAGAAGAAGACTAAACCATATCATCTGTCTACTCCCTCTTTATATAAGAGTTTGTCAAACAATGAGAATGAAACATTGATTATTACTCCCCCCTCAATGTAAAATTCTCATTGATTGCATTTTGTAAAGTTTTAAGTCACTATAAACCTCTATATCATTGTAAGAATCTTATCATCAAATTACACAACAATGAGAATATGAGCAATGACTTCTTCACATGAACCTGACAATTATAAATGCTACACCTTAATAAATGTTTTGTATAATTTTTTCTATGTATGTCATTTTTTACATATATTTCATGTATGACATTATTAGACATATGCTTATGATGTTTCAAATTATTGATAAATGAATTATATGATATTGTTAGACCTTATGGAATCAACTTTGATTTTTTATTATCACATTGGTTTGATGCTTGTATAACTGGATTAGTTGATTGGATGCTAAGATTTGATGATTGTGAATTTTAAGATATAATATTTTGGAAAATCAAGAAATTTCATAATGCATATTACCTTAGACCCATACAAATTTTTATATATTTAAAAATCAATAGTTATCCATAGTTGACAAAGATTAGCACCTTTATGTTCGTTGAATTCTTTGTTGAAATTTGTGACTATGGCTACATGAATGGTTTGAATGTATGATTTTATCACATGTTCTAGATGTTTTTGCATGTGAATGGTTTTATGCCACTTTAATTTTATGCCTATAAAACACTATATACAATAATGCTTCTTGTTAGCTTCAATAAGACCCTATCTTGCCCAACATGCTAAAACCTCAATAATGATGTTTTTTTTGTTCATAGTTCGAATACCCATGTTTGTAGAGTTTGATTCTATTAGTTTGATTTTATTAATAACCCCATGATATATTTTTAAATATTCCACATGTTTGGTTTTATATTCAATCAATCAACATATTTTCCTTTTAATTCTTCCACATTTGGCATATCCATCTAACAATGAACTTATGATACTCCCATCAAGAAGTGCATGATTGCATGGTTTTATGGTGGATGTCCCTCTCTTTTTTAAATTCCAATTTTATTCATCTATATGAGTAAGGGAGATCAATTCCATTTCTTTCAATTGTATTTAAAGGTCATTAAAGTTTTTTCAAACAATGTGATTAAATAAATATTATTCAGCATTTACCTCTATCATCAAGGTTGATTCATTCCTCCAAAATTAAAAGCCAAACTTAACATAGAAAAGTAAAGCAACCCTCAACTATATTCTCATTAAACACTGTGAATTCAAATATCTTTGATGGGGCATATCTCAGAGCTCATGTGATATATGGATGAGGTTCTAGTTCCTACAGGATCATGTTGTAGAGACCTACGATAACCTTGCTCACTTTTTGGAGATTGCATTCCCTTTTCATTCTACAATGCCATCTCGGGTGATGCTGAAACTTGCAGTGTTGGCCAATACAAAGTTGCCAACTACCAAACCTCTTTCATGTTTCATTGTGGGATCAAACTGTCTACTCCATTAGCTTCAGGTTCTAGGTAAACCCTATCCCCAACCTCGTCCTGTCCCCTTTAGTGCTTGAACTACAATGCCATCTCGGGTGATGCTGAAACTTGCAGTGTTGGCCAATACAAAGTTGCCAACTGCCAAACCTCTTTCATGTTTCATTGTGGGATCAAACTGTCTACTCCATTAGCTTCAGGTTCTAGGTAAACCCTATCCCCAACCTCATCCTATCCCCTTTAGTGCTTGAACGTTCTCAGGCACACTGAACTAGAATGTCCCTAAGGGTCACTAAATGCCACAGGGTTGCAATCTTTGACGGGGCATATCTCAAAGCTCGTGCAAGATATGGATGAGATTCCAATTCCTATAGGACCATGTTGTAGAGACCTACAATAACCTCTCTCTCTTTTTGGAGATCACATTCCATTTTCATTCTACAACGTCATCTCGGGTGATGCTGAAACTTGTAGTGTTAGCCAGTACAAAGTTGCCAACTACCAAATCTCTCTCATCTTTCATCGTGGGATCAAACTATCTGCTCCATTAGCTTTGGGTGGCTGGATAAACCCTATCCCCAACCTCATCTTGTCCCTTTTAGCGCTAAAACATTCTTAGGCATGCTGAACCAAAATGTCCCTAAGGGTCACTAAATGCCATAGGGCTGCAATCTTTGACGGGGCGCATCTTGGAGCTCGTGCAAAGTATGGATGCAATTCTAGCTCTTAAAAAGCCATGTTGTGGAGACCTACAATAACCTCTCTCACTTTTTGGAGATCACACACTATTTTCATTTTATGACACCATCTCGAGTGATGCTGAAACTTGCAGTGTTGGCCAGTACAAAGTTGCCAACTGCCAAATCTCTCTCATCTTTCGTCATGGGATCAAACTGTCTACTCCATTAGCTCTGGGTGGCTGGGTAAACCCTATGCCCAACCTCATCTTGTCCCCTTCAGTGCTCAAACATTCTCAGGCACGCTGAACCAGAATGTCCCTAAGGGTCACTAAATGCCACAGGGCTGCAATCTTTGATGGGGCATATCTCAGAGATCATGCAAGATATAGATGAGATTCCAATTCCCACAGGACCATGTTGTAGAGAGCTACAATAACCTCTCTCACTTTTTGGAGATCACATTCTATTTTCATTCTACAATGCCATCTCGAGTGATGCTGAAACTTGCAGTGTTGGCCAATACAAAGTTGCCAACTGCCAAATCTCTCTCATCTTTTATCGTGGGATCAAACTATCTACTTCATTAGCTCTGGGTGGCTGGGTAAACCCTATCCCCAACCTCATCCTATCCCCTTCAATGCTTGAATGTTATCTGACATGCCAAATCGAAATGTCCCTAAGGGTCACTAAATGCCATAGGGCTGCAATCTTTGACGGGGCATATCTTGGAGCTTGTGCGAAGTATGGATGCTATTCTAGCTCCTACAAAACTATGTTGTGGAGACCTACAATAACCTCTCTCACTTTTTGGAGATCACACACTATTTTCATTTTGTGACACCATCTCGAGTGATGTTGAACCTTGCATTGTTGGCCAGTACAAAGTTGCCAACTGCCAAATCTCTCTCATCTTTTGTCGTGGGATCAAATTGTCTACTCCATTAGCTTTGGGTGGCTAGGTAAACCCTATCCCCAACCTCATCTTTTCCCCTTTAGTGCTCAAACATTCTCAGGCACGCTGAACTAGAATGTCCCTAAGGGTCACTAAATGCCATAGGGCTGCAATATTTGATGGGGCATATCTTAGAGCTCATTCAAGATGTGGATGAGATTCCAATTCCTACAAGACCATGTTGCAGAGACCTACAATAACCTCTCTCACTTTTTGGAGATCACATTCTATTTTCATTCTACACTGCCATCTTAGGTGATGCTGAAACTTGTAGTGTGTGATGGAAGGATCTTAATTATATTGTTGGAAAGCATATCTAGCATGTCATTTTTGGAAAGATTAATCATGGAACTTGGTAAATGTTTCATAAGTTAATGAAATGTGTTACTACTAGATTATGTAAACTTAGGATTATATGATCTCCAAGAGTTTGGTTATGTTCTTTAGCACACCTTGGACGCAAGGTAGTGTGTAGCTTCTACTCCCTCTTTGTGAGTAATGTTAGTCACTTTGTATATGTAAATTGGTTTTCAATTGGGTATGTTATTTTCAACCTTAATGGTGATCAAGGATTAGCTTGAATCAGCTTGTAACTATCTAGCCACCAGATTTTTTGTGATTCCATCAAATGTGGGTTTTGTTCGTATTTATTTATTTATTTTTATTTGTTGTGCTCTTGACCTTTGAGGCTTTGAATTTAAACTTGTGGACTTTGGTTTTTCAAATTTTATGTTCTTGAGGTGGCTAGGAGGTATGTTCTATGTTGCTAGTTATGTGTTGTGATATTCTTTATCAAGTTCAATGTGGAACATTGATATAATGTATAAGGGAGTAGATTGTAAAGAACATACCATTCTCCTTTTTGTAATACACTATTTATTATATTTCAATTAAACTCACTTCTAAATCCTATCTTCCACTTGGACCCATTCCTCTTTTGACAATCCCTAAGATTTCCAATTCTTATAAATTCGAGTAGAGACAAGATGAACCAGATTAATACAGTGACCTATAGATTGAAGGAGGATGGTTAAGAAATGGTCTACTAGAGATCAACCAAGGATAAGGATAGCATAGTAAGAAAATGATTATTTATCTGGTATATATAAGTCTTTTATATAACAAACCATTTATATGCATAGTAAAAGAACTGAATATAGATTTGAGACATATTGATCACCTGCAGTCTGATCATCTTCATAAGTATGCAACTTTTGTTTCATTGTTTCATGCGGGTTTATTGAACTTTCTTTATGAGGTCATTTATAGATGGGATGTTCAAAGGTTGAGTTCCTATGGGCTGTCAATACTTCGACTATGGTGACATATGACAAGGTTGTCGCATTAATTGGTCACATTCCTAATATTGACACACAACTAAATTGGGACCAACTATTCCTCATAGGTTTACACCAGAAAACATATTTTAATGGAGATGCTCTATACATGTGATGCTCATAGTCATCTATCTTTTAAGAAAATCATCACTACTTACATGTGATGCTCTATACGGCCTATTGTGTGGTGACCATTCCAAATATAAGGTGTTCACCATTTCGTATGAAACTAAACTATCATTTCTTCCCATATTATTGGTTTTTCTTCCCCTTCCTCTATTTGCATTTCCTCTACCACCTTCTTGTCTCTCTTTTTTCCTATTGACCATATCTTATGCACTTATAGCCAATTGGAAACTATCTCTAAGTGTCTTAGGAAAAATCAAGGTAATCCCATTTTGCAAGTTTTA
Source organism: Cupressus sempervirens (assembly GCA_028749045.1). NCBI lineage: Eukaryota > Viridiplantae > Streptophyta > Pinopsida > Cupressales > Cupressaceae > Cupressus > Cupressus sempervirens. Next base: position 327,823,854 of record CM053790.1, read on the forward strand.
TATGAGCCCATTAAGATACCTTGCAACATTTTCATCTTTATGCTCTAATCCACCTCTTATGCTAAACTTGTGAAATTCCTCTATGTAGGTCATCAAACCCATCTCCTTTTCTTTCAAGTTATTCCTTATCCTCGATTTTTGGATTGTATTATTTGATGGAAGAGGCACATCCTTCACCATTTGTTCATGTTTGTTCCACCATTACAAAACCTATTTTCCATTACACTACTCCACCATGTCAATGTTGTCCCTCTTAGCTATGTTTTGTATAGCTTTACCTTATTTTACTTCACTTATATATCCATAATTATAATAGTTCTCTTGGGTATCTATCAACCGCAAAACCTCTTCACTATCTATCTTGCCATGATAGATATGGAAATCAGTTATTGTCTTTCTTCTACCACATTGAAATATCTTCAACAACCTTATCATCCTTCTTTCTTCAAGATCTAAGTCCCCTCCATCCTCTCCATGAGGATTCTCAAGTGCTTAAGCATCACTTTCTTGTTCTTCATGCACATCCCTTGTAGGAATCCTTTCCAAAGCTTCCAAGATTTCTGAGATGGTTGCATTTTACTTGCTTACTTGTCTCACTTCTCTTTACCTTATTGCATCTTAGTCTCTTTGTTTCCTCAACTCTCTATCCATTATTTTAGTAGCTTATATTAGCTCTTGTATCTCCTTCTATATATATTTTTTGGAGGCATCTTCTCAATATAACAATCTACAACACAAGTAAGTAATTTTGCACCCCTCAATAGATCTACGAGATTTGATAACAATGATTTGAGGAGTCAAACTAGATCCCCAAGAAGTACTAAAAATTCAGCAAATGACTTGTTTCAAGAATAGATTCAAACCATTAAACTAAATACCTACCCTTCTCCACAAGGGTCCCTCCAAATGTTCAAATTGGGTTACCAAACCACATTCCACAAAATATCCTTCTTATGAGGAGCATTGAATCCTCTAATAATCTATGATATAATATTCCTTTATAGCTTTTGTTACAACTCTCCTAGATGGTGAACTGTCTCCCATTTACTATATCAACTTTACTTGCCAATTCTCTTATTTCTTTATTATTCTTCCTACCCAAAAAATAATTCTTACCTTCCACATTAGGTTTTTACTTTCTCTTAGTAACCATGTTAAAAAAGGGTCTAGTAGTCGAAAACTTCTTCTTCCTACTATTGACTTCTACCCATTGGCTTTGAGCTTTGTTGGTGTAGGAGAACCTAGGAAATATGCCAAGTTTCCTAAATCATTTTTGGCTTGTAGTGGTCTTGGCTAGACCACATGAATAAGTGCTATGTGATAAAGCCCCAAGTGTGTGAGTTGTGTTTGTAAATAGGTTTTTTTTGTGTTTGAGTTCCCAAGTTGCTTCTATGTTGGCAAAATTGCTTAAATTGCTTGTTAGAGCCTAGAATGGTCAAACATTGACCAAGACCCTAGGAGGATGGGAAAGATGGAAAAAATTTTAAAAGTTGTAATTACATGGAAATAGGTTCATTTAACCATGTTTGAGGTCATGGAGCCATTAAATGCACAATAGTGCAAAAGTTGCACTTGGCAACTTTGCAAGTTTGCAAAGTTGCTTGACAACATTAACAAAAAGTGCTAAAACTTTATAAGGGCTTCAAGAATCAGTTGGAAACCTATGAGATCTATTGATTCATGTGGGTAAGAGGTATTTAAGACCAATCCAAGTCAGTTTGAGGGTTGGCACATGCTTTTGTATGAATTTTGGCATTGGAATGAAGAGCAAAATAAGCATTTTGATGACAATTTTATGATTTCACCCTTCATCCACACCTTTAATGGATTGATAGGGTTGCTGTTTTCATTTGGTTTGATAGTTTACGAAATTTAGATTCTTTGGAAAAGATTAGGAGTTTTTTTGATCAGTTTCTTTACTAGTTTGAAAAATCTTTTTAAAGTTACCAGTTCGCTGGTCTGTACAAAGCAATCAGCAAAGAAACCTCTATAACTTGAATTCCAATGGTGGAAAAATGATGGCCTTTTGGAATCAAGTAATAGATTGTATAAAAAATGTAAATATTTATTTTGGTCTTGTCTTGTAGAGGTTTTTTTTTTCTTTCCCAAGAGGCCCTAGGCGAGTTTGCATACCTAGCTAGGCAATGAAATCAACAAATAAGTGTTTGAAAGGAGCATAGAAATCTAGCCCTAGGCAAGTTTGTATACCCTCCTTTCTAGCCCCTTTACCCTAGGGCTTTCTAGAAATATTACTTTGCAACATATCGAGAATCCCAAAATGGTTCAAACACCTTCACTTTGGTTATATTACATGACTTCCAATGTAAAAAGAAACTCTTGTTTAGAGAAAACACTAAATCCACCTTTGGAGCAATCAATTTTGACTACCCAAAATTGTCTCCCACATGTGGGAATGAGGTTTTAAACTCATTTAGACTCTCAAAACCAAATAAAACCTCCCTTTGGATCCTTTACATGACTTGATTAAGCCCATTTTGGTTGTTTACAAAATATTGCACTTTTAGTGCCTTTTACATCTTTTAGAGGCTTTGATAGACTTATTACATTATTTAATACCTTTATAGGTCCTTTCTATCCACCCATAACCTAGGATCAATCCTAATGTAGAGGATAGGGTGATGGACCCAAGTAACAACCCAAAATGAGCAAATTTGTAACAATGTGCCAAGTGACCCTTCTAATTCCTGATGGGAAAATCCTACAAATAGTAAACTCTAAGATGTTTTTAGGCTTTAATAGGTTTTTTCTACCCTATCTAGCATGTTCCCATCAACACCTTTCAGTTTCCATACACTCCAAGCCAAAATGCATAATTCACCCAAATGTTGTCAATGCAAAAATTGCAAAGTTGCATTAGCAACTTTTGCAACAATTTAGCAACTTTTAGGAAATAACCATAAAACTATCTATATTCCTATATTCCTTTGAGGTTTTACTATTTCCAAACCTTTTTTAAGTCATAGAATTGGAATCAAGTGAAAAATGTAAAAATTGCACTTTTTGTGCAAAGTTGCATTGTTGAAAGTTGTAAAAGTTGCTCAAATTGGCAACTTAGTGGAAAAAAAGTCATGGGATTGAACTGTCTTCTCCATTAACTCCAAGTGGCTAGGTAAACCTTATCCTCAACCTCATCCTATCCACTTCAATGCTCGAATGTTCTCAGGCACGCTGAACCAGAATGTCCCCAAGGGTCACTAAATTTTAGAGGGCTGCGATCTTTGATGGGGCATATCTTGGAGCTCGTGCAAGGTATGAATGTAATTCTAGTTCCTACAAGACCGTGTTGTAGAGACCTACAATAAACTATCTCTCTTCTTGGAGATCACATTCTATTTTCATTTTACAATGCCATCTCAGGTGATGCTGAAAGTTGCAGTGTTGGCTAGTACAAAGTTGCCAACAGCCAAATCTCTCTCACCTTTCATCATGGGACCGAACTGTCTACTTTGTTAGCTCTAGGTGGCTGGGTAAACTCTATCCTCAACCTTGTCCTACTCCCTTCAGTGCTCGAACATTCTTGGGCATGCCGAACCAAAATGTCCCCAAGGGTCACTAAATCCCATAGGGCTATGATCTTTGATGGGGCATATCTCAGAGCTCGTGCGAGGTATGGATGCGATTCTAGTTCCTACAAGACCATGTTTTAGAGACCTACAATAAAATCTCTCACTTTTTGGAGATCACATTCCATTTTCATTTTACAATGCCATCTCAGGTGATGCTGAAACTTGTAGTGTTGGCTAGTACAAAGTTGCCAACTGCCAAATCTCTCTCACCTTTTGTTGTGGGATCAAATTGTCTACTCCATTAGCTCCAAGTGGATAGGTAAACCCTATCCTCAACCTCATCTTTCCCCCTTCAGCGCTCAAACATTCTCGGGCACACCGAACCAAAATATCCCCAAGGGTCACTAAATCCCATAGGGCTGTAATCTTTGATAAGGCATATCTCAGAGCTTGTGTGAGGTATGGATGCAATTCTAGTTCCTACAGGACTATGTTGCAAAGACCTACAATAACCTCTCTCACTTTTTGGAGATCACATTCCATTTTCATTTTACAATGCCATCTCAGGTGATGCTAAAACTTGCAGTGTTGGCTAGTACAAAGTTGCCAACTGCCAAATCTCTCACACCTTTTATCGTGGGATCAAATTATCTACTCTATTAGCTCAAGGTGGCTAGATAAACCCTATTCTCAACCTCATCCTACCCCCTTCAGTGCTCAAACATTCTCAGGCACGCCGAACCAAAATGTCCCCAAGGGTCACTAAATCCCATAGGTCTGCGATCTTTGACAGGGCATATCTCAGAGCTCGTACGAGGTATGGATGCAATTCTAGTTTGTATAGGACCATGTTGTAGAGACCTACAATAACTTCTCTCACTTTTTGGAGATCACATTCTATTTTCATTTTACAATGCCATCTCGGGTGATGCTAAAACTTGCAGTGTTGGCTAGTACAAAGTTGCCAACTGCCAAATCTATATCACCTTTTTTCGTGGGATCAAACTATCTACTCCGTTAGCTCTGGGTGGCTAGGCAAACCCTATCCTCAACCTTGTCCTGTCCCCTTTAGCTCTTGAACATTCTTAGGCATGCCGAACCAAAATGTCCCCAAGGGTCACTAAATCCCATAGGGCTGAGATCTTTGACGGGGCTTATCTCGGAGCTCGTACAAGGTATGGATGTGATTCTAGTTCCTACAAGACCATGTTGTAGAGATCTACAATAACCTCTCTCACTTTTTAGAGATCACATTTTTTTTTCATTTTACAATGCCATCTCGGGTGATGCTAAAAATTGCAGTGTTGGCTAGTACAAAGTTGCCAACTACCAAATCTCTCTCACCTTTCATTGTGGGATCGAGCTATCTACTCTGTTAGCTTTGGGTGGCTAGGTAAACCCTATCATCAACCTCATCTTATCCCCTTTAGCACTTGAACATTCTCAGGCACGCCGAACCAAAATGTCCCCAAGGGTCACTAAATCCCATAGGGCTGCAATCTTTGATGGGGCATATCTCGGAGCTCGTGCAAGGTATGGATGCAATTCCAATTCCTACAGGGCCATGTTGCAGAGACCTATAATAGCCTCTCTCTCTTTTTGGAGATCACATTCTATTTTCATTTTACAATGCCATCTCAGGTGATGCTAAAACTTGCAGTGTTGGCTAGTACGAAGTTGCCAATTGCCAAATCTCTCTCACCTTTCATCATGGGATCAAACTGTCTACTCTGATAGCTCTAGGTAGCTAGGTAAACCCTATCTAAGCTTCATGTGAAGCTGATACATTCTAGATTCCTTGACAAAAGGAGCAGACAACATTGGTTGAGTAGTGACAAGAAATCCAAGTGCCTAAACCACATATGCTTAAACTTAAAAAACGGTTTACTACCACTGGGACTCCCCTTAGATTTAATACATAGAGAAATGGAAAAATGATCTGAAGCAACCAAAGTGAGGATTTATGAATTAATATTAATATTTGAAAGGAATCAATCATGGGAAATAAGAAACCTATCAAGTCTCTAGTAATTTGGTGAAATTCTTGTTCCTTATTGGTCCATGTAAATGCCCCTTTAGAAGGAGGGATATCAATATTATTATTCAAAAAATTAAAAAATTTATCATTTTATGAAGAGGGGGAATATAGCTTCAATTTTCTCATCCCGAGATAGAATGCCATTGAAATCCCCAGGCACAATAAATTTATCATCTTGAATGTTGGAAATAGCCTAAGAATATGAATCCAAAAGTTCTGTCTTATCATCACAAGTAGAAGTAGGGCCATATATATTGAGCACTATGAATGACATACCAAAATTAGTAACAACTACTTGCCACTAGTTAGGAAAAGATTGAATATATAGCAATGCAAGATTTATGGTTCCAAAGGATACATGAACCACCCAAAGCACCTGCAACATGAACATGAAATGAGTTCCACTTAGTCAACTTTGAAATTATAGAAGAATATGATTATTGAGACAATTTTGTTTTTTGAAGCAAAATTACATCAACACCACCCGCGTCAAGTTAGATTAGAGAGCACATCTTTTGTCTGACACTTCACGAAAGGTCCCTCATTCTTCTAAGGAGTGCCTTTTGCTTTCCTTTTCCTTTTTCTATCTATCAAATTTTTTTCCAGAGTAGCTTGAATACCAAGGTCAATTTTCTCCTTAATCTTTTAAGCATTAGGTTTTCTTTGTTGTCTCTTACAAGTAGACATTTGAATTGAATTAGGTATGGGAGTTTGATGTTGAGAATAGCTTTGCAAAGGATCAAAATTCTTCTTAGAGTCCTTATTCACAAAATATGACTTACTCATAGGTACCTTATGCACAACCAAGTCAAAATTAGTTAAATCCTTATAGAAATTATCAACTATTATAGGATTGTAATGAATAAAAGGAAACATTATTGGGTTTACATGGAATAGTAACTATCACTATGCCCTTAAATAAAAATGAACACTGTTGTATACACATAGCCAAAACTAAACAAAATTGTTGTTTCAAATGTTGTTATAGGGACACTAGCTAAATAGTCTAATATTTTCACAATGAAAAGTGGGTAAAGTAAGGAAAACCTTTAATTGATGAGAAAAATAAGAAATCTAAGGAGGAGATGGCTTTAGTGCAACCAATTATATCACCAAGTACAAGATAAATCACATTACAAGACAAGAAAAAGATGAAAAAGAGTAGAAGAGATAAGGTAATATTAGATGAAGCTATCATACTTTCAATCTATGATCATACAAAATTGGATTCTAATGCTATGATAAATTATGGAGAATTGTGAAGGGGAAAGATGCAAAAGAGAAAGATAGGAAGTGAAGTACAAACAAGTATTATAATATGTGAAGGACATCTTATTACAAATTGTTCTAGATGCACCAACCAATGACAAACCTCCAATGATTGATCAATTAAGTTTACTTGTATAATATGTAAATGTACCTGATGTTGATGTTAATGAAAATTTGATACAATTAGAAGAGAAAAGAATAGAGAAGAAGATTATGGAGAAACTAAATGAGTCCATTACTGCTCAACAAGTTGAACTTGGTGGTATTACAACCGAGCTAGAAAATATTCTTAAGGAGATAATCCACCTACTCCAATAGTTATGTGATGTACTACATTTGACACAATATATTTTAAAGAAAGTTGAAAAATATTGATGAGGATTTAAAGAATAGTGTTTTAAAGTTAATTGAGGTACCTTAGTTAATCCAAGTTGATTTAAGTAAAGACATGGACAAGATGAGAAGACAAAGTCTTGAATTTCAAGCACTCTTGATATCTTACTTGGAACTCATAAAAAAGAATGTTAATAAGGTTAGATAACTTATTCTTACTCCTAAAATGTCTATTATTTAACATGTGATTGAACTTTTAATGGAGATACATCCACAACACTTGGCATTGGATGGCCACTCGGTAAATATTAAGTCTATCTCTCTAATATTTGTAGACCACTATTTTGTTGGATAGAGTAATTTCAAACTACTGATTTCTTTAATGGAGTTCCTAATAAATCTCAAGGTTCTCATTTAGGTGACCAATTGCTAGGAGGTCCATGAATATTGCCTAATAAAATCTATTGCCAATCAATATTGTATCAAAAATTCAAACATTAGGTATTGAATTAAACTTGATAAAAAAATGATAGAGAAGGAAAACTTTAAACATGAACAAGATCATAAATCATATGACGATGACATATTGCAAATGCTTAACTTATGCTTAAACAATGATAAAGTTTATTGTTAATCAATATTCTATCAAATTTTTGAATAGATTAGGTATTGAATTTAATTTCATACATGCACATATCTAATTTAATGTCATACACGAACAGATCTAATTTAATGTCATACATGAACAAACATGAACAAAAATATCATATCATATGTCGTATATGAACAAACATATCATATATTAACCAATAATGTCATAAGTTGAATAATGTCATACATCGAATAAATGTCATACATTAAATATAGAATGTCATATACATCAAATGTGTATCGAATATGTCCACTGATGCCTATATATATACATTTCTAGATCAACTACATCTTTTCTTTCCCACGAGGGGAAGGAAACAAGTCTCTCAATGTCCTTTGCCATCGTGTGGAGGGAGATAGTGGAGATGACAGGGCCCTCCTGATACGCTCACTTGACCTCTTGTTGAGGCTCTTCTCCAGCTCCAACTGATACAAAGAAAGTAGATATGAATCAATATTTATTATATGTTGAAATCAAATATATGTACACACAAAATCAATTATTTTCTTACCACCAACAAATAGTCACTCTGTAAGTTCACCTCAAATGCTTGTGGATGGTTAGGTGTGACGAGACCCTACAAAAATTCAATAAATATAATCACTTATAAATACAAATATCACCAACAAAAATATTGTACCCAAGTAATTATCACCAAAGTCATCTTATACCCACCAATTCCAACCCAAGTTTTGATTGTGGGTCCAAGATATTTAGATTGTGTGAAATTTGATCTAACAACTTATTTTTGGGTGTAGAGAGAAAATACATGTCATAAACGGTAAGATAAGGTCCAATAAATGAAAGGAATTATTTGATTGAAGTTGAAATAGAGAAGCACACTTATAGATAAGGGTAACCTTGAGTTTTTAAAGAAAATGAATCAATTAGGACTTAAATAATAATTTGAAGGTCCAATGAGTGTTTAAAGGAGAGTGTGAAATCAATGTAGGAACCCATAATGTATATTGAAATGGGGCTAAAAATAATACCAAATAAGTTTTATTATGTAGTCCCCACTTTATTGGAAGCATGTGTCCACCTCATGCACACAATAAAGTAGAAGAAAAAAAGAGAAAGAGGTAAAGATTTTGGGAAAACTACAAGGAGATTAAATATCACCAAATTGAAGGAAAAAAGCTCCCAAACCAAGAATATTAACTATTACATTCATTTGAAAGGATACATAAAAGAACAAAAAAATCCTAAAGCTTACTAAGATTCCAAGTCAACTAGTTAAAGAGACCTCACTCAAGAAAATGTCTCAATCTCAAGCATCGTGTTGTAAAAGCTATAGCAAAAGCTCAAGTGGTCACTTGAGAAAAGAAAGAGCAAAAATAAAAGATAAGAAAATACTCAATGATTTATCCCACTAGCATAGCTATAAGAGTATGAATAGAAGAGAGAAGGGCCATGAATCCAAAAGTCTAGTAAGTTATCTTATCCAAGTTTATTTTGTATGAGAGGAGGAGGAGGACGAGAATGAAATAATGTAGAATTTTGTTATGCTAGTTCCATTCATCCCAAAGAAATAGTGAAGGAGAGTTGATGGTGTTGATTCCAAAAACTATAGTTTCTTTGAATCATAAGGATATGTCTAGTTCTATTATCAAGTTCAACATTTGACTTTGGCCTATGAATAATATTAATTTAAAACACAAATTCTCCTGCACTTATGACTCTACTATACCAAGGTGAGTATATCTAATCACCAATTATATATTTAAACTTGACTATTATTTATAGAAAACATATAACTTCCATCTTGTAGATCCTACTCATAGTTGCAATCAACTTGGAATGCAACTAATCTTCTATTCCTATCTTTACTTTTAATTTCATTGTCTCCTACTCTTAGTCCTCATACCTTTATTTGATTTTCCTACTTCTTCTCTACTTCTAACTTCACTATGTGCTCCTAGTTCTTCTTTATCTAATTCTTTCACTGCCACTTCTACCTTCACTCCTAGTTTTTGAATTAAAAGTAGCCAAAACTAGGGGGCTGACCCTTTAACAACAAACTAACCTACTATTAGCAGATAACCATTAAACAAAACTACCCCTTACCACTTAGTAAAAGAAAAACAAGGTTTCGATCCATAATTAAAAGAGTATCAGTAGGCCTAACATACATACTTCTTGTGTAAAAACCATAAAAGCTATAGTAATATATAAAAAAAGGTTTAACATTAGAAATTTTGAGATTAACTATTATAAACAACAACTAAAATGAAGAAAATTCTTTCATACCTCTGTTAGTGGCTATGAGCTAGCCACACCTGTGGCCACTCCACTATCAACAGACTGTTGCAGATTAGGAGGTGTGTCCGACATCATGAGCTACATGTCATACAATGCACGTTACATCTAACATGAAACATAAAATAAATATAATCAAATGAATTAAATTAACATGAAACAACTGTACCTGTGTGAAGCTCGTATGATGTCTATGCTCTAAGTCTGTGGTAAAGGTTGAGGGTCTTGTGGAGAACTAATGCACATGCATAATTTTTTTTTTCAATCCTTAATATGATTACATAATAAATATATGTATTAATAAAAATGATTAAATTGATACATACCTCAGGACTCATGGAAGGGACAAAAAATGGGCTTGGAGGATCGCTGCTAGGCCTAGCAACACTCTGACCCTAAATTTTGAACAATGTCAATAGATGCTAATTAATTAATCATTCACTATACATATGAAATGTGATCAAATTAGTAAATTATAATTATAATTTACCTGTGTGTTAATGCCAAATGTGTTGTTTAGGAACTAATCCGTGACAAGCCCATCATTTGCACCATCTCTAGCATGAGTGCCAAATATGCATAGGGATCCACATAAAGTGCACATGTAACCATGATGCACAGAAGGCTCCCCCTCAACTAATGAGCTCATGGAATGGATGAGGGTTTGCGTCAAAGCATTAATGGTCCCTAGAGTGCTGGCCTCTACATTTTCCTTCACAACTGAAGGAATAGTCACATGCTCACATTGTGGCTTGACCACAGGTGCCTTGACTACATTAAGGTCATGACGTTCTCCTGAACTCTCAAATGATGACCCCCCACCTCTACCTTGGGAGTCTAATACATCAAAATAATTGGGGATCTCCCCAAGGAAAAACTCACAATATAATTTGTTCAAAAAATACATGGGGACCTTGTGATTGTTGCAAGGAGGGGCATCAAAAACCATCCACCATCTATCCCAAAAATTATTTCTAATAGCATCGTGTATGCACCAATGGATGGGGAATCGTTTAGTACCATCTCTAACAGTATTTTGCTCACCGGGTTTTCTAAATAATGCACATATACTACCTTTTGGTATTTCTTTTTTTTTAACATCTTCATATGACAATTTATTTGCATAAAATCTTTTTTGTTCATCCCTCTTAACCCACCAAATATCTAACTGACCACTAACTGAGGCTATTTGGGTGTTAATGGATTCAAGGGATGATGCCAATTGAGCCCTCATTGAATTGGTTTGTCCGGATTCTTTCAACCGAGCAATGAGTCTTTCTAATTCAATTTTTCCTCTCACTATTTCATTTATTATATTTTCTTGTGTGCCTGGTGGAGGTCTTGCAATTGGTTCAGGTTGTGGAATTTGTTCTTCTTCTTGAGGAGGGTTTTGGTTTTGAGGTTCTTGAGGGTTTTGATATTTTTGTGGATTTTCTGGTTGATTATGAACATTTCCTGATAAAAAATCAATTGAAATCCAAATAAATAAACAAATCTAAATGAAATTTGTAAAAACCCTACAAAACAATATAAAAAACTTACAAAACAATATGAAAAATATATCAAACAATGCAAAGTTAGGTTTATATCACTTACGACATCGTCGTGGGTGCGCTTGTGGTCTTGGATTTCATCGACGAGGAGGCATTTTGGCAAACAGTGGTGAAAATGTTAAGTCTTTAACTCATGTACATGCTGCTCACTGTAGGAGTAGAAGAAAATACTGATAAAAATGATGGGCTATGGGTCTGCAGCCCATCATATATACTTTTTATGTTTTTAAATAGCGAGCATGCACTATAGTGCATACACGCTATTTAAAATAGGAAAAAAAAAACTACTTGTCACCTTTTTTGCACCACAACTCAGTGCATATGTCCATTGCATATCTTGGTTTTTTGATCTCTATTGATGGATTAAAGATAGATTCCAAAAAGGTAAAGACTATACTTGGTTAGCCCACACTTGAAAGTGTGGGAGTAGTTAGATCATTTCATGGATTAGCAAGTTTCTATAGATTTTTGTTTCATAAATTTTAGATTATTATGTAATGTTATAACAAATACAATGATGGGTAATAAAAAAGAATTTAGATGGATACATGTGGCAAATAAAATACTTGAAACTTTAAAAAAAAAAATGTAGCAAAATTATGTGTGCTATCTTTACCTAAATTTTCTATATTTTTCCAAGTTGATTAGAGTTGTTTTTACTCAAGAGAATCAGCCTATAGCTTTCTATAGTAAGAATTTGAATGATGCTAAGATGAAATATTCAATCTATGTTCAAGATTTGAAGAAATGGAGACATTACTTTATACCTAGAGAATACTATTATACACTGATTATAAAGTTTTACAATTCTTAGGAAGTCAAAATAAGTTGAATCAAAGATATATAAAATGGGTTGAGAAAATGCATAATTTTCTTCTATGTTGAAACATAGAAGCAAACAATCAAATAAGTTAGTAGATGCATTAAGTAGAAGAAGAAGCTTGTTGACAGAGATAAGAGTTGAAGTTCTTTGGTTTGAAATTTTGAAGAGCTTGTATGAAATTAATCTTGATTTTGTAGACCTTGAAAGGCTTGTAAGAATCACATGAAAAATAAAAAAGATAAGTGGGTTGATTATTTCATTTAAGAAGATATGTTATTTAAGGGAGTTAGCTTATGTATACTGAGAGGATATATGAGGGATAATATAACTAAGGAGAAACATAATGGTGGACTTGTAGGATATTTTGGGATTGATGAGATAATGAAGTTGATTTTAGAAAGATACTTTTGGTCATAGTTGTATAAGGATGTTTAGATTATAATGAAGAGTTGTAAAAATTTTCAAGTGGCTAAAGGGATTAGTCAGAATGTGGGTTTGTATACACCTTTACCTATTCCAAATATAGCTTGGGAAGATATCAACAAGGATAACTTTAGTGGCTAATATTTTCCAATCAGCTAATATCACTCATTAGGAACCCCACACTTGACTATTTTTTTGCACTTTTAAAGTGGCCATGTTGCCTCCATTTTACAAAAGTTGGGACCCATGCTTAGGCCGATTAACAATAATAATACAAAAATATTTGTATTTTAGTGATGACTTTGATGGTCTAATCTATTTTTTCCACATGGTAAATTATATATATTCACCTAGAATTTCCAATTCTTATCTTAATCAATGGCATATTAACCAATATTTTGTAAAAATTGAAGTTAAGTTACACTTTAAGTATGTAGATTCGACATGAGTCTCTATTCTAGAGACTTTCCATTCAAATTATTATCCTTTCTCACTTTGGCCCAAAATAGATTTCATTGAGAACATGTTCCTTCACCTTTGAGACTTTCTTTTAAACTCAGTATCCTTTTAAAGTTTGGCCCAAAATAAGATTTAGCTCATTGATTTAGAATCCTCCAAAAATCATATATAATAGGCATATTGCCTCTATACCACATTTCAATAATATGGAGGGAAACTATATTGATAAAAGTGGGATAATTTTAACTTTCAAGTTTTATAATCAATTAGGATCCATATAATAATAATATTAAAATCATGGTTTCTAGGTATGTGTACTTTTGTCCATGATTTTCATCAATAATGAAAGATTCACCATGATTTTATAAAATTATCATATAGTTGAAAAAATTTCCAATAAAATTTTATTTTTTCCTACTCAAAAAAATTAATTTGTCAATAGAAATTAATTTTTTTCCTGTGAACTAATGTTTGATTTGCCAAAATTATATACATATTTCCAAAGGGGGGTTTCTTAAAGTTATCCTTGGATATTAGTATGGACTTTGTTTTGGGATTACCTAGAACTTTGAGAGTTAATGATTCTATCTCTGTAGTGGTTGACATAATATCTAAGATGACACATTTCATACCTTTTAAGAAGACATCAAATGTAGTTCCCATAGAAGATCTATTTTTCAAAGGAATTATGAGATTACATGGATTATCTAAGACTATTGTTTCATATAGAGGTAATAAGTTTACTAGTTACTTTTGGAGGACACTTTGAAAGAATTCAAATCGTGAGCTTACATTTAGTTCTACATTCCATCCATAGATAGATGGAAAAACTTAAGTTGTGATCAAAAGTTTGGGTAACTTGTTGAGATGCTTGATTAGAGATAAACCTTTTAATTGGGATTTGGTTTTAGCACAAGTAGAGTTTTTATACAATAATTCAATTAAAAAAAAGTACTAAGAAAACTCCTTTCAAGATTGTGAATGGAATGCATCCTAGAGGTACTACAAAGTTAAGAAAGTTGAATACTAAGTTGAAGCATAATGCTGAAGTTAAGGAATTTGGATGAAGATGTGAGGAGTAATTTTAATGATAGTAATAAATAATACAAAGAGAGATCATATATTAAAAGAAGACATAATTTTTTTTGAAATTGGAGATGAAGTAATGCTACATTTGAAAATAAATTTTTTTCTAGTTGGAACATATAACAAGTTGAAGATGGAGAATTCTGGACCTTGTAGATCTTGAGGAAACATGATAGTGAGAATGCTTTGAAGTTGAATTTCTTGAAATATTTCACCTATTTTCAACATTTTAGACATTTATGAATATTTTGAATTTGATGAAGATACATCAAATAAAGCTGATTATCCCAAGAAGAAGACACATGAAATAGATTAAATCTTGGATACTAAAGTCAATAAAAGCACTAGAGGAAAAGATTACAAGGAATACTTAGCAGAGTGGAGAAATAAATTAGTTGAAGATAGTTCATGGTTATCTCAAGATGAGTTGGACTTTAATGATATTTATTAGAAGGTTAGGGATTCTTAATTTGGACATTTATCATTATTTACCCTAGGTTTTTGATGTAGGAGAATCTTGGGTCCTTTGGCAATCTTGCATCAACTCAAATATTTTGTATTATTGCTCTTGTTTGTTGTTTGTGGAATGGCCCTTGATGCTTGTATTATTTATTTATAAACATTTAGATTCTTAATGAGGACCTATCATGGGTACTTATCCTATGTTCATAGGAAATTAATTCCATACATTGTTGGAGTTATCCTTCTCTTTTCTCAAGGCATGCTTATTTCCTAACATATCGAGTAACGTATGGTTAGTTTCTTCTGTGAGGTTTTCTATGGTTTCAAGTTATTCATGGCCTTGGGTATCATCTGTTGACCTATCTTTGATCCTATAGATGTTAATTTTCTTAGTTGTATGGTCTTTGATTTCTCCTTTGAGAAAGGACCTATATTTTGCAATAAATTTCTTGACAGGCTGATAGGTGGTCTTGCTAGATATATATTTGAGATCTAAAATTGGAGTAATTAGTGAGGAAGATTGGTAGAAGATAAATATTACAAAATTGGCTCTGTAGGCCTTAGCTTCTAAATTCAATGATTATAAATTGAATGTATATACTTACAATCAAGTAGGCCTTATACTTTGCATGTTGTATGAAGATTGTCTCATCATATCTACACTTGGAATCAATACATTTCTTGTGGTTTCTTCCATATTTTTATTGGCTTTTGTGTTTTTACTTTAGAAAGGTGGTTGACGAGTGATCTATGGGTCATCGCTCCATCCTATCTTGCATCACATACCCATCAATCTTCTCCTTTATCCTAGTAACTCTTTTGCCACCTATTCTCATCCCTTCATTTAAATTATGATATTTTTTTCACTCTTACCTTGTTCAAATCACATATCTCTATGTCCTTAACCCATTTAAAATTACTATATTGATAATCATTACGTCTTCTTGTGTGATTCCTTAGATTAGTAAAAAAAAATTGGACCTACATTTGTCTCATATTGAATCTTCTCACCTATCTTTCTTGCATCTTCTAACTATTGAGTTAGTATTACTGGTGCGTGCACCAAGATGGTGTACAATTTAGTGGACACCACACAAAAAAACCCCAAAAACATTAATAACCCGATCGAGTTATTTAAAATTTCAAGAAGTGGCCATGATTGGTTATTAATCTTGGCCAAAATACATTAAAAAATACACAATCAGGTTTTGAAAGTCAATTAGGTTTCAAGGATGAAAAACCTCTTCAAAATCTGATTAGGTTATTTAAAACCCAATTGGGTTTTGAAGAAATAAAAATAGGATTTACTCTAGAAGCCATAACTTTCAAATTTAGAGTCCATTTGACTCCCTTCAAAATGCATTGGAAATATATTTAAGAGCTCTACAATATGATGTAGATAAATAAATGCTATGACATAAATGTTTTATTTTCCATCAATTTTAATTAAGCATAGTCTGAAATAGGTAGTCATTATTTTCCAAATGTGTAATTAATAGGTAAACATGAATGCTAACATATTTTTAATTTTCTCTCTAAAAAAAAAATACATACACTCACTAACTAACTAAATAACCCGTAATATATCTCTCTTAATAACTCCTATCACCTCTCTCTCTCTCTATATTATTTCCCCCCTCTCTCTCCATCATATCTTATCATTTCCATATTTCTCACTCTCTCCATCTTATCCCCTAATCTCTCTCTCTCTCCCTCTCCCTCTCCTTCCATCACTCCATCATATCCCCTAATCTCTCTCTCCATCTCTCTCTCCCACTTTATATCCTATCCCCTTCTCTCTCTCCATGTCTCTATCCTATCCCCCCTCTCTCTCATATCCACTTCTCTCTCTTACTCTCTCTATCCTACCCCCCTCCTCCTCCCCCTCCTCTTGCAATCTCTCTCTCTCTCTCTCTCTCTCTCTCTCTCTCTCTCCATATTTATCACTCTCTCTCTCTCTCTCTCTCTCTCTCTCTCTCTCTCTCCATGTCTCTATCCTATCCCCCCCTCTCTCATATCCACTTCTCTCTCTTACTCTCTCTATCCTACCCCCCTCCTCCTCCCCCTCCTCTCTCTCTCTCTCTCTCTCTCTCTCTCTCTCTCTCTCTCTCTCTCTCTCTCTCTCTCTCTCTCTCTCTCTCTCTCTCTCCATATTTATCACTTTCTCTATCCATTTCCAATACCCTCTCACTCTCTCCATACTTTCATTTCTCTCTCACTCTCTTCATCTCTCTCTCATACACACTCTTGTCCTATCCCCCCTCTCTCTCTCAAACACCTTTCTAACCCCTTTCCCATCTTTCTCTAACCCCTAATCCCTAACCTCCCCTCTCTCCCCTAACCTTTGATCCTTGGAGTAGGAATTTCACATAAAGAGAGAGGGGAAATTAGGGATTAGGGATCATAGAGAGATGGGTTGGGGGGGGGGGGAGAGAGAGAGAGAGAGAGAGAGAGAGAGAGAGAGAGAGAGAGAGAGAGAGAGAGAGAGAGAGAGAATGCTTAAGGATAACAAGTTAGACACAATGAGAGAGGTTAGGAGTTAGTTAAAGAATGTGAGAGGTTAGGAGTTAATATGAGAGACATATTAGGAGTTATTTAGTTAGTTAGTGAGTGTGTATATGTGAGTTTGAGAGAGAGATAATTAAAAAGTTGTTAGCATTTGTGTTTACCTGTTGATTACACATTTGGAAAATAATGACTACCTATTTTAGATTATGCTTAATTAAAATTGATGAAAAATAAAATTTTGATGACATAAGATTGATTTATCTACATTATGTTGTAGATATCTTCAATAGCTTTCCAAGGCATTTTGAACGGAGTTAATTGGACACTGTATGTGAAACCTATATCCGTTGGAGTAAAGCCTACATTTAGTTCTTCAAAACTCGATCGGGTTTTGAATGCACTTTTTCATTTTCATAACCCAATCGGGTTATTTAAATCTTAGAAACCCAATCAAGTTATAGCTTGGTGATAGCATAGCGAAATAATCCAAAGTCTTGAGAGACTATCTTCCCTCCAATTTTGTTTCCTTTAGATGTTTTTTCATCTTCTAAGATGAATTCTCATCTTTGACTTCATCAGATTTGCTAATGGTGAAGTGGGTATTTATAAAATCACCACCATAATGTTACACATCTTGTTAGCTTTCTAACAATATAAATTTTTCTATTTTAGGACAAAATTAACATGGTAAACTTCAATTACTTTTACCAATTCCTTGACATTCCTCATAGACATCCATCGACCATTTTTCTAATAAATTTTGATATACTTTAAAAAATCCAAATAAACTATATATTATTGTTCTACACTTAATTTTGTACACATTTTAATTTAATTTAATTTTTTCCATTTTTTATTGTTTAGGTGTAAGTTATGCTCAACATATGAACATGTACCAAAATATTAGGATGTAGTCAGTTCAATAGTTTATTAATAATTAAATACTCATCAAAGAATTAAAAAAATATATAAAACTTCTAGATATTGCTCTTAACTATCATTCTACCAAATGGATATGCAAAATAGTGAATATAACTATGTCTTTTGTGTTGCACATGAAAACAACTATGTTATATTTTCTAAAAAAATTAGGAACTATTTTTCGTGTGTGTAGAGTTTAACCCACCTAATCTTATCCATTTTTAAAAACCTCTAGTAATTTAAAAAGTATATTTAGAGTAGTAAAATTTATACGTTTTACACATCTTGTTATTTTGAGTGGATGAACCTCAAATGTCTCGTTCAAGTTTAGGTTTCCCTAATTTTAGAAAAAAGGTGTTCACTGTTGGAATATTCAAATAGGAAGAATGCTTCTGAGAGTTGGGGGGGGGGGGGGGGGGGGGGGTGGATAAGAAGTATTGCACTTTAACCATTAAATTTTTTAACTAAAAGTAAATTGCATGCATGTAAACATATCAAACAACCATGAAAAACAAACATGTACCACCACATAACACTTGAGTTTTTGGTAACCCAGAAACCCTCCAGGAATAAGAAGGTAAAATTGGGGTGGGGATGATACCCAAAAAATTACTGCAGCAATAATGTTTGACCACTTCTGATGGTCTGCCCTATTAAAGGCTTTACACTGTGTCAATAGTGACCTGGTTAAAGGATTTAAAAACACTTTACAGGGTAATCACCTCTTTAAAGGGTCTACAACCTAGCTGTTAAGTTAACCTATCAACATAGGACTTCTTTTCTAATACAATTTCTAGAGAGTATTAGAAATAATAAACTTGATAGCTTACAATGCTTGATTGTTAAATTCAAGCACTTGATCTATTTTCTTTGATTTTGATTCTATGAAATCTGATATCTGTTCATCTTCCTTGCTCTATTCTAATCAACTAAATATCTAATTACTGCCCTTTTCTCTAAGTCTTTTTACTCTTCACTCTGAACTCCACTATATATTTTTCATTCACTCCTTCATACATCTCTCATACAATGAGATTTTGTCTTCCTTATAAAGACATTCAAAGACTTAGGGTTAGATATGGATAGATGATCCATATTGAATCTCTGTTTCCTACTCATTCTTTTTACTCTTCACTCTGAATTCCACTATATATTTTTCATTCACTCCTTCATCCATCTCTCATACAATGAGATTTTGTCTTCCTTATAAAGACATTTAAAGACTTAGGGTTAGATATGGATCTATGATCCATATTGAATCTCTATTTCTTGCTCATTCTTTGCACTTTTATTATTGATTGCATGCCTTCTCCATTTTTCTTATTGGCTACATGTAGATCACATAGGAAATAAAAAAGATTTGATCTTATCTATTTGATCCTTTGAGATCCATCATATGTCAGCCATAAAAATGATCTACATATGAGTTTGTGCCTTTTCAAACTCATTTATGCATTCTATGTTACTCGACACTTTACTGATTCCTGATGCTCAACACATATAAGAAACTAGCTTGCTTGGCTACTGTAGTGATTCTATCCTGCTCGACATCATCTATGAATTGGCACCTAAATATTACTTAGCACTTGTATCATGCTTGACACCTGAAGTTACTCAGTACTTGATCTTCACTCGACACCTAAAGGCTGCTCAGTACTTTAAGATCACTCGGCACCTATTGGATTTTCTGACTTGACATACATAGTGTACTCGGCTTAAATGTAGAAAGTGGTTAAGTGTGTTGGCACTCAAATGTTAGAAACCATTTTGAAACTAACAATCTCCCCCTTTGACATGAGTGTCAAAAACACTTAACTAAGCATTATTTATCTGACCTTATATGTACATTCACTAATCTGCTCGGTATATATACAGAAGTTTTAAAACAAAACTTAATCAAATTTTTTTATCTTGTAATATATACCTCAAAATTATTGTAACTCCCCCTGAGTTAATTGAGAACTCCCCTTGAGTTGATTGTGTCATTATCTATGCTGCCTTGGTAACCAAAATTTTGGGTTGTATATCATGCTCCCCTTTTTATCTTGTCTCCCCCATTCTCTTTTTTTATAATATCTCCCCCTTTTTGACACTTATGTCAAAGAGTGCTAAAGGTTAAGACCATATTTTTTCAAAAATGTGCTATTTACTTCCATAATCATCTTGAGAGCTGCATCCCAATTATGCAAAGCAATTTGCAATGAATTGTGCTAGATGGCAGTCTCTATAGCAAGGTGAACAAGTCCATCTAAAGTAGAAAGATTATGATCTTTCTTGAGAATAGTTTCTGCATAGACCTATTCTTTATGGAGTACTTCCAAATGTGGGGTAATGGAGGATTGGAGCTGTATCAGTTTGGCCTTGATGGTGGCCTCTTCTACTATCAACACAACTACTTCTTTCTAGGTATGAAGCATTTGAGCAAAATGCTTCTCACTTTGAGCTAGATCTTTGGGTAGTTGCATGCTTGAAATCTTCAGATTCCTCTCCAGGCTCATTATTCTTTGGCTTATCTCTTGCATGAAATATGAAAAGTCACACAACTTTTTGTATAATGAGAATATATTCTCAAGTACCTTTTTCACCTTGTCAAGCATCTTTGTCAATTCAACCTAGGAAAGTTCAATTCATTAGATATTTTTTCATTTACTTTCCCTTAAAATTTCCTTTCAAACCATTCCATAAGTTTTACATTTGGTCTTCATTTGTCACTTGGTCAACAATATCTGATAATTGTTCCATTATATGCTTTGAATCATCTAGTGACTACAAACTGAAGGCATCCATAAAGATTTCCTTAATCTCATGTAATGTTTTCTTTTGTTTATACTCCTTCCTGAGTATTTCCTGCCTATTTCTTCTATTTAATGCTTCCTACACCTCATTGATTTGATCAATGCTTATTGTTTTTGAGTCATAACTTGGTATGACTATCTTCTTATCTAATTCAAGGTCTCCATAGTGAAGCACCCTTGCAAGTTTTGTAGTACTTGATCCTGGTGTTGACATTTGCAGTGGCATTACATCATTGCTTGGCTATTTTGAAGGAGTTCTTGAGGTAGGAAAATTTATCAATATTTGTATTGCCTCCTACTCTTTAGGGGTTTCCTCTACTTTCTCCTCCTTCTGTGTACTACCTTGATCAATTATAGAAATGTTAGGAAGTGCACTTTGTGTTTGTGTTGTAGGATTAGATGTAACAGTCTGTCCTGTTTGTTCTACTTCTTTGTCTCCTGCTACACTCGGCTTCTGTACTATGGTAATTCATCCACTAACTTTTGTAATTAATCCACACTAACCAATAATATATTTGTACATAATTTTTCTTGTTGTGTGGATTGTTCAAGGATTCTTTTGAGATCCTTTGCAGTTAAAGTATTGATGTTCTGAGCAGAAGTGTCAGGAACATCCTATATCATTACAGTGTCTATAGGTGTGATGGGTACATGAGGAGGTCTAGAAGGTGGCAATTGTGTGTCTTGCACACTCTGGTCTTGTTGCTACTCCTACTCAGCTATTGCCATTTCATCTTGTTTTTGTGTCTCCTCTTCCTCACCTTTTTCTTTCTCCTCTCCATCTTTCTTTTCTTCTCCTTTTTCTATATTCTTTACTTCTTCCTTCTCTTTCTCACTAGGCTCTTCATGTTCTGTGTTTTGTCCCTCAAGGGGATCTTCTTCTCCATCTTTGATAGTAGTCAAACCATATATCAACTTCCATATTTTTTTTGACTTACTGACAACATCTTTGATCTTGTTTTGTAAGATATCAAAGGCTCTATACTTTGGTGTGAAATTGCCACTATATTTCTTATTAGCCTTTGTTATTTGACCTCTTGTTAGGTCAGGCATCACTTGTGGTAAGGTAGATTCTCTTATATTCTTTTCAATTTTTAGACAATAATACCATTTGTTTTCAATTTTCTCATATAATTCTCTAGGCATGGTATTGTCTAGCTCTAGAGGTGTAGACTTGAATTCAGCCATCATGGCATATACTGATTCCTCTATTTTGTTTTTCTCTTCTTTATTTAGCTTATTGAAATCAATGCTTTTCAAATCAGTAAAATCTACATTCTTAATATTTTCTCAAATTTTATCTAAAGCTGATTTGGGAGGATGACTTACCACTCTAAATTGGCTGATATCTTCTGACTTTGTTCTCTCCTCCTCATCAGAATCTAGTTGTGCTACATATTTTCTTCTTTTTCTCGGCACTTCACTAGTCTATTCAATAGCCTTCTTCTTCTCTTTGATTTTTTCCTTGGCTTTTTGTGAAGATGCCCTTGTGGTAGCCCTTGTGACTGGTATCTGTGGCTTGGCTTGAGTTGGCTTAGCACCCTTCTTTGTTTTGGGCTGGGCTGGAGGCCGTACTGTTGCCTTTGTTTTCTTTGGCTCAGATTGGGTTGGTGCTTCCTCGGCTTCTTCTTCCTCAAAACCTTTCTCCTTATCTTCACCTAGGCCTTGAGTCAATTCCATTTGGCCTTGTTCTTGTTCATCCTTATCATCATCTTCTTCTTCTTTTGCTTTAGCCTCAATGCCTTCACCAAATTTCTTCTTAATTTTCTTCACCAATTTATCTTTCTTCTTCATTAAGGAGGTAGTCTTTAATTCTATTACAACTTTAGATTTAACAACATCATATGTGCCAAAAGGCTTGGTAGTCTTATCTATTTCTTCTGCAAGCAATGCAATGATTGATGTTGATGCTTCATCCACATCTAGTTCATAACCAAATGGCCTTAGCCATCTCACCCTTGGAACTGTTGCTTGGATGTAGGCGAAATCAATATAAACTAAGAAGAATATATCATTAATATGTTTTTCCACTAAGGAAATTGGTATTCTTACCCTTTGCTTCATGGATTTCTTGAAATCCTCAAAATAGCTTGTCATATGGGCTTCAAAGTTGTCACCCATCTGATCAATAAACTCATTAATTTGTGTAATTATAGTTTTGTTAGGATTCTAGTTTACCTTTCCTATAGAAGGAAACTCTTCCATTATATAGAAGAATATACACATAAGAACTGAACCAAATTTGCATTGAGCACCTTTTGTTCTCCTTATTGCTCCTAGGTTTTCATTTATCTATTGTAGCAAAAGTTTTGACAGATCATATGTGTGATCTCTCTTTACCAGTTTGTAGGCCACATCAATTGCTATGCATGGCACATTGTTCAATCCACTAGACTAATAGAATTTGTGGGATATTATCCTCACAGAAAAATCTAGAAGGGGATCAGTGATGGTATCAATATTCATACCTCTCTTACTCCATTTTCTCCTATATTCTTTTCAACGACTTCTTTGGAATCACTGCGTAGGGTCTTAGTCTGATCTAGGGTTGGAAAACCAATAACCCTATATACTATCCTTTTTGTAATATTTATTGGACCTTTTTCTCACCAAAAGCATCCATCATGAATTCTACTTAAAATTATTCATATCCATTCTGTTTTGAATCCTATAGGGTAAACTAGGGCATTGGTCAAACCCTTTTTTTCAACTATGTGGAATTCATCCTTCACAATCTTGTTCTTGCATAGTCTATCATAGGCTTGGAATATTTCAAGATCACCTATGGAACCAATTTTGCATTTGTAACTTTTCCATACATCTTGCACCATGACTACTTTGGGTGGAACAATGGATAATGCACTAGCAGGGTTGTTTCTATAGGCAACTTCTGGAATTGGCCTAAATTTGAGTTGTTTAACCTCATTACCAACCAACTAAACCTCATGACCTTCTTTTCCCTTGGGGTTCTTAGAACTAGAAGCCATTTGTGCAAACTAGTGTTTCCTTTATAAAGAAATATGAAATTGTGTAGCTCAGCACAAATGAAAATACCTCAAGATTGATGAAATCACATTGTAAGAGGTTGTAATCTACTTGGAACACTAGATTCTCTACTATGAAGTCACTCCACTCTCTTTCTCTTCATATCTTCTCATTCATGATGAAGAAGAATGATTAAAATTGTGATATTATACCCTATTTCCATCGCATTAAATGCTCAACTACCCACTCAAATTCTAAAGAATTTTTAACATTACTCGACTTGCACTACATTTCCACTTCACTTAGCTTCCATTGGAGCTATTTAACTGAACATCAGTTATCAACTTGGTTACTGTTAAGAACTCGACACCCACTAGAGCTTTACTCGACCTCTAAGGAAAACTCGATAGTTTCATAAGAATCTTTATATTATGACTTGGCATCTCTATTCATGCTGATTTTTCTTTGCAATACTTATTTGTCTTGGGACTAATGTATGATATAACTTTTTATATTAGTCCCATACACCTTTCTCATGCTTAGTATGGTGAAGTGTGATCACTTGACCCATTGGGTGAAGTGATCCCTTCACTTGATGTGCTGCACTCATCTTTCTTTTTCCAAATTTTATTCATTTGTCCTCCTATTTTCTTAACATCAATCTTTTCTTTTCCTTTGTTGGATTCAATTTTTGGTGCTATGGACCTTGTAGGACAGTTTCTGCTGATATGACTAGTTTTCAAGCAACTAAAACAAGTGGTTTGACTTAGCCACTTGCTATAATTCCTTCTGAAGTGTGTCCTTATACAATTTTTAGGGATCTGTTCATATTCTTGACAACAATGACAGCTATACCTGGTGTTGTAATCCCAACAGTAGTGATTTCTATTGCCTTTTGTATTTGCTAGCTGATTTAATGTCCACATAGGCTTTGATCTGCATTCAAAGGCTCTATGTCCATACTTCTTGCAATTATGGTAGTGTCCATCAAATATTTGTGTCCTTGTGACTTTAGTCCTACAATCTTGTGTCATATGTCCTTGCATGTTGCACTTGTGATAGTAACCCTTGCTTTTGGGTGTATTTGGTTGATTGATTCTTCTACTCCTACACACATTAGCAACATGCCCCTTTTTATTATAGTAATGACAAGTGGGTTTAGAATCCTTACCTTTGTCACTTCTTTGTTCAACACTCTTTGATGATTCTCCAACTTCAATGCTATTGTATCCAAGTCCTGATGTATCATGGGCTGATCTTGGAAATTTCAGCAACTATTCAAAGTACTTTATGGCTTCACTTAACTTATTGAGATTCTCTGCTATCTCTTTTTCTCTATTCAATTCATTTTGTAGTTGTCCATTCTGCATCTTTAAGGTAGAGATCTCAATATCTTTCATATTGAGTTCATGATGAAGGTTCATCATTTGGGCAAGTGTATCCATCTGCATGTTTGAGATCCTTGTTAATTAAGTACATTTTTCTTCCAGTCTGTTTGCAAGATTCCTTTTGTCATCTTCCATCATGACTCTATCCTCAAATGCTCTTTTCTTTTGTTCAGTGATTTCACATAACATTATGGCCTGTGATTCATGTTCCATCTTGAGAGATCTTATCTCTTCTATTTGAAATTTTTTTTTCTCCATCAGTTCTGCTATTGTTGCATCAAACTCTTTAGTGTCTCCATTGGCAAACACTTGTGTGATATCAATCTCCCTTTAGTTTATATCATTTTCAGCTAATGCTATCTCCTTTCTTCTTTTCAAGGATTTTCTTTATTTCTCTCTAGCTTCCTCTACCTTGTGTAGAGCGAGATGCACATCTATCACTTGGTTCTCAATGATCTTTCCAAGTTTGAACACTTCCATCTTTAGATCTTTTCCTCCAAGCTGTTAGGCTTCTTCTTGAGAGAACTCAACTCTGATACCAATTGTTGGAATATTCAAATAGGAAGAATGCTTTTGAGAGGGGAGGGTGGGGGGGGGGTGAATAAGAAGTATTACACTTTAGCCATTAAAACTTTTAACTGAAGGTAAATTGCATGCATGTAAACATATCAAACAACCATGAAAAACAAACATGTACCACCACATAACACTTGATATTTTGGTAACCCAAAAACCCTCCAAGAATAAGAAGGTAAAATTGAGGTGGGGATGATACCCACAAAATTATTGCAACAATAATGTTTGACCACTTCTGATGGTCTGCCCTGTTAAAGGCCTACCCTGTTAAAGGCTTTACGGTGTGTCAATAGTGACCTGGTTAAAGGATTTAAAAATACTTTACATGAAGTGTTACCCTATTAAAATATTTAATCACCTCTTTAAAGGATGTACAACCTAGCTGTTAAGCTAACCTATCAACATAGGACTTGCTTTCTAATACAATTGCTAGAGATTATTAGGTATAATAAACCTGATAGCTTACAATCCTTGATTGCTTAATTCAAGCACTTGATCTACTTTCTCTGATTTTGACTCTATGAAATCTGATATCTATTTGTCTTCCTTGCCCTATTCTAATCAACTGAATATCTAATTGTTGCCCTTTTTCTCTAAGTCTTTTTACTCTTCACTCTGAACTCCACTATATATTTTTCATTCACTCCTTCATCCATCTCTCATACAATGATATTTCATTTTCCTTATAAAGAAATTTGAAGACTTAGGGTTAGATATGGATCTATAATCCATATTGAATCTCTGTTTCCTGCTCATTCTTTGCACTTTTATTAATGGTTGCATGCCTTCTCCATTTTTCTTATTGGCTGCATGTAGATTGCATAGGAAATACAAAAGATTCGATCTTATTTTTTTGATCCTTTGAGATTCATCATATGTTGGCCATAAAAATGATCTACATATGAGTTTGAGCCTTTTCAAACTCATATATGCATTTTGTGTTACTCAGCACTTTACTGATTCCTAATGCTCGACACATATAAGAAATTGGCTTACTTGGCCATTGTAGTGATTCTATCTTGCTCGGCATCATTTATGACTTGGCACCTAAATATTACTCGACACTTGTATCATGCTCGACACCTAAAGTTACTCAACACTTGATCTTCACTTAGCACCTAAAGGTTGCTTGGTACCTAAAGATCACTCGACACCTGTTGGATTTTTTGACTCAGCATACATAGTGTACTTGGCTTCAATGTAGAAAGTGGTTAAGTGTGTTGGTACTCAAATGTCAAAAACCATTCTGAGACTAACATCATACCACCCTTTTTGTAGACCATCTTGGTGCACTCACCTTAATCTTTTCAATAAAAATCATCAATAATTCTTTGTCTTTGATCACTTCAATCAAACAAATCACCTAATCATCCTCATTACATATGTAATTGATACACATACTATTAAATCACATTCAAATATATAGATTATCATTTACCTCTCACTATTATGAATTTCTCTTACAAGCTTGAGCATCATATCATCTTCTCTTGTGATCATTCTACTAGAATCTCAGTCCCTATTTTTCCAACAATATTATTTTAACAAGTTGCTTCTCCTTAATATACTGGGTGTGATCAAGTGTCACTAATCATGTGCCTTGTCTCATCGATCAGTTTGGTTCCTTCTATTACTTGGTTTCCATCAATGATAATGTATGACCTTTTTGGCTTCAATAGCTAATCAAAATTCTATTGTTAATGACAAAAACCAACAATCTCTCTATTTGACATTGATGGAAAAAATTTATATGCAAATTATGAAAATATTTCACCATAAGTAATTTTGATGCAAGAGCATCCTGGGTTGCCTTGTTATCCTACTCATTTTGTTCACCTAATAATTACCTTCATTTTCCTAGTAGTGCTTCATGTGCCTAGCAGTTCTTCATGTGCCTAGCAATCTTGTTTTCTTCATATGCCTAGCAGTTGGTATCAGAGCTTGAGGTTCATCCTTTTGGAGATTGGATCATGTAGAACCCAGATTTGGATTTGGTTGTAGGGTGGTAGATCTATGGATTTGACCTATAACTTGCAAAGGGTTACGATCTTGCAGGAACCTGCTTTGTAAAGATGGTTTGTGGTAGAGGAAATAATGTTGATAATGCTATATTGGATCAGTTGAGACAAATTTCAGCTCGATTAGATGCTGTAGAGACAACCCAGAGGAGAGGAGCACATCTTGATGATGTAAGTGATGATGAAGCAGCAACACCAAACCATAATATAGAACCTGAAGAAGATCAAGATGAAAAAAGATTGTTCAGAGTATTGGCTAGAGAAAATTCAAAGCCTGCTATAGAAGTTGTTCCTTATGATGGAAAATTGGATACCAATGTTGTGCTAGATTGGATCTCTGATATAGAGAAGTTCTTTGAGTAGGAAAACACTCTTGATAATAGAAAGGTGAAGATTGTAGTCACTAGGTTGAACGGTCGTGCATCACTATGGTGGGAGCACTTGCAAGAACTTGGCCAAAGATGGTGAACAAGGTAAAGAAAAAATTCCTTCCTATTGATTACCAAGTTATCTTGTTGAGAAAGATGCAAATTTTGAAGCAAAAAGAGATGACTATGAAAGAGTATACTGAGGAATTCTGTAGACTGGACATTAGATCTGGACATGTGGATGATCATGTTGAGAAAATTGCAAGGTACATTAATGGATTAAGATTTGAAATACAAGATGAAATAAGTTTTGTGAAGCTAGAAAGTGTAGAAGAAGCATATCAATATGCCTTGAAAGCTAAGGAGATCTTGACAAAGAAGCATGAAAAAAGATAGAGAGGTAGAGGTAGTAGATTTCAGAGAGGCAAAGGTAGATCTTATGGAGAAAGCAACAGATCTAATAGTTCTATGCAGGATAAAGGCAAATCTGAATGGAAGAATGATGACAAAGGCAATACTAAATGGAAAAGTGGTAATTCTTACCAAGGAGGCACTAATTCTTACTGAGGAAGAGGTAATTCTTATTCTAGAAGTGGATTTCATGGTAAATGTTTTAGATGTGGCAAAGAAGGGCATAGATCCTTTGAATGTAGATCTTTTGAAGGTGGGTAGAATAATAGAAATGCTATGATTCAAGAAGACATTGAGAGTTCACCAAGTGGACTTGAGGCTGGAGAAAATTTGATGGTGAGAAGAACCTTATAATAAGGGAGGTGATAAGGAACCTATTTTAAGGAGAAGTCTTTTCAAGACAAGATGTAAGATGGCTGGAAAATGCTGTAAAGTGATCATTGACAGTGGAAGTTCTACAAATTTGGCATCAGAAGAGCTAGTTACAAAGTTGCAATTGCAGAGGCTAAAACATCCCAAACCTTATCATGTTTCATAGATTGGAGATGAGCATAAGATATTGGTAAGTGAGAAATCCCTTGTGAAGTTCAAAATTGGACATTACTTTGATGAAGTTTTGTGTGATATTATGCCCATGGATTGTTGTCATATTTTGTTGGGTAGACCTTGGAAATATGATAGATATGCTGTACATGATGGAAGATTGAATCAATATACTCTTTGGGTAAATGGGAAGAAACAAACATTGTTGCCTTTGATCGAAAGTCTAGATGAGGTTAATTGTACTGCTGTAAAAAATTTGCATGGTTAATGGGAAACAATTTGAAAAAGAAATGAAAAATAATCAAGTCTATTTTTCTATAATTCCAAGAAAACCGAGTTTTGTCAATGGAGACCGAGTGCAAGAAAATAGTGTTAACCGAGTGCTAGTCAGTGGTGATCAAATGACAGATGGTAGTATTGACCGAGTGCCAGAAGAAATTGTAGAGTTATTGAATGAGTATAAAGAAATTATTGCTGATGATATTATTGATGGTTTACCTCTAGTAAGAAGTATAAGTCATTGTATGGATCTGATCCCTGGAGCTAGTTTGCCAAACAAAGAACCATATAGATTGACACCTGTAGAGAATGAAGAACTTAACAGACAAGTGCATGAGTTGTTGCAAAATGGTTTGATCATAGAAAGCTTGAGTCCATGTGCTGTACCTGTTGTATTAACACCTAAAAAGAATGGAGAATGGAGAATGTGTACTAATTCTAGAGCCATTAACAAGATAACAGTGAAATATAGGTTTTCTATGCCAAGGATGGATGACATAATGGATTGTTTGAGTGGAGCAAAGTATTTTACCAAGATTGATTTTAAGGGTGGCTATCATCAGATCAAAATTAGAGAAGGTGATGAATGGATGATTGCTTTCAAGATAAAAGATGGTTTGTATGAATGGTTGGTTATGCCTTTTGGTTTGACTAATGCACCTAGTACTTTTATGAGGTTGATGAATGAAGTTTTGAAAAGATTCTTGGGTAAATTTCTGATTATTTATTTGGACAATACTCTAATATTCAACAAGACTAAGGAAGAACATCTTGAGCATATTAGACAAGTATTGCAGAGGTTGAAAGAGGAAAAGTTGTTGATTAATCTGAAAAAAGTGTTCTTTTATGCAAGAGGAGATTGTGTATTTGGGATTTGTGATTTTAGTTGATGGTTTGAAGATGGATTTTGAGAAGGTTAAAACAATTTTGGAATGGCCTACACCTGAGAATGTGAGTGAGGTAAGATCATTTCATGGTTTGGCTAGTTTTTATAGAAAGTTTATAAAAAAATTTCAGTGTTATTTGTAATGCTATGACTAAAACAATGAGGGGAGATAAAAAGGAATTCAAGTGGACACATAGAGCTAATAAGAGTTTTGAAACTTTGAAACAAAAAGTTGTTGAATTACCTGTATTGGCTTTGCCCGACTTCAACAAAGTATTTCAAGTTGAATGTGATGCAAGTGGTAATGCAATAGGATCTATATTAAGTCAAGAAGGTAAGCCTGTTGCTTTCTTTAGTGAAAAGTTGAATGATGCTAAAAGGAAATATTCTATGTATGATCAAGAGTTTTAGGCTATTGTTCAAGCATTAAAGAAGTGGAGACATTATTTGATGCCTAAGGAGTTTGTGTTGTATACTAATCATAAAGCTTTACAATACTTGGGAAGTCAACATAAATTGGATCAAAGAAATATTAAGTGGGTTGAGTATTTGCAGAATTTTACATTTGTGATCAAGCACAAGAGTGGAGTTACTAACAAAGTTGCTAGTGCATTGAGTAGAAGACGTTCTTTGTTGACTGAAGTGAAGGTTGAAGTTCTTGGTTTTGATGAAATAAAAGAATTATATGATGCTCATCCTAATTTTTTTGAGGTGTGGAGAGAGTGCAGAGCACCAAATCTAATAGATCACATAAGTAAGTATGATGAGTATTTCATTCAAGATGGTATAATGTTCAAAGGCATCTAGTTGTGTATTCTTAGAAGTCCTATGAGGTTGAATTTGATTAAGGAAAAGCATAGTGGTGGATTAGCTAGACATTTTGGAATTGATAAGACATTGAGTTTGCTGAAAGAGAAGTATTATTGGCCACAAATGTATAAGGATGTTAAAAAATTTGTAAAGAGTTGTGGAGTTTGTCAAGTTGCAAAATGAGCGAGTCAAAATACTGGTTTGTATACACTTATTACTATTCCTGAGAAACCTTGGAATGATATCAGTATGGATTTTGTTCTTGGATTGCCTAAAACAGTGAAAGGGTATGATTCCATATTTGTTGTAGTGGACAAATTTTCTAAGATGGATCATTTTATACCATGTAAGAAGACATCAGATGCTGAGCATGTTGTTGAACTTTTCTTTAAAGAGATTGTGAGATTGCATGGATTACCAAGAAGCATTATTTCAAATAGAGACAATAAGTTTGTTGGTTATTTTTGGAAGACTTTGTGGAAGAAGATGGGTACTGAATTGAAGTTTAGTTCTACATTCCATCCACAAATAGATGGATAGACAGAGGTTGTGAATAAAATTTTGGGAAATTTGTTGAGATGTTTAGTTGGGAATAAGCCAAGTAGTTGGGAGATGGTATTGGCACAAGCTGAATTTTCATATAATAATTTTGTGAATAGGATTATAGGGAAGACACCTTTTGAGATTGTTATTGGAATGCATAATAGAGGTATATCAACTTTGAGAGATGTTGCTAGTGAAGAAAAGAAAAGTGCTGCAGGAGAAGAATTTGCTGATTTTATGGAGTCCTTGCATAAAGAAGTGAAGTTGAGGTTGGAACAAAGCAATCAGAAGTATAAGGAGAATGCTGATCAGTCTAGAAGACACCATGATTTTTAAGTTAGTGATGAGGTGATGGTTCATCTAAAGAAAGGAAGATTCCCAGTTGGAACATATAGCAAGCTGAAAATGAAAAAAATTGGACCTTGTAAGATCTTGAAGAAGTTTGACAATGGTAATGCTTATGAAGTTGAGTTACTTGATGACATGGATATATCTCCTATATTTAATATTACTGATTTTTATAAGTATTAGGAGTTAGAGGATGAAGTTGTTATACTAGTTGATTATCCTAAGAAATAGATTGAGGAAGTTGAATAGATATTAGATCAGAGAGTTGGCAAGAGTACAAGAGAAAAAGATTACTATGAATATTTGGTGAAGTGGAAGAACAAACCTATTGAAGACATGTCATGGATTTCTCAATTTGAGTTGGATTTAGCTTAGGTTGGGACATCTAAATGATTCAAGAGAATCAGTTCTTTCAACCTCGGTTGTCTGATGCAAGAGCATCCTAGGTTGCCTTGCTATCCTACTCATTTTGTTCACCTAGTAGTTCTTTCATGTGCCTAGTAGTTCCTTCATGTGCTTAGTAGTCCTTCATGTGCCTAGTAGTCCTTTATGTGCCCAGCATTCCTTCATGTGCCTATCAGTTCTTCATGTGCCTAGCAATCTTTTTTTCTTCATGTGCCTAGTAACCCTATTTTTTTCATGTGCCTAGTAACCCTATTTTCTTCATGTGTCTAATAATTCTATTTTCTTCATGTGCCAAGTTACTGTAGCAATTCCTTCATGGGCTAAGTTACTATAGCATTCCTTCATGTGCTGAGTTACCCAGTGTATGCTGAGTGATTCTTCATGTGCCGAATTACTTAGTGTATGCCGAGTGTTTCTTCATGTGTTGAGTTACTCAGTGTATGCTGAGTGTTTCTTCATGTGCTGAGTTACCTAGTGTATGTCGAGTGTTTCTTCATGTACTGAGTTACTCAGTGCATGCTGAGTGTTTCTTCATGTGCCGAGTTGCATAGTGTAAGCTGAGTGTTAGTATTTGGATGTGATTTTGTGAGCCGACTTGCAGAATTTATTTCATCCACAACATTTATGTTAAGATCTTTTCTTAGGATGAGTCTAGACTGTTGTTGGATCGGCCTTCCTCTTATGTAATGATTCTAGAATGATCTATAAGCTGTTTTGGAAAGTATAAATAGAATGTTCAGGCTTAGAATTAAAAAGTCTTGGGAGAAGCTTTTGAAAAGAAGATTAGAGAGCAGAACTGAAAGTGCAAATTTGTAGTTGGATCTTTGAATGTGAATGTATTTGTAATTGGCCATAATGTAGAAGGCCTTACAGTTGGGTGTGTATGAAGATATCTTGATGAATCAATAAAAGTAATTCACTCTTCTTCCTCCTTTAGTTGCTGTTCTTTGTGTTTGTTTCCATTGTGTTAACTCTTGTAGGGTGTTTTGGATAGCTAGGTGAGCCTTTGGCCCTAGTTTTTCACCCTTTTGCCTACGTCAAATTTCACCTCCTTTCTCTTTACATTTTGTTAACTCCTTCTTATTAATACCTCTCCCCTATGTGGGTACTCAACTACTTTAATATTTTTACCTTTGTTTAATCCCTTTACTACTTCTCTCTTTTCTAAACAATGAAAAAGGTAGTTCACAACTTATCAAATATCTCTCAGCTTTCTACATTGATACTTCTAAGGACTACTTCAAATATGATAATGTAACTAGTTATTCATATAAATCTACCACTAGTTCTTCCTAACACTTTGGTGTATTTTCTTAGAGATAAATAGGATTAATCTCCAATAATTTAATCATCCATTTCTTTAATAATGCATATCAAGAAAATAACATCAAGATAGTTCATAATATGATACTATCTACTTAGTTCTACTACAATATAAAACTAACCAACCACTTATAATACAAAAAAATAGTCATATTAACTACCTACAAAGAGTTTTAAATTTGTATATTATATTAACATGATAAAAAAAAAAAGTTATTTCTTGATGGTGGAATTAGAAGTGGTAAAATACACTGGAGAGGGTAAAAGGAGATTGGTTGGAATATCTCTTTCTTGGGCCAAATTCTTCTAGTTTCCTTCCTCAAGCTTTTATATAAAATGAGCAAGTTGAATATTAAACTCATCTATGTCCTTCATTGAAGAATATCCATGAGTGAGTTCCTTCTTTTCCACCATGCCTTTACTCTCTCCTAAGATTTGAAAGAATTTTCTGTCCTTAATCTTGAACAAAGTTGTTATTGTTACAATTTTTCATGTTATTAAAAATTGGTGACATCAAAAGCCTAATTACTAGGTGATTTTGCCTCTACAATATCCTAGTTTGTGATTATTATGTGATCCTGATTAAGTTAGTTCATTTGCATGATAAGGAAAAATAAAAATACATGTATATGTATAACTATGGGACCTCAAATAAAAATATAAGTTGTAAAGGAAAATACAACATCATATGTACAATTTTAAATATCATGAATATATTAAGTGGAATGTCAAGTGTATACAAAAAGGTGCATTTGAAAATAATTAATGAAGAACATAGACCCACATAGGTCATGAGCATATTGAACTCATACATAATCCTCTAATAAATATATGCATACATAAAGATAAGAGAGATGCAAGGTACTAGACATTGCTTGAAAGAGAGCATGCAAATGTCTATCTATTGCCTTTGACTCCAACTTCCTTCCAATACCTAGCTTTCCTTAGAACCTACAATGATTAAAAGTAGGAGGGGGAGTAGATCCTGAAGACCTAAGAAATGCCTAATATCATACACATAATCTTAAAATCATGCATCCACATACTTATCCTTAAAACATCAAATACCCACCTAGCTATACTCAAGAAATGCACAAGGAATCAAATGATGATGCAAAGGGAGGAAGCATAATGTTTTATCTAACTTGTTTATTCCATCCATACATACACAAGATGATATGTATTGTTTTTTATCTAACTTGTTTATTCCATGTGTGGGTACACAAGATGATCCATATTGCTTTCCATGCAATAAATTCCTTCACTAGAAAATCAAAAAATCCCAAAGGATGGCCTCAACATTCCCCTTGAGTTTGATGATTTCATGGGGAAAATACCTAAAGATAATGCCAAGTCCCTCTTATTTTTATGGATAGTCCTCTTAGGGAGATTAGTATCTACATCATTTAGATTTACTAGAATCACTTTAGGACTAAGGAGTCGGATTGCTACACTTACAAATGAAAATTATGCTAAAGGCCTTATGGCTAACAAGAAGAAAAATAATTTCATATAATAAAGAAATCTAATTCAACTATGTCACTCTATCACTCTGCAACTCTGCTACACATTGCTGCCCCTTTTCAAAATTTGAATTCACTCATGGTAGGCCCTAAGCCTTTGGACCCTCCACCATGCTCAGATTTGTAGATGGTGTTAACCCCACACAAAGATTTGGAAGTCATGACAAAAAATTGTGGGATTGTAGAGGTGGGGAGGAAAAATTTCTTTGACCCTAATCCCTTGGGAAATGTTGAACTGGTTGGTGACCCAGTGGATGGTGGAAAAAAATTGACTAATGGGACCCTTGGAGGTTGGAAGAATGCACTTGTGGGTTCCCAGGTGCCTAGAGATTTAGTGGAGGATCCCAAGATTGCTCATGGTGCAAATGGGCCTATGATATCACTTCTGGATATTTTGGTGGATAGCATTACCTTTGGCCTCAAAGTATGTGTTGTGGGTAGATTTTTTGCATTTAGACCATGATAGAGATGGTCCAGAAGTGGGTAAGTCAAAAATGGAAGATTAAGGGTAGTGTTAGCATCTTTACAATGCCAAGTGGCCTTTTTTTGTTTTAAATTCATAGTAGAGGAGGGTATAAATCTAATACTCTTGGGAACATGGTATTATGGCAAGCACTATCTTGTCTTAACAAGGTGGCACCTGGGCTTCGATGCTAGTGTAGAGCTCAACAAGCTAGCTCCTGTATGGGTAAGGTTACCTAGTTTACCTCTGGAATTCTAGGATGAGAAGATTTTAAGGTGGATAGGGAATTCCTATGGTTGCTTTGTTACTACAAACATAGTGACAATGTAAAAATCTAGACTAGTGTATGCCAGATTCTATGTGAATGTGGCACTAAATTAGGCTCTCTCGACTATGGTCACTCTAAAAACTAAAAGGGGAGAAAAATACCAACCCATAGAATATCAAAATGTAGGACTTTTTTGTTAGAAGTGTGGACAATTTGGGCATGTTATAGTTAACTGTAAAGCCCAACTACAGAAGGAGAGACAAAAAGAAGGATCCCCAAGAATTGTAAAAGATACAGTTGGGGAATCCTTAGAAGCCCCAAGGCTGGAGGAGGTGGTTGCTTTCTACCAAAACCTAGAGGCTAATATGATACAAGATACCCCTGTCAAAGGGTCTGGGAGGCAAATTGAACCTGAAGAGGGAGAAACTTTAGAGGAAAAGAAGAAAATGGAAGAGTATCCATTTAGAAGGGAAATAGAGGAATTAATAAGATCACCCTTGGGGGAACTTAAGGAAGGAGAAATGATGGAGGAAGGTGAAATAGTAGCACACCACTCCCTTCCTAGTACTCCAGCAAGTTTGGGAGGTAAGGGCTTATAGGAACATATAGTTGTAGTTTTTTCTACCCAAGAAAGGTTATACACCCTTCTAAGAATGAGGAAGGCCTCTCCAATGGAGATAGCAACAGAAGTGATGGCAAGTTTGGATAAAGCTGAAAAGGGACTAAAACCCACTTCCCCATAAGTGGGTGATAATGAGGAATGGGAAGTCCAAAAAAGGAAGAAAAGTGTGGGGGAGGGAACCAGATGTAGGAACGTGTGGTACAATTGGAAGACCAACTAATAGCACAACCAAGACAAAACAAGTAGCAAGGGATGTAGCCAATGCAAACAACTTACACTAGAGACTGTAACAAGAGGTAAGAAATGAAATTTCTCTCTTAGAACTTAAGGGGGTTAGATAACCCCCATAAATAGTATACTTTAAAATAGTGTATATTTTGGGAAAAGGTTGACTGTGTGTTAATCCAAGAAACAAAAACGTCTAGTGCTAATTTTGATAGATTGGTGAGTCATGTTTGGCCAGGGGCTGCCTTCATTCATATGGATGCTAATGGAGTCTCAGGGGGTATCATCACCATGTGGAACCTGTGTTCTATAACGAGGGTTGCGATATGGAGAGACAAAATTTTGTAATAATAGAGTTCCAAACTAGTAATCAAAGATGGGGGCTTATTAATATCTATTCTTCTAATAACAAGATAGGGAAAAAATAAACTTATGGAAAGCTAGAAACGATATTAGAAACTATGAAGGATGAATAGTTAATGTGTATGGGAGATTTTAATACCCCCTCTATCATTCAAAAAAGTTGGGTGGAAATAGAGATTTCCTTGAAAGCTTGTACGATCTTCATGATTTTATGGGAAAAATTAATTTAATTGATGTTTCCATGAGAGGGAACCCATTCACATGGACTAATAATAGAAAAGGAGGTGATCTCATTCAATTAAGACTGGATAAACTGATGATGATGGGGAATTGGAATTGATTGAGCAATTCACTCTTGGAGAACCTCACAAGAACTGCTTCAAAACATTCCCTTTTAATCTTTCATTGGGAGGATAGTATAAAAGGTGGTCCAAAACCCTTTAGGTATGAGATAATGTTGCAATCCCACCCAAAATTGAAAGACCAAATCCAAGAGTGGTGGAATATAAGGATTGATGGTACTACTATGTACAGACTAACTCAAAAGTTAGATAATATAAGGATAAATGTTAAGGGCTAGGCTAAGAGGTCCTTTGGAGATTTGTTCAAAGTCAAAAGAGAAGTGGAGGAAAAACTTAAGAAGCTGCAAGGGGAGATTACTAAGGGAAATATTTTGGAAGAAGCTACTCAAGAAGAAGAAGAGTATAGTAAAAAATGGAAGGATATCATTTTGAGGGATGAAATATTTTGGAAGAAAAGATTGAGGATTCAATGGTTAACTAAGGGAGATAGGAATATCGCCTTTTTCCATAGGTCAGCTTCAAATCATAAAAGAAGAAACACGATCAATAGGTTAGAAGGAGAAGGGGGGGGGGAGAATATAAGGATCAAGAGGAAAGGGGAAGACATTCAGTGGAATACTTTAGCAAGGCTTATAAAAAGGATATTAGAATAAGAAATCAGATTATTAGAAGAAGTTTGATAAATACAATCCCACAAGTGCTTGGAGAAGTGGAAAATAATAACATTCTAGGAAACATCATAGAGAAGGAAGTGAAAAGGGCTGTGTTTTCCATGAAAGCTTATAAGGCCTTAGGACCTAATGGTTTCCCCCTAGCATTTTCCTAGCATTTCTAGGAGGTCATTAAAAATGAACTGATTTGGGCTACCAAGGATTTCTTTAGAATGGGGAAGATGCTAAAAAGGATAAATAGGACTTTTATTGCTCTAGTCCCTAAGACTCTGACATCCACGAGTCTCCTGGACTTAAGACCTATAAGCCTATGTAACATAGTATATAAATTTTTTGGCAAAGTTTTGGTCAATAGGAATAAGCCCTTCCTTGGGAGCATCATAGGAGCACCACAAAAGGGGTTTGTGCCAGGAAGACAAATTCTAGATGCTACGATAACTACTCATGAGATCATACATTCCATGGAGAAAAGTAAAAGACCTAGTATGGCCTTCAAGCTAAATATCTCTAAGGTGTATGATAAGGTAAAGTGGGACTTCATTTATGATGTACTTGAAAGAGTAGGGTTTAATGATAAATTCATAAACCTTATAAGGATGGTGGTGAGCACTATCCAATATGTGGTCCTTCTAAATGGCTCTCCTTGGGGCAATTTTGAAGTAGAGAGAGGTTTAAGGCAAGGAGACCCACTATCCCCCTACCTCTTTATCATGGTGACAGAGGTATTGGGGAGATCATTTGCCAAACTGGTAAGTATGAGATGTGTTAAAGGAATTAAACTTGCTACTACTATTGAAACTAAAGTGTTACAATAATTTGTTGATGATACCTTTCTCCTTGGAGAGTCCTCTATTATGGAAGCTGAGGTATGGAAGAATATACTTAGAAGCTATGAAGATATCTTAGGTCGAAAAATAAACTACTTTAAAAGTAAACTTTTTAATTTTTTTTTAACACTTATGTTCTTATTTAGAGGAAGATTAGGAACATCTTAGGCTATCTATCAACCAACCTCCTGGATACTTATCTTGGCCTACCATTAACAACTAAGGAGGTGACTAATTATTTCTAGAATAATATTGTTGAATGAATCCAAAAGAAGCTAGCAATATGGAAAGGGAAAATCCTTAGTAATGCTAGTAAACTACAACTAGTTTCTATAGCTCTCTAAGGTATCCCAATTTACTTTCTGTACCTTTTAAAAATAAATCAAAACATGTTGGATAGAATTGAGGAATATAGAGGAATTTTCTTTGGTCAGGTACAGAGGAAAATAATAAATTAAATCTTGTCAACTAGGAAGATGTTTGCAAACCAAAGGAATGAGGGGGATTGGGAGTGAGAAGGCTTAAAGATCTGAATAAAGCCCTCCAGGGGGATCCAAAATATGGATGAATATTGTCAAAAGTAGAGGTATGCTAAGGGAAGGGGTAAGGTGGATTATGGGAAATGGGTGGAACATTAGGTTATGGGAGGATAAGTGGATGAGGCTGCAGGGGGGGGGGGGGGGACTGCTGGTTTACAACAAATTTATAAGACCAATGGAGAAATTGAAGACAGAGAAGGGTTTGAGAGTGGCGGATCATATTGATCCTAGAAGGAAGTGGACGAAATTGCAAAAAGATACTTGTTCCCAGGATGATATCCAACTTATTAATGAACTGGAAGAGCCAATTGAAGCACAAAGATTTCCAATTCTAGCTTAGGAGGATAAAGTGATATGGGATTTAACTCCTACTAGTAATTTTACTATCAAGTCAACTTACAAACTTCTATTCAAAAAGGAATTTTGCCCCACAATATGGCATTAATTTTGGATTAGTAATCTTCTACTCAAGGTAAATTTCTTTTGGTGGACTGTTCAACATGGTAAAATACTATCACTGGACAATCTAAAAAAAGGGGTTTTTTTATTACAAATAGATGTTATTTATGCAAAGAAAAAGAGGAGAATATCTCTCACCTTTTCCTTGAATGCCCATATTCCCTAAAGTTTTGGTCGCTAGTGTGGGAGAAATTTGGACTATGTTGGGTGATGAAGGAGAACTTAAGTCAATTCATGGAAAACTGGGATTGTCCCTTTTATCATCCCAAGTTGGTATTCTTATGGATAATTGTCCCACCATATATTTGCTAGAACATATGGACAGAAATAAATAATAGACTCTTTCGTGAAGAGGAAAGACATGAGGAGGTAGTAATGGGAATTATGGAGAAATTGTTAAAATAAAATATTGGGATTGCCAAATGTAAGACACCAAAAGAAGAACCAGGGAGGAAGGAATGCCAAATAGTGGAAAAGTGTGGTATTCAATGGAATTTTAAGAAATTTGATAACTCTAAGGTTATGAAGAGGTAGCAAACAAGATGGAAACCACCAACAATAACACAACTTAAGTTAAACTTCAATGGTGTTGCAAGAAAGGGAATAGTGGCGATGGGTGGAGTGCTGAGGAATGGAAATGGTGATACATTGCTAGTCTACTTTGGGAATGTTGGTGGAGGAAGTAATAATTTGGCTAAAGCAATGGCTCTACTTTGGGGTCTATAATTGATTAGTAAAATTCAAATAATAGAAATAACTATAGAAGGTGACTCAAATTAATAATTGATATGGTGAAGGGAGATTCTCAGCCTAGTTGGAATATCCTAAATATCATCACGAATATTAGACATGCCATAAATGGGATGGAAAAATTTTAGTTGTAGCACATATATAGGGAAGGTAATATGGTGGTGGATGTTGTAGCTATCATGGGGTTTGAATTCAAGGAAATGATGTGTTGGAGAAGCATGGATATCCTAAAGGAAGAAATTAAGACCCTGATCTACAAGGAAAGAGGGGGAACAAAAATTAAGTATGGCCATACAAATAAAGATTAGTGCCAATTTTGGTAGTATTATATCTAGGAAGGTGAAATTTGCTAAATTTAATAAAAAGAATAAGGGAAAGATGACAAGACATTGTCATACAGATTGGATAACAAATATTTTCAATTTGAGATATGAGTTACTTCACCATTATGGTTACATGACACAAAATTTAAATTATTTCCTTTTTGAAAATACAAAAGATATATTTTCAAATGTTGTTAGAGATTTCAGGGATGGTGGAGTAATGATGCTAAGTATGCATGAATCCCATAATGAAAGTGAATGGGATTTTGAAGCACATTGAATACTAGCTTGTGGGAAGTTTAAAGACCCTATAAAGGTTATTTGCATCATTACTGTGTTGTTGATGTTCAATAATATCATTATTGATAGAAAGATTGGTGGCAAGAAGGATCAAATGAAAATTACTAAAGTTGGTGGATCAGGAGTTAGCAGGGAAGAAATGGGTTAAAATTTGAATCAACTAGAGCCAACAGAGAAAATTTCAAAGATAGGATGGCAACCTAGTTCCTATCAAAAGAAGGGAGATTTCTTCCTTATATGCAGACTATGGTGGGGTATGACGAAAATTGTTCTCTTCAATTTGTGAATGGGTGGAATGACTGTAGGGTTACCATAAATGGTATTACATTCCAAGTTAATGAGGATGTTATTGCAATGGCTACTAGGTTGTCCATGAAGGGGAAGAAATGGAAGAAGGTTACAAAAATGGTGGATGAGGTTAGCATGAATAGTTTTTTTTGCAAAAAATGAAGAACCTGTTCGCTATAGAGCAGGCTTCCAAAGGGATAAGCTACCAGCTCCATGGGAAGATGTTTTTTTGGTGTTAATGAAGTACCTCATGCTTGAAGGTAGGTTTGGATTTTATTATTATTATCACTTCCCTCTTCTAAACCATTTTAGAAATAGAGACTTTATTTCTATTCCATTCTTTCTATTACATTCCCTTGAAGATATGATTAGTGATGTTAGGGAGAAGAGAAGTAAGGGTTAAAATTTTACCATCATCCACCAGGGCCTAATTTTTAGACTCTACCATTTCCATCTTGCCATTTTCCCCACTAGGGTTGTTGTGGTTGAAAATTAGCACCACCACCAAAATTCCCCGATGAGTACCACCACTAGTACCAGAATCCACACTCTGCACCCTTCCCCTTGTAGAGAAAATAAGAAAAAGAAAAACCCATAATTGGTCATTGAACATAAGGGTAGTAAAAAAATAAAAAATGAAAAACTAGTGGAGGTGGAAATTGAGGAGTTGAAAGAGGAAGGAGGTGGAAAGGGTAGGAGAAGGTTAGGAAGGCTTGCAAAAACATAGGCAAGGTATAAACAAAAAGATAATAGATATAGGGTTGACAAGGTAGAGGAGGAGAGTTCAAAAAATAATGAAAGAGATCTAGAGGAGGAGAAACATTTTGACTCCCAAGAGTGAAAAGGGGAATGAGGAGAAAGAAAAAAGTGAAAACTCTATTGGTAATACCCAGGAGTCTGTTGGTACTACCTAGGTGTCTGATGGTAATTTCAGTATTACTAAGACCACACATGTGTCAATGAGCTTTACCTTGAAACCTATTACCTTCTGTGAGGACAACAAAAAAGTGGAAACCTCTCCTATCACCATCACCTCCCTAGTAAAGGAAAAAATTAATGTTTTTATTAACCCTCAGGTTTTGCAGGATGAGAACTAGCCCTTGACAAAGACTAAAGAGGTGTATAAAAAAGATGAAA
This sequence comes from Cupressus sempervirens, assembly GCA_028749045.1. Lineage (NCBI taxonomy): Eukaryota > Viridiplantae > Streptophyta > Pinopsida > Cupressales > Cupressaceae > Cupressus > Cupressus sempervirens. The sequence continues at coordinate 327,866,905 of CM053790.1, forward strand.
AAGAAAACAAGGAGAGAGAGGAGGAGTAGAATGAGAAGATGGCATAGTTGGAAAAAAGGGTCAAATCACTAGAGGAGGGTTTCTACTCGTCTAAATTTTCATTGAAGGTTACTCATGCTGCTACTACCACCCTCCAATTGTTGGTGCAAGAGAAGAATGAAACGGGGTTGGACATGGAGGATAACAAGCTCCTCTATAAGTTTCTTGCTAAGGACTGGGCTAGGGTTCTTCTGGCTAGGAAAGGAAAGGAAAAGGATGAAAAATAATATGGGGTATTATGACCCTAGTTGTTTTTTTTGGTTTTTGGTTGCTATCTAGTTTGCTGGTTTACAATTGTTACTTAGACTTGAGTTGGCTTGTTTATGCCAACAATTTTATATTCTGAACTTTAATAGTATGTTAAGTAATATAAGTTTTGACACTAGAATAGATGTTACTCTGATAGATGTAAATGGTAGTGTGTAGTTTCTAGGATGGGTTTGGTTTGCTTATGCGAACAGCTTATACTCTAAACAATCATAGTCTGGTTAGTACTATAGCTGTTAAGTTAGTTTGGTTAATTCTCTATGAGCTAGTTATTTCTTGGTTGTTAGTGTAGTTCTCTATTATAGTGATGCCTCCTATTTGTTTTTCTAGCAGTGTGTTGGTTTCCAACATTTTGTTTATAAGGGCTGACCCCCTAGCTTTGGTAGCTTTATATTTCAAAAATAAGAAGAAAAGCGTAGAAAGCTGAAGGATCACATAGGGAAAATGCAACATCAAGAAATATCCTCAAAAGTGATAAGAGATGCATCATAGATATCATGATCTAGGTGCTAAAAGGGTGAAATCAACTAGTAAATATACAAGAGAAATACACAATGTAAAACATGGTAGCTCAAATAAAAAGTACAAGTGCAACTTTAGCATCAAAGGGAATGTATCAAAAAAGCATAAACATGCAACCCATATTACTCAACATGAAAAACAATCAACAAGTAATGATACATCTCTATCTTATGTAGGGCATTGGACACATATTGAAGCCCTCAACCATATCATGGAATCAAGGTAATAAGAGGAGCTCAAAGAAGAATGCATAGAAATACAACATCAAGTATATCATTCCAATAGACATGTGTAAGCCTACCATCAAAATAGAGAGGATTCATCTCCAACAATAGGGAAGCATCTTTCATGATCATAGATCCATGTCATAAAGCAAAGGAGTGATATCATGTGTTAATTATCAAGCACCCATAGTTCAACATGCAACCCAAGTTTGTGATGTTTCATGGGGCATATATACTAAATCAAAATTCCAACACAAAAAACATAAGAGTAATTCCTTCATATTGAAAAGAGAATAATAGATATGATGATCAAAACAACAACACTTTGAGGAATCATAAAGGGAAAAACCATGCGGCATGAAGCCCATTTCATATAGCCGATGACCTACACATACAAGAATGACACATTTTACCATGAACAAAAGAAACGATGCTCATAAAATGATCCCCTAAATGCATTAAGGATGATGCTAAATCTAGAAGTTGCAACTTGCATAAAGAAGAACAACCTTTTCTTTCCAAAACATGAAATAGAGATGATACAATTTCATATCCCATGACATGTATTAAGGCAACACCAATATGCATGTGAAAAATGATGTCATAATCATCAAAACTTGGGCCATGAATAGGTTATCAAACCCCCTACCAACTCCAAATCAAAGGGTGATGACAAGAATGAGTGAAATAGTAGAAAATGCATTCATGCATACAAGCATCACAATCATGGAAACATAATAGATATGCCACGATTGATTAAGAGATCCATTCATGAATGTGAAAAGTGTGAATAAAAATAAGGATCATGACCATTTAAATCTAAACTAGTTTTTAGATCCATTCAAGAGGAAAGGAAGAGAACATATGCATCTTGAAATATACAACATAACATATTAAAAAAGTGTTTCCCTAGCACAAGTTGCAAGCTTGGAGCATTCAAAGCCTCATCATGAGCTTTTGAGATAAAAATGAAATGAACAATAGACATATCAAGTGTGTTACACAAATGACAATGGAAAATATAGGTTGTAAGCTTCAAATAAGAAAGGAACTTATCAAATACATTCAAGAGTAAAGGGGTTTCAAAGTAAAATCATCCCTTATTTACGCTTGTCATGAGTAATACAAGTATAGGTAACTACAACCACCATTACCAACAAAAGCATAGTGTAACAAAATAGTGGGTGAGAGAAATAATATGGGCAGTATAATTCAAGCCATAAATTATTTGCTAGTTAAAAATAGTGTAATGGAGTTGTGCATGCAAGTAAGGGCATGGTAATGAAGCACAAACAATGGCCCCAAAGGTCATCCAAAGATTGCAAACATAGAATGCATGATGCCCTAATAGGCTATGAGTGTTAAATATAAAAGATCCTTCAAATGCATTTGAAAAGAACAATAACTACATTCACTTTTTAAAATCTCAAAACAATGCAATCAAAACCTTATCACAACATTATGGGGAAAAATATTGAGCTATGAACATGAAGAAATCAAGAATGTGTAGCGACATTCAAAGGCCACTCTCAAATACAACAAATAATCATTGAAAAGTAAAACCCTAACTTATCTCTCAACCAATATTGTTGTTTCCATTTTGAGGTCGAAGAAAGGCTGATCCAAACACTTCCATAGTGGTAAGTTTCTCAAAATCATCTTAGGTTCAAGCTTTATCTTCCAGTCAGGGTATCCATTTTTTGTCCATGAAACATCATTATTTTCGTAAGTATGATAAATCTAGTTTTGCATAAATGATGATGTTTTTATATAAAACCAACATAAATGATTCAATGTTATTTTGTATTGAGGATCATTTTAATATAAGTGAGATGTCTTTTTAAAAAAGGAAGGGGGTGTGTTAAAAAATTCAAACCTTGAGATAGTCCCATTAATGTTGGAGGGTGTTTTCACATAGTGAAAAGGTGTGACACATAAAAGTATATGAAGAGGGTTCTTTTTGTTTCAGATTTTTTGTAAACATTTTATAAGATGAATCCATATAAATCAATCAAATTAAATTTATTTTAATGTTTGGATTAAGGGATCTTTAAGTGATATATGGGAGGTTTTTGAGGGTAAGATATTATTTTCTGTCTCTCATACATCAAAAGCTAATATTATTTGCGAGTAGTTTAGTCATGCCTAAACAAGTAGTTGATAAGCTAGGGTTTTCCTATGAGCCTCTTGAAAAAAGTGTTATTTAGTTAGATGAATCAGTTGTTAGTGTTGTTGGAGTTGTTAAAAATTAGAGTCTTAGCTTGCATGAGTGTCCTAATTTTTCAATCACACAAGATTTTTATGGTACTGATCTACCACCTTACTTTACCATATGCCTTAGTATAGACTTTACTACTAAGTTTGGTGGCTATCTCTCCTCAGATTGGTCCCATTTGTTCTTTAGGACCAAATATGACGCTAAGGTTAAGATCAATTTTGAAGCACTTGCTAATGACCATCTTGAGCATTATACACCCAACCTAATTAATGCCAACTTGAAAACATACCAGACATGATTGTAGATGAAAGGGAAGTTGAAAATTTGGAGGAGCCCTTCAAACACATGGAAGTGGTTGGGATTGGTATATCTATCATGCCTAAACAAAATGTTATCATTACAAACTTAGTCAAAAGAGAGATTCAAGAGTGAGAAAAGCAACATGGTGGTCTATGATAGTTGCTCTTTGATGGAGAAAGAATCAAGGTAGGTTTTGGAGGTGGTGTTATGCTAATTTCATTTGAAGGGAAAATGTATTACTTTGTCATCCACTTTACTTTTAGATGCACAAATAATAAAACAAAGTATGAGACACTTATTCATGGCCTTGAATGGAATAGAAAGAAATTTATTGAATTCTTATGAGGTTTTGAGGATAGTGAGTTGATTTTTAATTAGGTCCACAGTAAAAATATCACTAAAAATGATCTGCTTAAGATGTACAAGCATAGGCTATGGGATTTGATTGAATTTTTTGATGCTTTTGTCTCTATTTCTGCACCTAGAAATGAGAATAAGAAGACAAATAAGTTGGCTACCATGGGGTTTGAATTTTAACATCCCAAAGGAAGTTAAGAATGAAAATACACAACAATATGTTAAGGTGGTTGTAATACCTTTAGTCCTAGATAACCAAATTAGTTGAAAAGTCTCTAGGATTGATGATTTTTTAAACATATTTTTAATGGAAGAAATTAAATTTTCAAACTCAAATAAAAAAAAGTTAAAATAGTAGCATGGTGATTAGTTTTTTCAATTGAAAAATAACAAGTTTCCTAAGGGATTAGTCACCATTAAGTCTATTTTTAATGTTGATAACTAGCTTAGGAGAGATAAGATAAACATGACAGTAAAAGAACACTATCAGCCAGTTGAGGTGCTCAGAGAAAAGGTTCTAAAACTTGGAAAGGTATGCAAAAAAATTGAACACAAAATTTTGTTTCACTATTTCAAGAATTTAATTATGTATTTGCATGAGCATACCATGATTTTAAAGGAGTTGTTTCCCAGTTAGCGCAATATACCATAGAGTTATTGCTTGATGCAAAACCAGTCTGATAGAAGCAAAGGCTTATCAATGCTAAGTTGGAAGCACTAATGAAGGCATAAATAAGTAAGATGATTAAAAGTAAATATAATTTTCCCCATAAATAATACTTTTTTGGTGTCTAACTTAGTTCTAGTTAGGAAAAAGAATGGTGAAATAAGGTCATGTGTTGATTTCAAAGACCTTAATACAACCTCTTTTAAGGACCACTATCCACTACCTTCCATAAAACAAAATTTTCAAATAGTGTTAGGATCTAATAGATTTTCTTTACTTGATGATTTTTCTAGATATAATCATATCCTAGTAAAAGAGGAGGACCAACATAAGACTATGTTCTCCACTAAGTAGGGAATAATTGAATATAGAAAAATACCTTTTGGGTTGTCCAATGCTGGTGCTACTTTCCAAAGGGCAATGGAGATGATGTTCCATGGTTTGATAAAAAAGTGTGTACTTGTTTATTTGGATGACATTATTATTTTTTCTAAAGATCTATACTAATGAAAACCTTGTGTAATTGAGATAGATTTTTGAAAGATGTAGAGATTTTGGAGTGTCCTTTCATCCTAAAAAGTTTATATTTTTTGTTCATGAAGGAAAGTTTCTTGGATATTTTGTTTCCAAGCACAATACTACCATTGACTCTTAAAGAGTAAATTTCATCCTAGCCTTACCCTCACCAACACATAAGAAACCATTACAAAATTTCCTAGATAGGATTAATTTTGTTAGAAGATTTATCCCTAACATTGTAGCATTGTTGAGGCCTTTAACTCAAATGCTTAAAAAGAATGCAATTTTCACCTGGACTAAGGAAGCTTTGTTTTGAGGAGGTAAAATAAATTATTGCTAAAATGCCTGCATGTATTAAGCCTAATTTATCTAAGTATTTTATCGTGTATTCTTTTGGAAGTGTAAATTTCATTTCTCTAGAGTTTATACAAAAGAATAATGATAATCAAGAGCATCCAATAGCCTTCTACATCTAGGGCTTAGATGGGTATGAACCGAGTTATAGATTTGTAGAAAAAAATGTTTTGGATGTTATAAGAAGTTTGAAAAAGTTCAAACATTTACTTTCACATAATACTATTCATCTCATGGTATTAAATATTTTTTGTTGGATAAGGATCTTAACCATAAGAGAGTTGGTTGGATCACAAAAGTAATGGAATATGACATTCTTATTAATAGTTCTAAGCTAATATGAGGCAAAGTCTTGTGTAAACAACTAGTTAAAAAACTAGGTTATAGTAAATAAGAGGAGTTTAATGTTGTCCTAATTAATGAGGATGCAAAAAAAATCCATGGGGTAGAAATTACATCAAATTGGATAGCAAAAATGAAGCATTATCTCCTCACTAGAGAGTGACCCCAAAGTTTAAACAATGCAAAAAGAAAGTACTACCATTTACAAGTTATTTTGTTTGTAGCTATAGATAATATTTTGTATATAAATAACTATCATGGGGTATTGGTAAGATATGTAGAACCAGATCAGGTTGATAAGATTTTGGAAGAATTTCATCATGGAGTAGTCAGCAGACACTTTGCACCTAGAACCATAGCTCTTAAGACTATTAGAGTTGGATACTCTTGGCCTAGTCTCTACAAGGATGCATTCAATTGGATAAGGAAGTGCAATAAATGTGTTCTATTTATTGGTAAGTAGAAGTTGACAACCCTTCCCCTTCATCTCATTCAAGTTGAACAACCATTCCTCAAGTGGGGGCATGATTTAATAGGTCCTATTGATACCCCTTCTAGTTTTGGTCATAGATGGATCCTAAAAGCTATAGATTACTTTATTAAGTGGAAAAAAGTTGTTGCTCTAAAGGATTCTAATGAGAGTTTAGTCTTAAATTTCTATCATGATATTGTTGCTAGATTTTGTGTTCTAGATTCTATTATCTCTGATAATGCTTTGGCTTTTGGTGGCATGAAAATTTCATAATAAGCTATAATAAATAACATATAATTGAACATCTCATGTACCTATTATCTACAAGGTAATGGTCAAGTAAAATTGACAAACAAAAATATGATTCAAATTATAAAGAGGACCATCGCAGATAATCAGAGAGCTTGGCACAAAAAGCTAAAGTTTTCTCTTTGGGCTGACAAAATAACCTCAAAGAGGTAAATGGGTAACTCACACTATACTCTTGTGCATGATATAGAAGTAAGACTACCTAGTTTTATTGAGTTACCTACATTAGGTTTGATTAAAGATTTAGATTTAATTGAATAAGGAACTATAAAAGTTAGACTTGTTGAATTGATTGAGTTAGAAGAAACTAGAAAATAAGCACTTTAGAATCTAGAAAGTGATCAAGCACATATAAAGAGGACCTTTGATAAAAAGTCAGCACCTATGACTTTCAATGTGGGTGACTTGGTGCTCAAGTGGGATGAGCTTAAGAGAAGGTATGGAAAACACACAAAGTTTGATGCAATAGTGAATGGCTCTTTTGTGATCTCATAATGCAAAGTCCACAATGCTTTCTAGTTGTCCAATCTAGAAGGAGAGGAGTTACCTATCCTAGTCAATGGGATACACCTCAAAATTTTTTATTGAGGTCAAGTTCTACCCTTGTACACTATTAGTTAGTTGATGTTTCAATAAGTGTTTTTGTACAAAGTTCACTATGGTTTCAATTTAGTTTTCAATTTTCCATAAGTGTTAGAGCACATTTTTAGTTTTTAGTTGTTTTATTTTTGTGTTGGTTAGTAATGAGTTTGAGACTTGTTGATGCTCTTCTTTAAGCACACTTAAGTAAATACCAAGGGTTGGTACTAGTAAGTAGAGTGCCTACTCATATAAATCATTCATACTTACTCAAGAGAGTTCTTAAAGGCCACATAAACAACTCTTAGATGGTTAGTTTGTTTTAGTTATATTATGTTGTTGCTAAGTTTATTTGAAGGTGACTCCAAGCCCAACGTATAAGCTAAGGCGACTAGTCAGATGATTCTTAATACCCAAGAAATTAGTGGAAGTTTCCATAAATATTATAATTTTTCATGTTATTCAGAATTGGTTACTTTAGAATCCTAATTACTAGGTGATTTTGCCTCTACAATACCTTATTTTGTGATTATTATGTAATCTTGATTAAGTTTGAGTTCATTTTCATAATAAAAGAAAATACAAATACATGTGCATGTATAAGTACAAGAGCTGAAATGAAAGTACAAAATGCAAAGGAAAGTATAACATCATATGTGCAACTTTGGATATCATGAATATATTCAATCAAATGTCAAGTGTATATAAGAAAATGTGCATGTATTGATAATTAATGAAACACATAGGCTCACATAGGCTATGAGCATAGCCAACTCATACATAATGATCTAAAGATAAATACATGCCTACATAAGGATAAGAGATGTTTTCCATCTATGTTTCCATCAATGCCAAAGGGAAAAATTGTTAGCATGAATGGTGATGGTATTCCTTTGGAGGAGTATCCTACTCATTAGAGAGTATTGACATGTTGCATTCATGATTGTGTCAGTCGTTGATGTCAACATAACATTATTTCTATGAAGATTGGCAAAGTAATGGATAGAGAACGAGGTTGTATGAATTGTGTATTGATGATCAAGTCAAGTGTAGATAAGGACTTGTTCTTCACTATATCTTAATAGCATGGATAAGTGAACATATAGAGAGTCAAAGACATGCAAAAGATATCCTTGATTTAAAGAAGACAATAACAAGATAAAGCACCTAATAAGTGGTTTCTTATGATTGATTGTTATCTCTTAACATGGATAGAATAGTGATGAGTGCAATTAGATTGTGATAGTAGATAGCTTGATGATGACATCAAAAAGTGTGCAAGGTATGAGGTCACATGGGTGAGAAGTTGTAAAGATTGTGAGCCAATAGTGTTGTGTAATTATAAAATAATTGTTTATCATGATGAAGTCCTATTATAATTAATCAGGAAAGCCTTATGGATGAATTGAGAAATTATTTTGAGGATACGGTATAAATGAAGGTTATTTTTCTTATGGTGAAATAGTGATCAATGCATTCAAGTGTGTGATATGTGAAATATTTGGTAAATGCGAGTAAGCAATCCAAGGGATTGTTGGATGTAAAGTTGGTGATCTGGTATCAAGATTTAAAGAGGTTAAGTCTGGTCAAAGGATAGAGAAGGAAATATAAATTTCTATCATTTTTCAAGGAATAATACAAAGATTAGTTGGATAGTAAGTCTAGTGGTCTTGCCCTTAAAACTATTTGGATAGTGAGTTGATCTACCTTCTACAACTTCTAACATGGTTGACACAACTCTTAATAGGTATGGAGTCTCCTAATAAAGACTTATACATAGTGAAATTATTACATTGGCTCCTAATAGAGTCCATCCTCTAACAATGAACATTTCCCACTGAGGTTTTACCTCTGATGAAGGGTCTCCCTAGTTAACATATATGCTGTTATTGTGTATGAGTATCTTCTTATGGTTTAAAATGAACTACAAGATGAATGGGAACCACTACCATGTGCCCACCAAAACCATCACCTAGAGGAGGAATCTTTTTTAAATTTGGAACATGGGTAGGTGAGATAAAAGTAACAATATGGTCATCCTCATATTGAAAGACGAGTGAGAAAATTACAGCGATCTTGTCATGCATTTGATTAGAAAAGGAAAAACTAAAAGTACCGCATTGTTGAATCAAGAAATTGGTTGTATAACAAGAATCTATGAAATTGAAAGATAGCTATATGTTTTTGAAAGCTGAACCATATATAGAATAGTCAAGAAGAAGGTGACATGAAAATAACCCCCCCACAAAACCATCACCCATCCATAGGTTGTATTTCAACAAAGCTTCCCTCATAACATCATTTTAAAGTTTTAGTCAATTTAGATGTCTTTATCTTATATATGTATATATATATCATGAGGTATATATATATATATATATATCTATATATATATATATATATATAATATAATATAATAGTAATATATATACTATGGTTATGTTTATTATAATTATTATATAATAATATTATAAATATGTTATAAGATTAATTATTAATTAAAAAATAGACATGTCCCTTAAAGGAACATGTCTATTCATGGCTAATGCTTATTAATATGAAGAGAGCTTCCTTTGGAAGACACATAGATCAAATACATGGCAATGCTATTACATTTGCAAAAATATTCAAAAATTTAACATGGTATTAGAGTAGATTTCAATTATGAGAACAAGGATAATATGAACTAAATCAAAGAAATATCATATGAAAAGATGCTACATCTTATAAGTAATGCTAATTTCATTTATTCATGTTCAAGGGATGAAAATTGATCATCAGATGGTAGGCAAGGTGGAAGCGCATCGAAGCAAGAGGTTGATAAGGTCATTGAATTCCCTTTGAAGCTATTCTAAATTGATGCATCCATGCGTGATGATGTAGGGTGAGAATAGTTTCTCTCATGTTGATCTTTCTACCAACCTTGAGCAGTTTCACGATAAGTTGGTGTTGTTTGAGCATGACAGTGAGTGCAGGAACATGTGCTGAGAATACGATGGAAGTGGTGGTGTGAGTTGCAACCCAAAAAGGAATTGAAATATAATACAATGGGATACACTTTCATAGAGGTCGAGTACACCATGAAATATATGGATTTGATGGTGCAAAGGGGTCATTATAAAGTTTGAATCCTCATGGGCCAAGATGAGCTTTCCTTAAACATCACACACTAAGGAAGAAGTTAAGCTTGAAAAAATAAGTCAACTTTGACTATTTAACACTTTTTGCTTAGGAGTAAAGCCTTAGCGTGTGATGTTTAAGTCATCCTGAACTTGTTGAGATAAATTATAAAGATGAATCTGCATAATGAAAGATCATTTTATTAATGCAAGAAGAAACTATGAAAAATCCTTTAAATGGGATATGTCTGGTTCAATGATCTGCACATTAATGACAACCATGTGGGTGACTCCAATGATAGATGTCTGGTGAAAAGGCTTTTAATTTGTTGGAATATTTAAATGCAGTGTACATTTTCTCCCTGGAGCCAAACACTCACGTACCCCCTAACATCCAGAACAGATAGAAACATTAATACGGGTAGGTGAGATTTTTCAAATCAAAAAAAGAGGGGGAAAATGGAATGTGACAAAAAGGAATGTTTATTCATTCATTTTGTAGAGTTCAAGTAGATCAAGCAGATCAAAAGTTGTAGAGGAGAGCATAGCAGAAGAAGGAAGAAGAAAAGAAGTTTGTGCCTATAGTTGCACGTGTTTCCCCTATTCTCTCTGTAAGTTGTTGTTTGGATTTGTCCTGTTGAAGCAGTGATTGCTCCAGGCACCATTGTATGCACCTATTAGAGTTGCGGGTTTAAAGTTTATTGAAGTTTGAAGTTTTACCAATTTAGGGTTATTTTAGGGTTTTTTGGTTGAAGCCGAATGCTCCTAGATTTTGTAATAGTTTAAATCAAAGATTGAATAGAAGGCAAGCAGGCATACTTAAATCCATTGCTCTTCCCTTGTATGTTGCATTTGAGTAATTTGTTTGAAATCTTAAAGATTTGGTTCTCTGGTTTTAATGGTGAAAGCATTCACATTGAAATTTCTTAAGTTATAATTTTGTAGTTGAACAGAACACTCGACATCCTCTTTCTTAGTTGGAGCCGAGCTCACTCGGCATCCATTGTTGCTGAGTATTATTTCTTTGAGTGCTGAGCTAACTTGACACATATTTTCCGTCACTCAGCACCATCAAGTGCCGAGCAACCTGCCACTCAGCACCATCAAGTGCCGAGCAAATTTTAAGTGTCGAGTAATATTTTTAGGTTTAGGGTTGTGAGTTTAAATTTTAATTTATATTTCTCACATGGTATTAGAGCTTTGAGGCCCCACATCCATAGTGAGTTAGGGAATTTTTTTTCTTGGGATATTTGACATGGAAAGAGATGTAGAAAAGGTATGGCAGTAGCCACCATCCTTTTATGGGAAAAATTATGATACATGGGCAAAGAAGATGAAAACCATAATGGTTGCAAATGATTTGTGGGAGTTTGTTATTAATGGGTTCAATGATGTGATAGACCCAACTCAGTATGTTGCTCTCACAAATGTACAGAAGACTCATTTGAAAGAGTCAAGGAGGAAGGATGCTAAGGCATTAAGTCTTATTGAAGCAACAATGACAGAGACAATTTTTCCAAAGATTGCAGCAACAAATTATGCAAAGGAAGCATGGGATATCCTTGAGATGAACTTCAAGGGGACTAATAAAGTCCGTACAATAAAGCTACAGAATATAAGGAGGGAGTTTGAGAACCTTCAGGTGAAGGAAAATGAATCAGTTGTAGACTTCAGTTCAAGGACCTCCAATGTGATTAACCAACTGAAGTCAAATGGAGAAGACTATCAAGAGTAGAGGATAGTGGAAAAGATATTGAGGAGTTTACCTCATAAATATGAGAATTTGGTCATGACCATAGAAGAGGCAAAAGACCTCACTGTTTTGATAATGGATGAGTTGATGGGTACACTTCAAACCCATGAGCATAGGATCCACATATCTAATTCTTCATCTTCCCAAGAGAAAGCATTCAAAACTCAAACAAATCCAAGAGGAAGGGGGAGAGGAAGAAATGGCTTAGGTAGAAACTCCAGAGGTAGAGGCCGAGGTAATGGAGGACAAAGGAATGCTGTAGTAGAAAGCTCAGGAAGAGTAGATGGACCAAGTAGCTCTCAAAATACCTCAAGAGGAGGTAAGAAAAACTACAACCCAAATAAGAGTAATGTAGAATGCTACTACTATCATAAATATGGGTATTATGCAAATGAATGTTGGAAGAATCAAAATGATCAGTCAAGACAAGAAAATGTGGCTGATGTAAATATGGGAAGTGGAAATAATGCCACTGCCTTCATCATGTGTAATGTTGGTGAAGAAGGAAGCTTTGAGGTTTGGTACCTCGAAAGTGGATGTAGCAACCACATGAGTGGTAATGAAACTTTGTTTTCATTCATTGACAAGAGTTTTAAATCTGAGATTAAAATGGGTAACAATGGAACCCTACCAGTTGTTGGCAAAGGATCTATTATGGTCCACACCAAGAAAGGTGAGAAGAAGGAAATAAAAAATGTGTATTTCACCCTTGGTATGAAGCATAATTTGATGAGCATTAGTCAGCTTATTCAAAATGGATACAAAGTGCTGATGGAGAATGACACGTGTGTCATTCATGAAAAGGATGGGAGCAAGAACCTACTTGCAGCAGTTCAAATGACAAAGAACAGAATGTTTCCCTTGAAGATAGAGACATGTTTCTAATCTCAAGTTTGTGCTGCACCTCACACACAATCAGCTCTAAGGAGTGTGATTGAAGACCCTTCACGATTGTGGCATCTTAGGTATGGTCATCTTGGCTATGCTGGTTTAAATTTATTATCAAATAAAAGAATGGTAGATGGTTTGCCACGTGTAAGAAATTCTAGTGACAAGTGTGAGGCTTGTATTTTGGGTAAGCAACATAGGCTTCCCTTTAATTTTGGAAATTTTAGGAGGGCTAGATATCTATTAGAGTTAGTGCATACCGATCTAGTTAGTCCTATGCAAGTTACTTCCATTGGGAGGAGTACTTATTTCATGACATTCATTGATGATTTCAGTCGTAGGACATGGGTGTATTTCTTAAAGAATAAATCTAAAGCATTTGATAAATTTGTAGAATTTAAAGCCCAAGCTGAAAGAGAATGTGGACACTATATCAAGGTCCTTAGATTAGATAGAGGAGGGGAGTATACCTCTAATTCTTTGGTAAATTTTTGCAGGAAACATGGCATAAAGAAAGAGCTCATAGCTAGCTACATACCATAGCAGAATGGAGTGGCTGAAAGAAAGAACAGGACCATTGTTGAAATGGCAAGGAGCATGATGAAAGAGAAAAGTCTCCCAATTGAATTTTGGGGAGAGGCTATGGCGACAACAATTTACCTAATTAATAGGTGTCCTTACAAAGGCAGTCCATGACAAAATTCCAATGGAAGAATGGTCATGAGGAAGATGGACAGTTGAACACCTAAGGGTGTTTGGATATGTAGCATATGCACATGTGTCTAAAGAGAAAAGGAAAAAATTGGATGAAAAAGGTGTGAAGTACATCTTCATAGGGTACAACTCAGAATCAAAGGCATACAGATTGTATGACCCATTGAACAACAAGATGACTCTTTCAAGAGATGTGGAATTTCTTGAAAATCAGTCTTGGTATGGTCCAACTGATGAGTCACCAAGCACTTCAAGTAAAGTGCCAATTATGAGTGAAGAAGACACTGATGAACAATAAGAAGAAGGACCAAATAGAAGAAAAGGAAAGTAGGTTTAGTTATTGCCAAGCTCCTCTAGGCATGATCAATTGTTAGTGCTGAGTACTAGTGAAGACCGAGCTGGTCGCAAATGCAACAGCAGTGAAGATTCTGATCTCACACTCTCCTCCCTATTACCAAGAAAGAACAAGAGTCTTAGGGAGATATACCAAGATGAAAGGTATGAAGATTATGATGAGAGTGTTAATTTTGCATTATTTTTTCATAGTGATCCAATATATTTTGAAGAAGCTATTAATGAGAAGAAATGATGTAAGGCCATGGGTGAGAAAATAGATGCTATAGAAAGGAATGAGACATGGGAGCTAACTAAATTGCCTCCCAAGAAGCATGTCATTGGAGTGAAATGAGTCTAAAAGACCAAATGCAATGCTGAAGGCAAAATTGATAGGCATAAGGCAAGGCTAGTAGTCAAGGGCTACAAACAGCAGTATGGAAGAGACTATGATGAGACATATGCCCATGTTGCAAGAATGGAAACCATGCATGTTGTCATAGCAATTACAGCTTAGCACAAATGGAAGGTATTTCAAATGGATGTGAAGTTCACCTTCCTAAATGGTGTATTGAAAGAAGAAGTGTATGTGGAGCAGCCACCTAGTTATGAAGTTGTAGGTGAAGAGAACAAAGTATATCAATTGAAGAGAGCTCTTTATGGGCTCAAGCAAGCTCCAAGAGCATGGTATAGTAGGATTGACTCATATTTGATGAGCAATGGCTTTAGCAAAAGCAATGGTGAGCCCACTCTTTATATCAAGGCAGGAAATGGTAATGTATTGATTGTTGTTTTGTATGTAGATGACTTAATTTTTTTTGTAAATGACAAGGCTCTAATTGGTGAGTTTAAAGAGGCCATGAAAAGTGAATTTGAAATGACAGACCTAGGTCTCTTGAAATACTTTCTAGGCATAGAAGTAAAACAAATGCATGATGGAATTTTCATCTCTCAAGAAAAATATGCAAGGTAGATCTTGGAGAGATTTAAAATGCAGAATAGTAAGGTAGCCCCCACACCAATAGTAGTAGGTCTGAAGTTGAGCAAGGAAGACTCTAGCAAAAGAGTGAATCCAACACTATACAAGAGTATGGTTGGAAGTCTAATGTATTTGACTGCAACTCGGCCAGACCTAATGCATGCAATAAGTCTAATTTTCAGATTTATGGAAACACCAAAGGATTCCCATTGGCAAGCAAGAAAGAGGATCCTAAGGTATGTGAAGGGTACCAAGGGATTTGGGATTTTGTATACTACAAATGATGATTTCAAGTTGGTTGGTTACACAGATAGTGATTGGGCTTGAAGTATAGATGATAGGAAGAGAACTTCTAGATACATGTTTCATATGGGATCAGGTGCAATTTCATGGGCATCCAAGAAGCAACCTATTGTTTCTCAATCTACAGTAGAGGCTGAATACATAGCAGCAAATGCAGTAGCATGTCAAGCAATTTGGCTAAGGAGGATCTTGATAGATTTGAATGAAAGGCAAGAGGTTGGAACCACAATTTATTGTGCCAACATCTCATCAATTGCATTGTCTAAGAATCTAGTCTTCCATGGGAGAAGCAAACACATAGAGATCAGATATCACTTCATCAAAGAGTAGGTGGAGAATGGGGATATCAAGATGGAATTTTGCAAGTCTGAGTAGCAGCTAGGAGACATTTTCGCAAAGCCATTAGGCATAGAAAGTTTTGTACACCTAAGAGAGTGTCTTGGTGTAGTTGATGTGGATCAGTAGTGATCCTTGCTTGTTTGGCTCGGGACAAATGGGGAGTGTTGGAATATTTAAATGCAGTATACATTTTCTCCCTGGAGCCAAACACTTACGTACCCCCTGACGTCCAGAATAGATAGAAACATGAATACAGGTAGGTGAGATTTTTCAAATCAAAAAAAGAGGGGGAAAATGGAATGTGACAAAAAGGATCAAGCAGATCAAGTAGATCAAAAGTTGCAGAGGAGAGCAGAGCAGAAGAAGGAAGAAGAAAAGAAGTTTGTGCCTGCAGTTGCACGTGTTTCCCCTATTCTCTCTGTAATTTTTTGTTTGGATTTGTCCTATTGAAGTAGTGATTTCTCCAGGCACCATTGTATGCAGCCATTAGAGTTGCAGGTTTAAAGTTTATTGAAGTTTGAAGTTTTACTAGTTTAGGGTTGTTTTAGGGTTTTTTGGTTGAAGCCGAATGCTCCTAGATTTTGTAATAGTTTAAATCAAAGATTGAATAGAAGGCAAGCAGGCATACTTGAATCCATTGCTCTTCCCTTGTATGTTTCATTTGAGTAATTTTTTTGAAAGCTTAAAGCTTTGGCTCTTTGGTTTTAATGGTGAAAGCATTCACGTTGAAATTTCTTAAGTTATAATTTTTTAGTTGAACAGAACACTCGACATCCTCTTTCTCAGTTGGAGCTGAGCTCACTCGGCATCCATTTTTGTTGAGTATTATTTCTTTGAGTGCCGAGCTAACTTGGCACTTGTTTCCTGTCACTCAGCACCATCAAGCGTTGAGCAACCTGCCACTTAGCACCATCAAGTGCCAACCAATCTGTCACTCGGCACCTTCAAGTGCCGAGTAAAACTGGCACTCGACACCTTCATGTGCTGAGCAACTTTTAAGTGCCAAGTAAGATTTTTAGGTTTAGGGTTGTGAGTTTAAATTTTGATTTATATTTGTCATATAATTATGTTTTCAATGTGTGCAAAGTGTGCAAGCACAAATAAGGCATGCTAAAATTGTATTGAAACCCTAAATAAATATTGTCATGCGCAACCATGAATATATGAGTCGCATGATCCCCTATGATTTGGAAACTTTCAAGCCTTCCAAACTTTACCAAAAACTCTATATTCCCATGAAAGAATAAGTTGGTTGTAATTTTATTGGGCCATAAAGATACATGCGACAAAAGAACACATTATCCAAATGTCTTCTGCAGGGATTGAATGTAGAGATAAATGTATTATCTTAATCATTACAATATACTATAAGCATGGTTATACTAATAAAAGGAATATAAAATCAAGACAAGAGACAATACAATGCAGTGACCTCAGTATTACATAGTAGCGTCTTTGAGGAGGATCTCAAAATTTTTAAATGATCAATTCATATGTAAAAATAAATAAACAATATATTTTATAAAATGCTATTGTAGACCATAATATGAATAATGATCATGTTCTCCTACAAGTTTCAAAGAGGATGCTTCTATCTTTTTCAAAATTAAGTCAAATAATATTGTGGAAAATGACAGTGGGTATCATAACATGGAGAAAACTTACTATGTATAGAAAAATATAAAAGAAGATCTGCATGAGGGCAATAACTAAAAGTGACATTATGGGAAGATGGGTAACTAAACACAATGATGGAAGTTTGAAATATGCAATGGTGATTTAGACAAGTCAACAAATGACAAATGTATTAATCAATACAACAAGTGACAAAGGACTATAGTTCCATGAAAATTTGTTCAAACACTTCAAAAATAAATCGACCATGTCAAAAAGCTATGTATTAATGAAGACAAGAATAAGGAATGAATATTTATTAAGATTGAATCTATTTTATTAAAGTAACTTTTTTAGAGGTGTGAGTTGTTGAAAGGATAATCAAGTAATCTAATTTATGATGTGAAGACAACACTTCTCTTAAAGATATATATATATATATATATATACATATATATATATATACATACATATATATATATACATACATATATATATATATACATACATATATATATATATATATGTATATATATATATATATATATATATATATATGTATATATATATATATATATGTATATATATATATATATGTATGTATATATATATATGTATGTATATATATATATATATATATATAAGGAAGAGTAAAGAAAAGTGAGTGGTAAGGAAGAAAATTTATAAATGAGATTACCATGTTTTTCAAATGAGAAGGCATTTCTAATTCTTGGTACAGGAAATTCAGTCACACGTGTAATAAATTAGTTACCAGCAACATGATCATACAAAAGAGTATTGGTGATTCATGCAGAGATATCCATTGGGTTAAGAGTACTCGATTGGACCATGATAGTCTAATTCATGCTTAGACAGAGAAAAAGGTAAAACAAAATTCACATCATTTTAACACAAGAAGATTGAAAAGAAATTGGTACAGATATAAAAGAAAAATATATTATATATCTCCAAAATAAACCTTTTTTTAAGGTAAAATGAATTTGGGAGAAATGAGATTATTATTTGAAATGAAAGTGATAAGTCCATTTATCTCTAAGCAAATTATCTCTCTTTATATAAGATATATGAAGAGAGTCAATTTGATTAGTAAGGAGGGAAGACAAATAATTTTTAAAAAAATACAATTTCTCTATATACTAAATTGGAAAGAGATGAAGCATAAATATAGCCATATTCCATGTGATGCAAAATTGTTCAACAATATAAGGGTGAGAATTTTACATTGTGGGAGGATTATAACAAATGTTTCATTCTCATTGTTTGAATAATGCTTGTACATGGAGGCAATTTCTGACTTGATGGATATGGGCCTTTATTAAAGAAACTTGTATCAAGGATGCACATATAAGTATTCTTATTCTTGAGTATAACATTTATCTACTTATTGCAGACTCTCTCTTATTTTCAATTCTATACATACTATAAAGAGTTATTTTCATTGATCTTTTCTTTTGTCTCTGGGTATGTTCTTGCTAGAAAAGATACCTGAACATGCTACAAAATATTATGCATAACTCAATCTTATGTTTTGGGAAAAATTTGGATTAGCTTGATCGAATTGTTTTAGAGGGAGTCTTACATTTCATCAGAAGAAACCTTGGATATAAAAAGTCAACAAATTGAGAGGGAGAAGCTCAAGGTGAAATCCCTCATAATACATTCTTCTCTATGAGAGATAATTTTTGAGGTGAAAACCTTAATCTTTGATATGATCCATGGTGGATGTTATAACAACACCACACGATAGTATCCATGGTGACTTCATGTGAACTTTTAATGTCATGTGTGTATGGGACCACCCCCTTATGATAGCTAGTTTATCGTAGGATCGTAGAAGTATGTAATATAGAGAAGCAGTTGAGGTTCTCCAATGTTACAATAATGCCCCAATCATAGGATCATGGGAGAAAATTTTGAGGTGTTTTATGGCATGATAAAGAGAAAATTGTAAGATCATATGGGTTAGTTTGATAAAGCAATATGGGGCCAGGAAATGAAGTTGAAAGATTTTTAGACACGTGCCTGAATATACCCTCCAATCGTATGACAAGAAGTAGATTGTAACATATCAAAGAAAATTTTAAAGTGTTACAATTCTACGAAGCAATATATATCATAAGGTCATAAGGAAGATATTTTAAGCTTACGATGCTAAAGGGGACTTATGATAGTAAGATCATAAGGTAACAAATGACAAGATAAGGTGGCAATTTAGTGTTAGAAAAGTGATGTGTGTCCTATCTTGATTGGTCAATGATGCAATGTATACAAGGTGGATGCCAAGTTGGACTGGTAGTGCAAAAAAACTTATTTTGCATGAGTTGATTTTAAAACAATAGATTGTGATCTCCAATCCTATGATAAACTATGTATAATAAGATCTCAATGATAGAGATAAAGTGTAATGATGCCATGAGGCCAGTGTGTCGTGATTTCGTAAAGATAAAGGATAATGTTGGTGATGCTATGATGAAGGGTAATAGTTTCTCATAACATAAGGGTTTGAAGGGTAAAAACCAAAGTTATGAAATGGTAGATAAATCATCATCATATGATTGTGAGGCAAAGAAAATTGAAATAAGATGCTAAGTTGTTCAATGTAAATCACCAATCCAAAGATTATAATGAATCGAATGGTTAGCTCCAATGTCATTATAACTAGTTTGTCATGAGATCATAAAGGTTTTCCTCAAGATCTACAATTATGCAATAATGGTTTAATTCAAGGGATTGTAAGATTGTAGAGCCTCTCTTTTGATTATAAGGTGATACGAGAGATCTCTTTCTTCAGTAATAATCATAAGATCGTAGAGCCATTGATACCCATTTAAAATGTTATGAAGGGTTTGACTTCTATGACGATAATAAGATTATAACCCTAAGTTTGAAATGATATGTTCTTTTCACTTTTTCTGAGCTAGAAATGACAAAGGACTCTCAAAAAATAGGATTTGAAAATGTAAAAAAAAAATGTAACACTAGACAACAATGACAATGCTCCCCTGAGGTGACAGACAAAACTAATTTTATGGCTCAAGCATGCTGAAAATCAATGCAAAATGAACATTGATGTTGTACACTAAACTATAAAGACATCCTAATGATTAGATAAAGATTACCATTTATAGCTAGAGAAGAGAATTCAAGCAATTGCATCTTTCTCAGTGCATGCAGATTATTGCTTTCAGTGCCTGAGTGTAGATTTTGCCCAGTATTTTCTAGCATTACAGTCAGTTAGTCTGATAAGGAGGTTGAAGAGATTTAGGAATCATACATGGAAGTTGAAAAGACCTTAATATCAAAGGGAGGTAAAACAAGACAGAGGAAACTAAATTGGTTTGTTGAAGAGTGGATAAAGTTATTTCTAGGATCCTCAAATGAAAATGTAGCAGATGATCATGTTTTGTTGACCCATACGCATTGTCTAGAGATGCTACATGCCCTAGAGCCATAGTTTCTTAGCTTTTCAAGAATTTTTACCATAACAAAAAGAAGATCCTATTAGAAATAGTATATCACCAATATAACTGAGAGGGGATGGGGTGAATTAGTTATATATTAATCTTAAATTATTCAGCCAAAGTAAACATCAATCACAAAGAAATGTGCATACACAATTACACCAGATATGTTGACTAGGGAAACCCTTGATCAAAGGGAAAACATTGGTGGGAATGATGCCCACAAAATAATGTACTAATTTGAATATTCCTTGTTAGAGGATGGACCCTATTAGGACCCTATTATAATAGTTAGTACAAAGAGTTCCTGTCAGGAGACTTTGAATCCCTGTTAGGAGATTCCAACCCTATTAGGAGTTGTAGAAGGTAGCTGAAACCACTATCTAACAACTTTAGAATCAAATCAACAAACCCATTGTCCAATTGATCTCAGTACTATTCCTTTCAGAATAATAGATGTGAGATAATCTTTTGCTTCTTCCTCTGTCTAGTATGTTAGACTTCTTCACCTTCAAATCACGCAATTAGATATGGAACTTTGAACCCATCAACAATAACCCTTGAGGTCACACATTAGCAAATTACTCTACTCCTCTAATTCACAATTCACAATTCTTCTCTACTTCTTGATCACCAAAATGATGATATCTAAAACTCAAAAAACATCTTTCCTTTATATCAAACTCAATATTAATTCCTTGAGTCAGCTAACCAAACTCAATATTAATTTCTTAAGTCAGCTCAATACTAATGAAATATACATTTAATTAATGATGTCATCTCACAATTATACACAATCTTTCACACGTGCGACTTCCATACCTATGCACTTTTTGACATCATCAATGGTCAGTGTACTACCTTTGGTAAATTGCACAACCTTTCATTCCAAATGCAAAGTGCTATATTGATCATACAATAGAAACTATTTTCCCAATGCTCTATTTCCCTATAATTCTTCATAAATCATCAATAACTTCTATACGCTATTGATTCAGGTTCTACACACTTGCTCACATTTCACATACATGTTGTAGTATATGCTGGTAACTATGCATAAGTAGATACATAATGTATTGTGCTTAATACAAAAATTACAGTCTGCTACTTTGCCAATTTTTTACTAACTTATTACTATGTTGTCATCAATGAAAAACACAATTATACATCATATTAATGTTTCGAAATAGTCCCCCATAGCATCAACATATATGCTAATAATCTCCTCCTTTGGCATTGATGGCAACATAGATGAAAATCATCTAGTTCCAACTCAAATCTTTATGAAAATCTTTTATTGCAACACTTCTCCAACACTTCTCCCCCATAGTACAAAATTTCTCTAATTTTTTTCATGTCACTCTCTCCCCCATTGACATCAATGTCAAAGATTATACTTACAATAATCTATTAGCATGACCATAAGCTAGTTTATTGCTTTACAACTTTTGCATATAGTTCTATAAACAACACAAGTGTATAAAGACATTATTGCACACCAATTTCCTATTGCCAAGAGTCCTTGACTGACTCTATTCATCACATATACTCCCCCATTGAAGAAGCCTCAACATACACTCCAGTCTAACAATGGTTCTATATACCTTAGACTAATGCACCTTCTGCATCTTCTATTTTGAGCTAGGTAGGGGCATGATCCCAAGCATACCTCTTAGGTATTCAAATGTATCAAGGCCTTTGTGAAAATGTCTACAATCTATTCCTTAGTATTAATGTACTCCAATCTAATTTCTTTCTCAAAAACTTTCTCTCTCAACATGTGATATTTTATGACAATGTGTTTAGTCTTAGAATGAAAAATAGGATTCTTAGACATGTTAATAGTACTTGTGTTATCACAGTAAATGATAACAGGTGCCGTGAATGTACTTCCAATATCTTTCATCATTTTCTTTATCCATATGACTTGATTACAGTTTTTTGCTACTGCAACATACTCTGCCTCTATAGTTTTTTGTGAAGTACAATTTTGCTTCTTGTTGAGCCAAGAAACTAGTCTTCCTCCAAGCAAAAATTCTCCTCCATTAGTGCTTTTTTTTGTCATTCCTATCTCTAGCCCAATCAACATCTATATAAGTACAAAGAGTAAAGTCATTACTTTTTTCATACCAAATGCTATAATTTGATGTTCCTTTCAAATATATGAATATCCTTTTTACTACTGCATAGTGATATTCTTTAGGATGAGCTTGAAATCTGGCCACAATTCCATTTGCATTAGCTATATCTAGTCTGCTATGAGTTAGGTATTGCAATCCTCCATTCATAGATCTGTACTTCTTTTGTTCAAAAGTAGGTGTCTCATCCTTTCTTGACAACTTGTGACCAGTTATCATAGGAGTTCCAACAAGTTTACAATTTTCTAGACCAAATCTTTTTAGCAAATCTTTTAAGTACTTGGTCCGAGAGATAAAGATACCCTCTTTCTTTTGAATAATCTACAATCCCAACAAAAATTTCATTTCTCCTATCATGCTCATCTCAAACTCATTCTTCATGTCTTTTGAGAATTTGTTATTGGCTTCATCATTTCCACCAAAAATGATGTCATCAACAAATAAAATGATTATTAGCAAACCATCTTCTATTTTCTTCAAGTACAAGTTACTATTTTCTGTTCCTTTAGTAAATTCAAGCTTTGCTAAGTATTTGTCCAACCTTGCATATCGGGTTCTTAGTGCTTGCTTTAATCCATACAATACTTTCTTTAGTCTACAAACCATATCCTTCTTTTCTGTTAAAGGAAAACCCTCTGGTTGTTCAATGTAAACATCTTCTTCAAGTTATCCATTCAAGAATGCTGATTTAACATCCATCTGATATACCTTAAAATTCTTGTTTTTTGCATATGCTAGGAATGTTTTGACTACTTCCATGCTTGCTACAGGTGCATATGTTTCCTCATAATTAATTCCTTTTTGTTGAGAGTAACCTTTGCATACAAGTCTTGCTTTATTCCATATTACTTCTCCTTTTTCATTCATTTTATTTTTGAATACCCATTTTGTGCCAATCACATATTTGTCCTTTGGTCTAGGAACTAATTCCCATGTGTCATTTTTAATTTTTTTTTGGAGCTCTTCCTCCATTTCTCTTATCCAATGATCATCTTTGATTGCTTCATCTGTGCTTCTTGGTTCTACTTGAGATATTAGACATAGTTCTTCATTAATTTTGCTCCTTTTCATTACTCCCTTTTCTTTACTTCCTATTATCTAGTTAGCAACATGATGTCTTATCATGTTCCTATTTAGGGTAGGAGTTGTAGCTTCAACTCTTATTTTAGGCACTATGCATTGTGCTTTGTTCTTCTCTTACACCTTCAATTTGCACATTATTTTGCAAGTCATTGTTAGTATTGAGAAATAATACATTACTTCTATTAGTTATTCCAGAATAATCATCTTCATCAGAGTTATAATCCATTATCCTTTCCTTGGTGCCAAAATTTTCATCAATTTTAACATTTGTGCATTCTACTATAGTTTTTGTTCTATAGTTGAAACATCTGTAAGCTTTATTTTGTAATGAATAGCCAAGAAACATACCTTCATCACTCCTTGGATCAAACTTACCAATATCATCATCTCTTTCAATGTAACATTTGCTTCCAAATATCCTGAAGTATTTGACTGATGGTGAGTGACCAAACCATAATTCATAAGGTGTTTTGTCCATATCTTTCCTAATTTTTAATTTTTTTAGTGTGTATATTGTTGTATTGACTACTTCTCTCCAGAAGGTCTTTGGTACATCATTCTCAAATAACATAGCCCTTGCTACTTCAACAATTGATTTGTTTCTTCTTTTACCAATCCCATTTTGCTCAGGTGTATGGGGTGAAGATAGTTGTCTCCTGATACCATGCTCTTCACAATAGATATTAAATTCTCTAGAGGTGAATTCTCCTCTATCTGATCCTAAGTTCTTGATTTTGACTCCAAATTAATTCTCAACTTTGTTCTTAAATATCTTGAATTTTTCAAATGCTTATGATTTTTCTTTAAAAAAAGCTACCCACATCATTCTAGTAAAATCATCAACAAAAATCATAAAGTACCTTTCTCTGTAGTATCCTCTTGTTCTTGTAGGACTACTCAGATTTGTATGAATCAGTTTCAAGTTTTGTGCAGTACAAAACTGCTTGCTAGGAAATGAGACTCTCTTTTGCTTAGCCAAAATAAACTCCTTACAAATAGTATTAGTGGGCTTAGTGATCTTAGCTAAATGTCTTACAACAAGTGTATTACTAGCCTTCACAATGTTATCAAAATTAATGTGACAAAATCTTCTATGCCATAGCCAATTGTTATCAATATTAGCTACCAAACATGTTAAAAGTTGAGTTTAACTAAAATACATTACCTCTAGTTCTTGTGCTAGTACCAAGTACTTTTCCTTCCTTGTTTTTGATAATGCATGTATTATTACCAAACTATAGTTGGTAACCTTTGTCCATAAGCTATCCAATGCTCAATAGATTATGCTTTAGTCCATCAACAAAGTAAACATCATCAATGTATGTTTTACCATCAAGTGTGATAGATCGAATTCCTATAATATGACAGGCTACATTGTTCCCTACTCTAACAATTCCTCCATCATGGCTTCTAAATTTGACAAAATTTCTCATGTCACTAGTCATGTGATGTGAACAACCACTATTAATGATCCAATATTTCTTTTCAACTTGTGAGATCAGTGCACTTTCTTCTCTAATTTTTTTGTCAAGATCATCCTCCTTTATAGATATGAACCCTAATTTGTCTTCACTCATGTTTTGATCAGATTCCTTTTCTTCTTCTTCATTAGCATATATAAAATTTCTAGGTGTTCTAGACTTGAATCTTCCATTATACTTTCTTTCTCTTTTAGGACACTTAGATGCATAATGACCATATTCATTACATGTTCAACATTTGAAGATATTTTTACCATCTTTTTCTCTTTCCACAAGAAGAGCTACTCCCTCTTGGATCTTTTCTTCAATGGACTTGTTGCTACTAGCAATGTCTCCCTACACTTTTGTGCTCCTTGCTAAACTAGGTTTAATATTTAGTGTACTAAATGCTATCTCAAATTTTTCCAATTCTCCAAACTATTTCAGATCAAATTTTGCAGCTTCCAATCTACCAAGGAATGTCTCTTTGGTGAAATCAGTGGTGCAAGGTATCATCATCTAAATCATTTGTGCTACTATCTTGAAAGGTGGTGTTAGAATTTTCAAAACCTTACATATCATTTCATCAACATATTTCTTTCCATCATGAGATGTGATTCTTGCAACAATCTTAGGTATTCTTCCAACATAGCTTCTAATAGATTCATCTTCCATCATTCTATCATCTTGGAAAGTGCAATACAAATTTTACAATCTAACCCTTTTTGCATGTGTATCACCCTCATAATTAGCCTCTAAAGTTTTCCAAATTTTATGAGATGTTTTGAATAATTTTACCTAATTGTACTCACTTTCAGGTAACGCTGACAGTATTGCTTCTCTTGCCCTTATGTTGCACATAAACACTTCTCTTTGTTCCTCACTATAGGTTCCAAGATTGTCTTCTTCTACAATATTTTTAGATGTCTTGGTTACAAGCCAATATCTTGGACCCATGCACAAGAGATGAATCTTCATTTTATCCTTCCAGTTGTCACAGTCTGTGCCATTAAATCTAGGACTTTCATTTCTGAATGAACAAATTCACCATGGATCTCTCAAAGTTGTCAAACTTCCCTTCAAGGACTTGAAGCTCTGATACTAATTGTTAGAAATAGTAGATCACCAATATAACTAAGGGGGGGTGGGGGGGGAGGGGGGTTTTTTTTTTTGGGGGGGGGGGGGGGGGGGGGGTTGTGCAGGAGCACATTAAATTTCAAGAAGACAAAGATATAAAAGCTAGAGAAGCCATTTGTAATAAGTTGTCAAAGGAGGTCTTAATATGATAAATAATGTAAAAATGTTTATTTAATTGGTGAATGGATCTATTGACATCCATATAAAGTCATTTGAGTCATAATGTTGGTCTAGGTTGGGTTTGTATGAAAGTTGTAATGTAAAAATGCATAAAGTGCATAAAATGTTGTCAAAAATGCAAAAGGGTTAAAGGAATGTAATGGGTTGGTTTAAAGGGTGGTTTGGAAGTTATAACCAACTAAAAAATCTATAAAAATGGATGTAAGGTCGAACCAAAGCATGAGGGAAAGGAATAGATACATTTTGAAACAAATTTGGTAATATTCTGAGTTGTTATTTTGATTGATTTTCTATTTTAGTGTTGGTTCCAGGTCTTGTACGACCATGTACAGCCTGGAAACCATGTAAATTTTGTATATTTGGATAGAGAAGTGAATAAAATTTCTTTTGGCTTTGGTTTAGATTTGTTTCATTTAAAAATGAAGAAGTTATGCAGGTTTTGGCAAAGCTTGTAAATTGCAGATTTGAGAATGCCCAACTACAGTCAGATTGAAACATTTGGTACAGGAATATTTTGGAAAATAAAGACCTCTAAAAATATTCATTGGAACGACACATGAATTAAATTTCATTTATTTTTGGTTTGGGTTGTTTTTATATATATTTGTGAAAGTTATGAAGATTTGAGTGAAAACTGGTTTTTAAATGCCTTCAATGGTGTTGCGGGCAAAGATTTGTGCTTATACATTGATTTATGTATTGGATAAATTAATGGCTTACAGATTTGGAAACTAGACTCACAAATGGATAATTTGGAATTGGTTTGAGGTTATTTGAATTTATTTTGTGAACGTTATGTGATGCCCTAGGCAGGGTTACCAGTTTTGGTTCTGGTTTATGACAGAGAAAATGGGTCTTGGTTAAGAGTACGTAATTTATAATATGATTATTGGATTGGTCTTATATTTGGATATGTTTTAGAATTACTAATTTGGAACAATTCCTCCAAATAAAATTTCAAGAAGACGTTTAGAACAGAAGTTATGAACAATGGAATCAGACATAGCAATCTGATTGTGTGAGTGAAGATTTTGTCTTTATTGGTGTATAATGTCAGGGTTCTTTGTTGTAATCTTTGAGATGTCCTTGGTTCCTTGAGGGTGTACCAGCCTATTGTGAATCCCTTGAGTTGAACTAAGATTCCTTAAAGATAAATATAGAGGGCTCTGCATCAGGGGGGGTGGGTGAATCAGTTATATATTAATCTTAAATTATTTAGCCAAAGTAAACAACAATCACAAAGAAATGTGGACACACAATTACACCAGATATGTTGACTAGGGAAACCCTTGATCAAAGGGAAAACCCTGGTGGGAATGATGCCCACAAAATGATGTATTAATCTGAATATTCCTTGTTAGAGGACAACCCTGTTAGGAGTTTGTTACAATACTTAGTACAAAGGGCCCCTATTAGGAGACTTTGAATCCTTGTTTGGAGATTCCAACCCTGTTAGGAGTTGTAGAAGGCAGTTGAACCCGCTATCTAAAAAAATTTAGGATTAGATCAATGAACCCACTATCCAGTTGATCTCAATACTATTCCTTTTAGAATAATAGATGTAAGATAATCTTTTGCTTCTTCCTCTATCTAGTACATTGAACTTCTTTACCTTCAGATCATGCAATTAGATCTGGAACTCTGAACCCATCAACAATAACCCTTCAGGTCACGCATTAGCAGATTACTCTGCTCCTCTACTTCACAATTTGCAATTCTTCTCTAGTTCTTGATCTCCAAAATGATGATATCTAAAACTGAGAAAACATCTTTCCTTTATACCAAACTCATTATTAATTCCTTGAGTTAGCTCCATACTTTATTATAAGTTAATTAAATGAAATACACCTTTAATTAATCTTGTCGGCTCACAATTATACACAATCTTTCACAGGCATGACTTCCATACTTGCACACTTTTTGATGTCATCAATGGTTAGTGTACTACCTTTAGTTAACTATGCAACCCTTCATTCCAAATATAATGTGCTATATCAATCATTATTTTCCCAATGCTTTGTTTCCTTATAGTTTTCCATAAATAATCAATAACTTCCATACACTATTGATTTAGATTTTGCACACTTGCTCACATGTCACATACATGCTATAGTATATGTTGGTAATTGTGCATAAGAAAATATGTAGTGTATTGTCCTTAATAAAAAAAATCATTGTCTACTACTTTTCCAATTTTTTACCAACTTATTACTATGTTGTCATCAATGACAAACACACTTATACATAATATCAATGTTCTGCAATACTCCCCCATAGAATTAGCATACATTCTAATAGATCCCTATTTCCAACCCTTGGAAGAAGAATCTAGCAAAGTTAATCTTTCTAGAGGTCTTTTTGGATGTTGATTTAGTAAAGTCCCTCATTAAATCATATAACCTAACCACTAAGTCATTCCATAGATGGGATAGAACTTTTCTATGCACAATGGACTACACCTATTTTATTCATGCATTTAGTTTAGATGGTGCTATGGCTGAACCAATAGACTTGGTTGAACTATAGAAGAAATTAAAAAAAATACAAGGGCATACACAATGAAATTAATGCTACAACATATTCCCATAGACCTATAGAATGTGGGTGATTACTCTAAAAAGGTGGAGAAGATGACACCTCTAGACAAATTACATAACTATTTCGTAAAAATAGTATATGGTGTCCACAAGGTGGTGGGCAAACATGGAACATACATGATGTATGGAGCTGAATTTATAGTTGCTAGAGATGTGCAAGACTCCTACCATGGTGGAGAATATGATTATGTAGAATATATTCTAGAGGTGATGAAGAAGAGCATTGCACTAACCTAGAGTGGGGAGATGAAAGATTTCAAATTCCACCATTACTCACTACTCATGCACCTGATCCTATACAAGAACATGGGGTACATAAGCCCAAATTTTATTAATTACACCCTTGATGAAAATGGAGAACTACCAGTTCAACTATGGACATAGTTATGGGATAGTTCCTATCATACTCTAATTATGTTTCATTTTTCACTAATTTTAGTGCTATTATAATGAAAATGCTAGACCCAAGTTACTTTAGGTCACCTGATATTTTGAAAAGTCTTTTGAGACTAGCCTTGCTCCTTGGGGGTAAGAGATTAGATCACAATTGGTGTGATATTGTCCCATTTTTTCAACTTTTTCCTTGATGAGGGTATAAGGTTGTCCCCAACCACCCCACATATTGCCAAAATTCATTCCCCCTAGGTTTGGTATTATAGAATTCATATGGTAACTATTTACAATAAGAAAAGAGTAATTGGGACCTAAGGTGCACAAAGACACATTCTTGTGTAGGTGTTTTAGGGTGGGGGACTTTTCAATTAGAAAATAATCAATAGGTTAGATTCATTCTTTCTTCTACCATTTTAATTTGTCAATTGGACCATATAGGATGTATGACCCTAATAACTAGATGAGCAACACCCTCAAGGAGATTAGAAACTATGTGATGACAAGTACTAAAGAATTGTCCCATGAAGACCTCATCCCCAATATTGTTGTTGAAGCGGAGGCAGTTGACAAGCTATCCAAGCTTGATGATGTTTTGAGGGTAGAAAGGGAAATGAAGAGGACAAATCCTAGCTTCATAGGATTTTACATGGATGTCCCCTATCCTCAAAGGATAAGAAAGATGGTTGTCTAACATGTAGAAATTATGGCACAAATGCGAGATGTACCACTTTAAGAGGAGGAAAGGGTATGTCCTAATAGCCCTAAGCCTAATGTGACTTTAGAAATGGAAGAAGGTGAGCCTACCAAGGTATCATGGGTCACAAAGGGAAATAAGAGGTGAATGAATACTCCATCCCTAAGATAGTGAAATAGAGGACATTGCAGATCCTGCTTGGTAGAAGTCAATACTTTGTTGACTTAAGATAAAGTTATATCCAAGAAAGAGTCACTGCAGCTGAGAACACTTTGACTAACTTGGAACTAGCAGCAACAAGTCTAGATGATAGGATCATCTAAGCATAGCAATTCATAGAAGATGATGAATTCATAAAATCAGCCAGGATTTAAAAGTTTTTTGTACAAAAGCAAATAGAGTGAACTATTCCTAAAGATAAAAATAGATGAACCAACTAAAAAGAGGTAGGAGTTGGATGAGAAACTATATGCCTATGTTCTTGAAAGTGGAATGCTACTAGTACCTAGTTATGGAACAAGCTTTTGTGCTTGACCAAATTAGAAGACAAGATAGTGCCATTTCATAAGAGGCATATGGAGCTGATGGTTTGTAGAGAGGAATTGGTTTCAATATTGACACCAAATCTCCAATAGTATGGAGCATAGCTCCTTCATCAAATGAGCCCAAGCTGATGGATGTGTAGAGTACAGAGTAGGGTAATATGAATGTGTGGGCCTTAGAAGGGACTTCTAGGATAGAAATTTCCACCTTAGAAGGGACCTCTAGGACATAAATTTCCAATGCCTCAAAACATTTCTCATTCATGAATGAGGAAAAGGTAGAGGAAATAGGGACAAGGCTAACCAAGTGTGTCCATGATTATATAGATGTGAGGAAGCTCTATGAGGATGAACTCATAAAGAGACATGTTTATAAGGAAAATTTTTAAGATCTTGAGGCCAATATATAGGTGTGAGAGGCTAAGGTTGCATCTCTCAGAGAGAAACTATCGAATGTAGATCAGGTTTCCATTGAAGAATAGGGTAGGGAACAAAGTGCTCAAGAACAACCATCCAAGGTCACATCAGAGTTGGCTACACAAGGGGGTGAATAGGGGACAAAAGATACAAAAAATCTTGAAAGGGTGAGTATGGTTACTCCACTAACTTAGCAAGGAGCTAACATAAGGAAATCTATCCTTAAGAGTATGATCAGCCAGAGGGTTGAAACCCTAAAGAGTATATCACAACAAGCTCATACTTTTTATGTTTCTTTACAAAGTGCTAAGAAATTCTACAAAGAGGAAATTTCATGGCTATCATCCACATTCAATCTATGGGGGCCATATACTCAATTCTTCAAGAGGCTTATTGTATTGATGGCTAAAAATATAGATTTTCCTAACAAGATAATTATAGTAAAAGAGGGCTTAGAATTAGTTAAAGAACTAATTGGCTTCTTCACTAGGAAATTGCAATTCTTATAGGGAAAGATTAAAGTTTTATCTCAAGGAATTTAGCCCTGCATACCACCAATTTTGGATGCTAATAATATAGTAAGGGATTGGCAGGAATGGTCTAATTCCTTTGGTGCCATTTTGACTCAAGAGGTTACATTGGCAATTTTTGAAGACAATAGTGATGCCCTTTTTAATAAATTAATTAAGCCCTTGTTTAGAGTAGAGATAGACTTGAAATTTTTTTTAGTTGAGTCTAAAGCTATAATAGATGCTAGGTGGAATAAAGCCACTAAAGACCTAGAAGAGGTTAAAACCATATAGTGGTCCACCAAGTGAGAAATATATGTATGGGAACTAGTTAAAGAAATAAAGGCTTTGCCAATAGGGAGTAGCTAAGAAAATTTTTGGTTTAAAGGCAATGAGATATTTGGGTAGGATCAGATATAATAAGTAATGCATTAAGTACAAATCTCTTGTAGATATTTTGATTTTGAAACTTTATAGGGAAGTTGAAGATAGTTAAAGACAATAGAAGCCAAAGGAGAGTAAAGTCAAAGTGTATGACATAAATTTTCACCTATTGACTTATTCAACTACTTCCTCTTTTAGATCCAACATGGAGGAGTGCCTTGTATATCTTTTTGGGCATGTCTTGCCACCTTTTGTTTCCATTCAAGTTTTGACATGTGTCCTCCTCCCATCTGTAGCTTGTTGCAATCCTATATAAGGATTTCCATGATGTGGAGTTGAGGTTAGAAGTTTATAGAATTCTCCTATTTTATGTCTTTTTAACAGTCCATCCAAGTTCTATAGTTATATGAATGTAATTAGTTTTTTATACTTGAATACATACATTTAATACCAAGTATCAATTATCAAGTTCTGAGTTGTATTTTGAGTCTTTATCAGTATTATAAGAAGTTTCAAAGGAAATGAATACAAAAGGAAATTCTATATATCTGTCTCTTTGAGATTTGTCTCCTTCCTTATACATCTATAATTTTGAGATTGAAATGAACAAGTTTCTTTTAGTTTAATGCAATTTAAGTAAATTGTATATCTCTTACTAATTGCTGCTAATTCAAAGAATTAGGTAAATGATTTTTGTAATTGATAGGGTTTAGGGTTTATGAGAAGGATAAGGTAAGAATGAAATTTAGAGCTTACTGTTGAAAAATTTAATTACATGTTGATTAAATAGGTCCAATTTTTCTAGTTTTAACTCTATATATCAATGGATAAGACACAATTCAATTATGTTCAAGAACAAGTTGATGGTTCATCTAATGCAGAATATGCATAACAAATAAATAATAAATTTACCTATTTATGCAATGAAGAACTAAAAGTTTTGGTCATTACTTATTTTCTTTTACCTTCTATTGGTTATAGTTACCTACTATGATTTGGAATTTCATAAGAAAATTATAGAAGAATGTTGACCATTTTCTACTATAGGGTATTGTCTTGAAGAGAAGAGTATCAATTAGTATGATCAATCCCTAAGGTTTTCCCACCTTGGCCCTATAGAGCCTAAAGTGAAGTGAGTCTTAATGAATCTATTGAAGTTGGCCCAAGACTAAGATTTAACCCTACTAAATATAAGATTTAGCCGATCCTTAGGTGTGTCCCTGTCTTATACTTCTTGGTATTAGGTTTAAATTCACCTAATATCTTACTTACTAGAAAGAGCTCCAACACAACCTTTAATAAACCATTACCTTACCATAACCTTCCAAACTACTAACTTTTAGGCTCCTAGTCATTGGGGAGATACCCAAACCTTCAAACCCTTGTTATAATGAGGGTTTCATTGCTAAACATTGTAACTATCTCACAAACTCCCATATCTTATCTATTTACTCTTCAAAAAGGTTTCTTAACATCCCATTAATGTATTCCAACCTTCAAACACCTATGCAAACACCGACCAAACCTCTGTCATAGTTTTCCAGACTATTGATTCACTATCTTTGTATGCACCAATAGGTAACATGCTGATTTTTGGTCAATTCTAAGATATTGAACATGGTTGGGGTGTGGGCCAACACAATGGTGATCTAAAAAAAAGAAATGAAACCTATGCACCTTCCTTTACTTCCCACAATGAAAATATGATATCAATGTGACACTACAATCTGAAGTGCATAGTATTTATTGTCAAAATACAAAATAATAAGATCTTGGTAACAACTTAATGATATTAGGTGCCTTAGCATTTGTTCTATATTTAATTCCATCATAAAAGAAAATTAAGAATCACTATAACCTTGAGACAAAAGAGAAGATAATAAGACTGTAATTCGAATACCAGTATATCAGCAATATTTCACAAAATGATTGATTTATTATACAAACTCATACACCCTACTCTTCATCTTTCTTCTCCACATCTCTACACTATATCTTCTACATGATATTATATTTAAAAACATGACCTTTCACCTACTCTAAGAGATCATCCAAGATAGATGACTTTCTATCTTCCAAAACTTGTCATTTTTGCAAAAAAATGACGATAATAATTTTTTTTGATAATTTTACATTTATTGCACATTTTTTATATTAGGATTTCACATTCTTTCTTGGTACCCTAAATAGTTCCAAATATATATCATGACATTTTAATACTACATTATACTCCATTTATGGCCTTGTATGGCATTTTTCCACTTTTAGGGACTTTGACTCACTTTGACCCATATTGATTAAAACATGAACTTGGTCAACATGACCTTAATTAAACATTTAATAACATGAATTGAAAAAACTAATAAATTAACCTATCAAGACTCAAATATAGACTAATTATGACTCCAAATTCCAAGGAGATGATCAAGGTGCTCTTGCACCAATAAATGTTGGCAAATAGGTGAGCTTATGAAGAGCTTAGATTTGTTTTTAGACCTAGAAAATTCTTTGAGAGAATAATCTGCATATTTACATACAAGTCTAATTAAAATAATTAGGAATAGAGGAAAAAGGTAATAATTTAGAATTCTTCTTTGACAAGAAATCTATAGAGACTTCTAGCTAATAAGATTTATGAATTCAGTAGAATTAGAAAAAAATTAAGAATTTTACATCAAATATCTATACCATTGACACATGTGATTCGAGATGAAATATTATTTGACTAGAAGGTGTGCACAAATCAAGAATTCTGTAGTTTAGACTAGTGTCCTAGCCCACACTCACAATTTGCTCCCTAGTCTGCATTTACTACCAAAATAAGAGATTAGATCACTCTTAACAACCAAATAAAGGATTTAGGCATTACTATGTAAATGAAGTATCATGGTGCAAAGAAAAAAAATTGTGATATATCTGACTAAAGTTTCTTACTGATGATGCTCAAACTAAAATAAAAAAATGAAGCTTCTTATGATCTTTGTGAGATGAGATAGATAGAAGATCAAGTTAGAAGTTGGGTTACTAACCTCAACATAACTTTATTATAGATTATTTAAACATACTTATAGATGGTACTTAATAAGTAAATGAAATTGAATCCACGATTCCATTTTTTTTCAAAATTCATCATTTGACCCAAGCATAAACAACCATTCAACAATAAATCTCTTAATAAATCATATTTATATTAATGTTTTACCAACAGCTCATTGGATATTAATAAATAGATAGAGATGTTGAAAGTTGAAAATGACTTTATAGTAAAAGACAAAAAATCACACCTACTTTTCTCTCTCAAACTCTTTCTCAATCTGAGCTACATCTTCAAGGTTTATGGGAAAAGTTGGAATCAATTTTCTAATACAATACACTTTCTATACTTTTATTTCCATATGCATTCATTAATTTGCATCCATAAGAAAATAAAAAAAACATTACTTCATATTGTTTAAATGGTGAGATGACAAAATGAATATAAACCTAAAATTGAAACAAGAAACCTTTCCTTCTATTCTACCATTTCTTCTTGTTTGGGTTTTTAAATATCTCCTTCCTATCACATTTTCCCACTCACATTTTTCTCTAAATCTCCCCATTGCATGATGTCTTCTTCACACCTAAGTAGGAATCAAAACATCTCAAACATTTAGAATGAAGTTCTTAGTTTTGCATATCTTTCCTTCTTTCTGAAGAATGAGGAAATAGGTGTTCACTATCTCATAAACTTGTGGGTAGATGAAGGATTTTTTCATCAATGGGAGGATCAACAAGATATATATATATATATATATATGTCTAGTCAAGAGAGTAGGCAATATTTATGAACAAGAAGATAAAAGATTTAAAGTGCATGATTTATTGTTAGATTTAGCCATTTCTATATCAAAGGAAAGCTAGTGTGTATTTAGTGTAGAGGAAGCCTTGAAGAAAGACCCAACCATGCAAGTGACTAGTAGGTACTATAGGATTTTAATGGCCAAGAAAATAATAGGCGATGGTGATGTCAATGTGATGGCAAGAAATAGGGCATATTCTAGATCATGTCTTTGCACCCTCTCTTTCTCAGAACATAGAGGCATTAAAAAAATTCTAGCAAACTTTCTTAGCAGTGCGAGAGTATTGTGTGTTCTTCACTTGAGTGGAACTCATATCACATCATTGCCTTATACCATTGCAAGAAGACTCCACAACATTATTACCTTAATGTGAAATGGGTGCAACCACATGATTAGATCTATTGCTAAAATAACCTAAATAGGTGTCACACCGTGGTATCTTGTTTTGATCATATCCAATGGGTCGATCCATGGTTGTAACCATTTCCACTTTATGATCAACATGATAACTCAATGGAATGGTATAAATTATTGTATCCAAAGTTGTTATCTTCATTATAGCACCCACCTGATCATTGATTTTTCATTCATTGTGGTCACTTCTAGGCTACAAGGTAGAAATAGGTGATTCACCCGTGTTTGGTATACCAAGAATTGTGTGAAAGGAAGTATATCCTATATCTCTTGAGGAAGAGAGAAATACTTGTCATAGCTGGTCATTATTGCTTGATTTGTTGCTAAGACACAATGAATCTTCTAAGTTATTTCATTCCATCCCTATTGATTTATAGAAAACCATTCCATAATGTGCAATTCTACTACCAAGAACCAAAACTAAAATTGAACTAAAATGATAATAAATTCTCTTTAGCCTACAAGTTGGAAAGATCACACACTTATACCACTAAATTAAGATCCCTTGCCAAATTTAGCCTCAAAATTAGAGACTCAAGAAACTTCATTAAATACATTGCAAACAATCTTTGTACATGCTATTTCAATGTTTTAGTCTATTAATGATGGATTAATAATGATGTCAAATGTGATTTAAATGTTCTCAAATTATTACTAAGATGTTTTAAAAAAACCATAATGTAGATACAATTGTTTTTGAATTGTGAATGCATATAGATGATCCATACTATGTAAATATGTAGGTAGACATTAATACAGACAATTATCACACAAACTAAATTTGAGAGAGATACATTTTGACATTTAAACTCCTTGTGACTACGGTAATGTTAGAATGTAATAAAATTGCTTACATAGTGAAATGAAGGGAAAAAGGTCAACTTTTGGTTTACAATGATGTATTTGATGCAATTAATAAACTCCATAAATTCCTATCAAAATGATCAACATTGAATTCAACCATGCCAAACATACAATGTAATGCCCCACCCAGAGATCCTTGGAAACAAGGATAAAAATAAGCCAAGATAATTTTTTTTTGAATAAGTATGAGTTCACATGACAACATCATACATGAATGACATGGATCACAACAGATGTCTTAACCACCATCCTGACAACCAATGAATCTCCAAATGCCACTACTCAAATTGACACACAATAAAAAAAGAAAAGAAAACCAAAATGACATCTACAAAAAGAATGTAAGATATGTCAAGGCAAAGAAAATTAAGTAACCCCAAATGATACTAGAATCACCAAAAATTGATCCCTGAAAACCAGTGGAGATGGCCCCTATTTTTTGTGCGAGGACCATAGGCTGAAAGATTCTCATGCGAAGACGTGTAGCATGCTACACAAGGAAGTATCTTCTACATGAGGTTGTGCACCAAATGGTGCAAGAAAGTACTTGGTATAAAGGTAAAAAGCTAGGAGATAAATTTCCTCCACATCAGGGAGTACCGGATCCACAGTCGATGCAAAGACACTCAAAACAATAGCTACAAGATGCATCTAACCATATTCATCATAGTGTACAAAAGAAACATTGCAATGTATAGAAATAACATCACAATAACTAAACAACCAAACTAAGTACACAGTTCTACCCAACTGTTAATAGCATCATAAGACCATCATGGATCCTAGCCATCCCCTATAGATAACATCCCAAACTACCATCTAGATTGTTGGTGCTATCTTATGAGGATGCCACTACTAAAATGTGCTACAACATAAGAATAAGGAAATATAACATGCGAAAAGTAAAGCATTAGATAATCCAATAAATCAACCACATCATCTATCATATGCTAAACATCATATGAATAAAAAATCTAACATGCTAAACCAATAAGAAATAGATATGCCAATAAGGCAATTCACATCATCTAATCATATGTTAAATATCATAATATACAAATGCATCAAATAAACTAGCATCATCTAAATCTGATATCCAAGAATTCCAATGAAAGCATATATCACAAGGAAGCATACTCTGGAATGCAAAGTACAAAGTGAGAACATCTAGCAATGGTCACATTTAGACAATAGACTATACATCTAGCAATGGTCACATTTAGACAATAGACTATACATCTAGCAATGGTCACATTCAGACAATAGACTATCTCTGTACACTAGTCCCTAGCAGTGGTATAGGTAGCTATGCTTCCCAACCACGTGGAGCTTGTAGGTGTACACCTGCCATGCTGATCGAGATAACGATCCAATGAAAAATACACATAAAGTAAATGTCCATGGCTAACACTCATGCCAGATAATATGATGATTAAAACCAAGACATAGACAATGGACAAACTATAGGTCTTTCTTAGACACTCAATAGGATACTAAGTAGGGGCTCATCATGGAGAGTCTCTTGGCATCGACAAGCTCAAGCTAGTTTAGTAGTTGCACTCCCCAATAGAAGGTGCATAATCTGGGTGGTAACTCTTCCCAATGGAAGATACACTTCCCAATATTTTAATTATCTTATATTTAATTACCACTCACATTTT
Source organism: Cupressus sempervirens (assembly GCA_028749045.1). Taxonomy (NCBI): domain Eukaryota; kingdom Viridiplantae; phylum Streptophyta; class Pinopsida; order Cupressales; family Cupressaceae; genus Cupressus; species Cupressus sempervirens. The sequence goes on from CM053790.1 coordinate 327,905,910, forward strand.
ATTTATTTATCAATTATATTAAACTTCCTCTACCAACCAATGAGAAATACTCACTAGGTTGTAAGATAGAAGCCCCTCCATGTGCTACCCTACCCTACCCATGCTAATCCAATGATGAGTACCCAATAGGTATTCATATTTCCAACCCAACCCCAATGATCATAGCTTTTGAAAATACCATAGAAGATCAGGTCTCACAAGCCACTCGAGAAATGTACGTGCACGTACTTGTGTGTGGCACACCACCATTACAAAGATCATAATAGAAGGACTAGATGAGAACACAAGAAAAATATCACTCAACTAAAAACAACTCAAGAGGATGGATTCTACATGAATCCCAAGAAAATAATAAAAACATACATCTTGAACTCACTGAACTAGCCCGAATCTAAGAGTATGGATTTTATGTGAATCTCAATGATGCAACAAGACCAAACATCATGAACTCACTCAACTAGCCTTAATTTGGGAGTATAGATTCTACACGGATCCTAGTGTCCACAAAATAATAATAAAGGTCCAAAAGAAACCATAACACTAGGTATAAAATCGTTCAACCAAACACAAAGTTGAGAGTACAAATGTAGCACACATCCCAATACAAACATAAAAGTGCAACAATGGTTTGACTGACATCCAAACATATGATCTAGGTCCATGACCAAGCTAATGCCAAGAAAACTCAAGAAAATAGGGTGACATGATAAACAAGGTAAAAACCCCAAAAACTAGAAAACTTTGAAATTAAAACCCATTTGGTCTTTGGGCACAAAAACTCCAAAGATTTAATAAAATTTGAGTTCAAACACCATATGAAAAAATAATGAGCATATCAACATGAAACCCCAAACCCCTATCCCAAAAATAGGAAAAATGTTCATACCTAACTGATGCAGGAGCATCCAGAGGTATAAGGGCAATCCTGTGTCACCCAAAAAATGTACTTAGACTTAGTTTCTATTTTATGTCTTTGCATTTTTGGATACCCATTTGGCTCAAATAAAGGTTCCAACTCTCATAGTTCAACTATCAGTGCATTTAAAAATCCCGAAAAAATAGGAGCATGCAATTTGACCATCATTTTGGTGACCTAGAAGGTGTGACTTGGCCAGATGAATGTAATCAAGATTTAGAGCATTCCAGAAAAAGAATCAGGTCAAAAGGCCCCACGGTTTGAAAGTTATTGCAGTTTTTCGGGTTTTGGAGACCCCCTAAGAATGCTTCAGAGTCAGATTTGGGGCATTAAATGACCTCGAAAAGGGTCGAAAAATGGGGGACGAGCGTAGCTTGTCCATAGGGCTATAGAGCGCTTCGAGAGCTTTCCGAAAATGTAAACGGTTCGTCAATCGGAGTTACGGTTCAAAAGTTATGCCTCCCGGAAGTTCGGCTACCGTTTCTGGATTCTTCTAGAATTGCACCGACTTCTAACGCAGCTTCCGGAACCTTCTATTTTGTCGGTGGACGCCTACTAGCACTTTCTAGAATGTACTCCTAGTCCTTAACCCTCCGGGGTCTATTTAAGGAGATTTCTGGCATTGTAAAAGGCAGTTCGGGTTGGAGCTTGAGAGGAGGTGCTAAAAGGAGAAATATTCTCCAGATCTATGCTATTGTAAGCCCGCAGGGCATGTTTTGAGTTTATTTTCTCTGCACTGTTTGTACCAGCTTATTTTCTTAGTTAATGTAATTCCCCCTTTCTATTGTGTCTATTCTGGTTGTTGGGTTGTGTCCCCATCACTAACCAATTGGGCACAACCAACAAATAAAAATAGAGGAGAACACTAAGTCTCAACCTCTTAACAAATAGCTATCAAAAGAAAAAGCTAAAACAAAGAAAAAATGATAAATTGGGGGAGCCCTACCTCACAACCAAAAGGAGCAAAATGGGAATTTGAACTATAAAATAAAAACCACACATAAGTAGCCAAAAATTGCAGCAATCCAAGGTCTCCTTGAGTTTGATCTAACAAGCCCAATCTCATGATGATCCCATGCCCATAGCTCCCACAGTGAAAAACATAATAAATCCTCATGAAGAGGATTTTGGGTTTTACTCTCAAACTTTCTAATTCAAAAGTGAGAAGTGAGGCATTAAATTCTTTTTTCAATACTTATTCACTTTTCGAGTGAATAATCGATTAGGGAAAATAACTAACCAACCTAGTTAAACCCCAATTTGACCCAAACAAAAATATACTATTCCTAGAAATAAGAATTCATCTATGGCAAAGCTACCAAAAATTAAATCCAATAAAATTAAAAGCCTTAAAACCCCAAAATCACAGAATTTCCTTAACAACATTCGTGATAATATGAGCCTCCAAAAGCATAGATATGATCACTAGTATAATCACATAATGCAAATGAGTTTAGATTTAATAATTGCCAAAAGGATCAATTAAACAATTAAAATAAGGATATGTCGACCATATAGGGATGGCATTGGTAAAATATGAATAGTTGAATCACTAACTCCATATGCCACTGCCAGGGATATAAATTCTACACACTAAACAATGCAATCAAGTGCAATTGAATATAATAACATAGCCAGAGCAATAAATGCATTAAATCACCTAATTTAACCATTTATTTAGTTATATTGAAATAATCTATTTACATCACTCATGTTCACATATAACATAATGAAGCAAGAATGAAGTAAATAACCTTAGCATTAAATCCATCACATAACATAATTATAAATATGTCCAAATACCAAATAGCAAGATATCATCATAAAACATACTATCATCTAAAAATGACATCATCATGCAATATGATCAACTAAACAACATAGTAGTCTAACATCTATGATGCTAAAATCAAAGTATAACATCTGAACCTCAGGTCATCTCAAATATAAAACATAACATAAGTAACAAATATCTCTTGGATCAAAACATAACGAGGTAAATATCCACAACACAAAACCAATATATCCAACATGGAAAATCCATTCTAATTATTCAAGCATTTAATAATGGTTGATAACACAACATGAATAGGCACTTAAAACACATAAATGAACATAGTCATAAACATGACTAACCACTACTATAGGAACCTAGTCTAGTGTAGCAAGGTAATAGTACACAGTGCATTCTTTGCACACTAGTGGCATTATGATTATTTTTTCATTAGTGACAACACTTACTCAATTCTATATGCTTACAAAGCATCAAGTGGTTACCTTGTAAACTTAGTAGTTCAACAGTTTACACAGAGTAGATAGTGGTTATTGAGAAAATACAGACAATCTGAAGTCCAATAGTGTCTACTGCGCTTCTCATTATCTACTGTGCTTCATAGTGTCAACCGAGTAGTGAAAGATTTAGTGCAAACTGAGCAATGAAAGATTCAATGTTTACCAAGTAAAGCAAGGTAAACTCAGTTTACAGTATCTATCGAGTGACACTTCATCTACTGAGTCACTAGTGGTTACCAAGTTTAGAACTACATCAAGTGATTAGTATGGACTGAGCCTTCACTTCTACCAAGTGCATGATGATGCCAAGTAATGTAGTGGATTCTAAGTATCAAAAGGTCACCAAGTCAGTTTAGTGAACCCAAGTTATTTACTATTGGCCCAACTCTGTAATGTATTTGTTTACTTGTATTTTGGTTGACCTTGTACTTTTGTAAGTTTGAAAGGTATATATGTAAGATGTATTGTAACATATAAAGGATGAATGAATGTATGTATGATGCATGGAATGAGAAGGAATTGTGAAGTAATGTGAAGTATATGCGAAAGATCATCAGTAGTAGTTCAAGGTACACAGCAAGGTCAATTTAGAGATTGAAAAGTTATATCCATCACATGAGGTAATCAATGCATAAGGGATCTTATCAGCAATAAGTTGCAAGCATATCCACTACTTCATCCTAATAGATGAATCAAATTTTCAAATCCTCTAACAAGGTTGACTTAACAGTCTTTGTACAAATCTCCTAACATAGTGCATATTTCATTATATGTTTGCAAATCCTCTAACAAGGTGGACCTAGCAGTCCTTTGTGCTCCTAAGAGGGAAAATCACCAGAAGTGGTCAATGTAAGCCTTAACAAGCTAACTTTATACTGTAGTATTGAAGTTTTGTGGGTATCATCCCCACCCCAATTTTACTTTCTATTTGGAAGTTTTTAGGTCACCAAATATTGTGTTCACTTGTGTAATGATTGTTTTATGTTTCAAAACTAATGCATGCAGTAGCACAGATGGATGTAGGGTAAATTAATAAAAAAAATTAAGGTTACTGATTCACCCCTCCCCTCTTAGTAACCTATCATATCCTAAATATTTCCAACAATTGGTATCAGATTGTTGTGGTTCTCAGGACAAAAGTTTAGCAGCTTGAGCAAAGATCCAAGGATAGATGGAGATATTTAGACTTGACAAGGCAATTGAAAATGAAAAGATAGATCTAGAAATGGCCATGGCTCAACTCAAAGAAGTAAAAGAGCATCTTTCCCAATCCTTGAAGAGAAGGAAGGAACTTGCAAGACAAATGAATGACCATTAGTATGTTGAAGAAAAGATTGAAGACCTTTTACCATCAAGCAGTTTAGATGAAGCTAATGAGGCAATTAAGGAACTCCTAGCAAAGAATGGCTCTCTACAGGAAGAAGTAAGAAAACTTAAAAGAGAACAAGAAATCTAATCAATTAGGCTATGTGAAGTTTTGGAACAAAGAAACAAGGCAAATGAAGACTTGGAGGCAAGAAATAATCAATCCAATCAGCATGAAGACCTCATGGATCAAATCTCTAGAGAAAATGAAGAAATTAGGATTCTCAAAGCACATAATGAAAGAATAAGAAGTGATCTAAATAGTGAAAGGGAAATTAATGAAAGACTACTGAGAGAACTAAGATGTGAAAAGAAAATTGTTGAAAAATTAAAGAGTGACCTAAATACTGAAAATCAAATCAATGAAAGAATGATGAAGTCACAAGAAGACATGAATCAACTGATTCAGCAAAATGAGTAGAATCTTCATAAGAAAAATGATAAATTAGGACTTGGATACAATGAAGAACAAGGTGAACCTTCCAAGCAAGGTGCAAAAAGGAACCTAAAACCCTCATACAATCATTGTGGAAAAGTTGGTCACACATCAAACAAATGTTGGAGTAATGGAAAAGGAAAATTCAAAGGAAAGTGCTATAACTGTAATCAAAATGGTCACAAATCCAATAAATGCAAGGAGAAATCAAAATTTGAAGGTAATTGTCACAAATGAAAGAAGCATGGTCACAAGGCATCTCAATGTAGATCCAAAACATTCAATCCAACTGAACAACTTGTAAAGGCAATATTTGGATGAAACTACAATACCTGGTGCAGAAGTCATTATTGTGGAGAATATGGACACATTGATATAAACTGTGCAAGACATCACCTAAGGAAGAAGGACACTACTGTAAGGTGTTATACATGCACTGAACTTAGTCATATAGGTAAAAACTGCATGAATATAGGAATAATTGAAGATGAAAAGAAAGCTAGAGCTAATAACATTTGGAAGAAAATGAGACAATAGTGGATTCCTAAATCTACCAAGCAGAACCATTTAAATGATGGCCATGTCACTCAAGAAGTGGGTGACTCCACCATTTCCAATTAGATTCATAAAGGAAGACCTGGAACTGTATCATCAAGCTATATCTAGAGTATTTCCAAATGAAAGAAGAGCAAATGATCCAATCAATATTGTAGATACGCAAGGATCATAGAAAATTTATCTTTCACTGAGTGCATCAGAGTCTACTAAGAAAAGTAGTTAAAGAATTTACCAAGCAAGGTCAGGAGTAAAGGAATTTTGTTCGTCTACCGAGTTGATACTCATGCCAAGTTAGGTTAGTGGATGACAGTCTGGCACACATTATGACAACATGGTACCTAGCATTAATGGTTAAATCCTCATCAAATGGATGGAATTCAACTTCTTTTTCATCGTATCCTCAGAGAAAAGAGATTTCCAAGTGCATTCAAGCGATTTCAAAGCAATTTCGAGCGAATTTGTAGATAAAGAAGTTTGTTCAAAGATTTCCATCACTTACTGAGAAACTATGGCTTCCACAAGCACAAGCACTAGCAAGGCAAAACATGGATAAAAAATGTTGGTCAAGGGGGTAGAATGGAAAGCATTGAAGTTTAAGTTGGTTCCTGTAGTAGCAGAGGCACTAGACCCTAACGACACACAGTTGCGAACTCCACCAAAGGTACTTTTAATTAATGATATCCGAACTCATTTCAAATGTTCTATTCAAGAAATAGGAACCCTAGAAATGGATAACACATTAGAAGAAATGTGTGTTAGTGGCTCTCTAAAACTTGAGCATAAACATCTAGAGATAAAAGGGTTGACCCACATCTCCCATATGCCAATAAGCTTCCAAATAAAATGGATTAGATACATCCTTAGCCATGGTCATAATGGTCAATTATGGTTGGAGAAACCTATATTAATCACCAAGAAGATGATTCACAAGATTATTGGACTTCCCATACTCAGCAAAGCTAAAACTACAAAAACCCTAGGTCGAGATGAACTTCAGAAGAAAACCCTAGTCGAGTGGGATGATGGAGGATTAAAGATTAACACCCTTACTGACGTTGAACTTAGATATGGAATCCATGTGATAGCTCACAAGATTTATAGTTCAAGCTATTTGAACAGTGTGTCATGTGAGGCCGTAGACTTGGCATTTAAGGTTCTGAAGAAGAATTTGGAGTATGACTTGTCTGAGCTATTGCTAAGGTAGCTGAACAAGAACATGGATAGTATCAGATCGTCCAAGAATAACCCCTATAAATTTGGTTCCTTGTTGACATGTTTATTCTTCTATGTACACAAATTCTTTCCCTCCAAAGGTTCTATTGTATGGAGAAAGGATGTCCCTATTCTATATCAGATTAATGAGTTTATAGTAGAAATGGGTGTTAATTTTGACATTATAATGGACAACTATTTTGAAGACTTCAAGGAGAGAATGAACAATAGATTCAAAATCCCTCCTAAACTTGTTGAATATTACAAAGATGATGTTTATTTTATGGTTGACTATGACAGAGTATATATTCAGGCAGTCAGGCCTCGAGTTGCATGGGTAAAACCTCTACCTTATGAGGTAAACATTAATGAAACCATGGATATTATTGAAGCATTGGTAAATGAACCAGTAGATCCCAAGGAAGAAATTTTTGGAACCTATGATGAGGCTAAAGCTAGAATAGAATTGGAAATGAAACTTCCCCAAGAAATTAGTAAAGGTAAGAGAAAGGTTGCTAAGTTGAGAACTACTACCAAGCCTTTAATGATTACCGAGGGAAAAGGTTAGGACAAAGAAGAGGAGTAGGAACCAGAAAATGAAGAGGAAGAATTAGAGAAAGAGGTAGAACCAATCAAGAAGAAGGGCAAGGTAATCATTACCAAGCCACCCAAGGCCTCCATAGTGGTTTTCACAAGAAGAGGTAAAGGTAAGAATAAGGATGTAGTATTCAGCAAGCCCCAACTAACCTTCCAAGAAAGATTGAAATAGATGGAAGAGGGAGTTAGCATCAAAAATTTCAAAGCTCTAAAGTTTGAAACAAGGACTAATGCAGAGAAGATGCAGATTGAGGAACTGGTACTTAATAAGATGGGAAAATAGAAGTACTCCCTAGAACAGATTGCCCCTCAAATCTCTAAAGAGCTGTTAGTAAGATTGCAATCAAGGTGGGAGTTAGCCACCCAAATAGCCAAGGACATATATGAGAAATCCTTGAAGAATCTTCTACCAAGTCTTATTGAGGTAGAAATAAAGGAAACAATGAAGAACAATGAAGGAAAATTGATGATTAGATTCCATACATGTTTGATTTTAATCAAAGATATTGAACATGTTGTTAATGATGCAACAAACATGCAGAAGGGCATCTATCATATACAAAAGCCTAGTGATGATCCTGTAGAAATAAAGGATGATGAAAGTGACCAAGAGGATGAGGAAAATGATAATACTCTATCAGTCATAGTAACTAATGAAGATATGCAAGAATTGATGAAGGAGAAGGAAGAAGAGGAGAAGGAGGAAGAAGCTAAAGAAGAAGACAAGGAGGAAGAGGATGAAGAAGATGATCCAATGAAGATTGCAACAGAATTCATTGCTTCCCTTCCTCATTCTCCACCTAAGATTGCAACATCATCAGGGTTGGAGATAACTTCAATAGGATTGACCACATTAGAAACCTCATCTACTCCTACTTCCCCATAGCTCTGAGCATCATCTATGGAAGTAATCAATACTTCATCTACCGAGCTGCAACCTTCCTCATTAACACTAGAGCAATCAGTCACTATAGCATCAACTATGTCTACCTCCTCTGTTGCATGTACAGTAGGTTCTATAGTTCTTTCTACAATTTTGTCTACAACTCTAATTGTGAATATTCCAGTCTATACACTACCTATTTGTACATCATTTTTGGGAAGCACACCAATTTTGGATTCAGCCGGTACTTCTCTCAGCTTTCATCTAGTTGCACCTATTCAAGTATTTTATACTAGTCCATCCATGTCAACTATTGTTTATGTTTCTAAATCCAAGGAAGTAAGCACAAAAGAAAAGCCTAAGACTCCTCTAAAAATTTTTCTTGCTGGAAAACAAATTGATGAAGACATAGACTTGGATATAGAAATTGTTATTCCAAAGATAGACTTGGACATTGCCTCAGCCAAAGAAATGAGAATGGTTAGTCAGCTTCTAGAATAGAAAGCAAGATAGAAGCAACTCATAGAAGAAAGAGACAGAGAATACACTATAATAGAAAATGCTAAAAACATAATTATTGAAGCTATTGGTGTTGATGTTGATTCATCTCAACACTTTTTGTTGCAATTAGAAGAGGCTATAAATAAGTTCAATGAGGACACCTCTAGGGAAGAAAAACTCATTGAAAAAGTAGAGAAGAAATTTGATAATAAAGTGATTGAGCACATTGCAATGAAGTAGGTAGAATTAACCTCAATTTTGAGCAATCTTGATCAAGCGTTCACAAATGTAACATCACTTTTTGGCAAGCTTTGTGATGTTACTGAGTTCACTAAGGAAGTCAAAGAAAAATTGAATAAATTAGATGTGGAAATGAAAGATAGTGCTCAAAAGTTTTAGCTTGACCATAGTTCAAGCTCATCTCATCACACAAAGGTGAAATTTTTGTTCAAAATGTAGGTAGAGTTACTTAGAGAAGAAGCCAAAATTTGGTCTACACACCGATTAACATTCATACTATGATTCTTCTAGTCATGGATCAAATGCAGAAACACATTGCCTACTCAAAAAAATTGATTCATGACAGCAATTTTTCAATAGCAGATCATATGATTGAACTTTCTGCAGAAGTTCAAGTGGTTCTCTCCACCTGCAAGATTTTGCAAAACAATTGGGATAAGAAATTGTCTCTTATTCTCAAGGTACACTTAAATTTTCTCTCACATTTTGGTGTCTCAATTTAAATTCATTGTATATACATTTTGTGGCATTATTGTCAAAAAGGGGGAGATGAGATTGTTGACATTGGGAATATGAGAGACAAATAAGGGATAAGAAAGACATTGCATAGATAAATGCTATGCATACCATATGTATGGGGGAGATATGTGAGACATGTAAGATATGTATATAGCAGATTTACAAAGATTAATTTTAGTAAATCAAAATGTTAGTTTTGATTCATAAGTGTTTTTGTCACTAATGCCAAAGGGGGAGATTGTTGGTATTATGATTATTTTATCATTAGTGACAACACTTACTCAATTCTGTATGCTTATCGAGCATCAAGTGGTTACCTTGTAAACTTAGCAGTTCAATAGTTTACACCGAGTAGATAGTGGCTACTAAGAAAATATAGACAATGTGAAGTCCAATAGTGTCTACTGAGCTTCTCAATATCTACCATGCTTCACAATGTCAACTGAGCAATTAAAGATTATGTGGAAATTGAGAAATGAAAGATTCAATGAAAACCAAGTAATGAAAGATTTAGTGTTTACTAAGTAAAACAAGGTAAACTCAGTCTACAGTATCTACCGAGTGACACTTCATCTACCGAGTCACCAGTGGTTACCGAGTTTAGAACTGCATCGAGTGATTAGTATGGACCGAGCCTTCACTTCTACTGAGTGCATGATAATGCCAAGTAATGCAGTGGATGCTGAGTATCAGAAGGTCATCGAGTCAGTTCAGTAAACCCAAGTTATTTACTATTGGGCTGACTCTATAATGTATTTGTTTACTTGTATTTTGGCTGACTTTGTAATTTTGTAAGTTTGAAAGGTATATATGTAAGATGTATTATAAGATATCAAGGATGAATGAATGTATGTATGATGCATGGAATGAGAAAGAATTGTGAAGTAATGTGAAGTATATTGGAAAGATCATTAGTAACAATTCAAGGTACATAGCAAGGTCAATTCAGAGACTGAAAAGTTATATCCATCACATGAGGTGATCAGTGCATAAGGGATCTTATCATCAATCAATTGCAAGTAGATCCACTAGTTCATCCTAATAGGTGAATCAAATTTTCAAATCCTCTAACAAGGTAGACTTAACAGTCTTTGTACAAATCTCCTAACAAAGTGCATACTTCATTGTGTGTTTGCAAATCCTCTAACAAGGTGGACCTAGCAGTCCTTTGTGCTCCTAACAGGGCAGATCACCACAAGTGGTCAATGTCAGCCTTAACAGGCCAACTTTATACTGTAGTATTGAAGTTTTGTGGGTATCATCCCCACTCCAATTTTACTTTCTATTTGGAAGGTTTCTGGGTCACCAAATATTGTGTTCACTTGTGTAATGATTGTTTTATGCTTTAGAACTAATGCATGTAGTAGCATAGATGGATGTATGGTAAATTAATAAAAAATTTTAAGGTTACTAATTCACCCCTCCCCTCTTAGTAACCTATCATATCCTGAATATTTCCAACACACACATCTTAGGGTAATGATACAACAACATCATGATACCACATTGATCCTTGTAACCACTAAGTGAACCATAAATCACATCATAATCTCATAAATCAGCCATAAGTGTAATTTAAAAAACTAATACAGAACATAAATCCAATCACCTCAATGGTGTAGACCATTGATGGTCCCAATCATGACCCCTTCTCAAGGAGAGATCTACAAAGTTGCATCCATCGGGATGACTTAAAAAAGTCAAATGGGAGAGGCACTATATACAATACTTTATTCAATTCCATTTGTTAATATGTTGCAACTTCATTCAAATAGTTGACGTATGAACTACTTGCTTCTTAAACTCTACATCCTACTAGAAAGGCATTCTAGTAGGTGATGGATTTGTATGGCTAGGTATAAGCCTATAATACTTCCATATTCACCTAGAAATCAATCTTTCTACTACAAATCTGAAGAAGATATACTCAACTAGATATCATTCAAGTATGTGCAGTACAAATATAGAATATATGAAAAGAAAATAAACATATAAGCATTGAAAACTAAATAACTCTTGTAATATTGTGAATTTGGCTTAACCATCTAAAATTGGAGTGATGAGACCAAATATTGCCTTTATTTCATGATAGTTTTAAAACACTTTGTTGATACTCTATTTTATCTTTGTCAAAACATTTGTGGACCTATGTTTACCAAAACCTATGATAAACCTATGGGTAGATACTATGCCATCTTTTGCTAGTATTATATATATATTATGTAGTATTTCATATAATTATTAAAATATGTGTTCTTATATTTGAATTTAATTTGATAAATGCTTATTTGCAAACATGTCTCTATATTACAACTAACCTGTTAGCAATGAAGTTGAAAGATGATTGGAAGAATTCAAAGATGAGCGCCAACAACATTCAAGGAGGAAAGAATGCTAAGCTGTAGCCATGATAGAGGAAAATTGTAATGGTTCCAAAGGACATGATAACAGGTATGGAGGAGCTATCAAGACTTATTGCATTCTCTGCATTTATTCCTATGCTGAGCGAATGTTTAGACTTTATTATTCCTACCTTAAGCCATTATCTCTTCTTCCCACCTTGAGTTGTTATTTTCCTTCTTTCTCTCTTGCAGATTTAAAGCTAAGTTATTTAATTTCTTGTTATGGGAATAAGTGTCGATCTCCTATATATAGGAATCAACCCAAGTGTTTTAGTTTAGCTAGTTAGAAGAAAGGGTTTATGAGAATAGACTATTAACTTTTATAGTGAGATTAGGTTTTTATAGTTTTGTGTTATGTAATGAATTTCTTAAACATAATGAAATAAGTTTTTGGCTTCTATCTTGTGTTAGTAGTTTAGTTGAAGCTAACTAAGGGGGCCCACTTGGAAGATGGATTAGATTAGGTTAGTATAGTTTTATTTCCAAGCATTCTTAGTATTGTAAGTAGAAGTTGTAAGTTCTTTCTTGTAGCATATGTGAGAATAGTTATAGTGGATGAACTAAGTTGGAATATTTGTTAGCCTTTCATTGTATTTCTAGTATTTGTAGAGTTAAGTGTGTTAATTTCTTGCAGCAATAGTCTAAGTTCTTTTCCTTGCATTTTACTTTCTTGCAACATAAGCTTAGTGACTTATTAAGAGACCTAGTGCACATATTGTGTCGACCATTTCAAGTATACATCCCTAGGTTGACAAGATTAAATGTACCTCATAGTGGGAAAAATAGTCCTTAGTTTGAATATATTATTCCAAAGCATGGCCCAAAGCATGACTATGATACACCTCTTGTGAGGTGAACCATTTTTGGCACTATTGCTGGGGATGGTGTCAAGCTAGGGGCATTTTTGAGTCATAGTTCTTAGATAAAGTTTTTTTAATAGAAATTTCTAGTTTTGAAGCTTCTTTCACTAGTGTAAAAAGTTTAATTGCATGCATCAAAGAGGAAGATGAAAAGATGAATATGGAAGAATTTTTTCCACGAGAGTTTGTTAATTTGAATGAAGAAATTGAAGAAGAAGAAGTTGAGTTACCTTTTGAAGATGCAAGCCCTATTTTTCCCGCAACATCATCATCAAGGGTTGAACCAATAGATACAAGTGGTCTTCAACCTTTTACTGAAGTTTTTTCCAATTTTCTTGATAACATTGCTCTGAATCCAACAGTTGTTAATCATCCAATACCCAATGTCCCTTTTTAGTAGAAACCTTATTATCTAATACCTCCAATCATGACACAACCTACTTTTCCATTTCCTCTCCCAAGCCTTGTAAATACTAATAATTTCAAGAATATACCTACAGCTTCCCTTTCAAAGTTCTATGGCCTTGCAACTGAAGACCCTGATACTTTCTTGTTTGAGTTTAATATACTTTATCATAGTTTTGACTACAACAATAATGCCCATAAGCTTAAATTATTTCCAGCAATATTGAAAGAATCAGCTCTATGATGGTTCATGGGCTTAGGAGGCAATGTAGCAGGAAGTTGGGATGAAATGAAAACTCTGTTTCTAGATAAGTACAAAAAGTGTTGCAAAGAATGTGGTTCAAGAGGGGATGATGTCTTCAAGATATCTTAGAAGGAGGAAGAAACATTGGAAGACTATGTTTCACATTTCTTATATACACCGTAGAAGAACCCTCAGCATGTGTTTTCTGAGGATTCACAAAAGGTAGTCTTTCCAAGAGGTGTGAATGATAACTATCTAGAAGCACTAGACTTGATGGCTATTGGTAATGTATATCAAGCTTCCTAGGAAGACCTCAAGAAGATCTGTCAAAACTATTATAGGTCAACCATGAAGAAAGGCCTAGGACCTCGTTCCATAGTCACTAAAGGAATCAATCAAGGTATTTTAAAGCTTGAGATATCTAACCTATTGTCAAACTTCAAACAAGATATCATCAATGATGTCACTACACATCTTGATACAATGACTACAAAGAAGAAGTATACAAAAGCTAAGCTACAACTAGCTAAATAATGCCCTCATTGTCAGAAGAAAAAGAAGGATTGCCAATGTAAACTAGTCACAAGCATGGAGAACCAACATTTTCCAATTGAGTACATCAAGATAGATGGAGATGACGAGCAAGTATTCTTTGTTGCTCAATGCTGACCATGGGCCCAATGTCAAGGTATGCCTCAGGGTCCTTTGCAGAATTCAAATTCATATGGTAATCAATGGAAAAACTATAATCCCTAAGGTCCTCCATAATATCAACCTAATTGGAACAATACTAGGAAAAACAACCCACAAAAATCTCAATGGCCTTAGAATTCGCAACCACCCTGGCCTAACCAATAGAGTAACCAATGGAAGAACCAATATAACTACTAGCAAAACCAGTAGAACCAATGGAAACCACCCAAGGGAATTGATAGTCTATAAACCAATGGAAGGGATCTCAACAATGGCCTAACCAAAATATTGGTACTCCACAATTACCACCTCTAGTTCAACAACCTACTCTAATGCCACCACTTGCAAATCTTGGACCTCAAAAGTAGACACAATTACCTACACAACCTCAGCCAAACCCAAATAGCCAACAACCACAACATCCCATGTATAGTGTTGATGCTCAATAGTATCCTTCTTATGATTTGGGTGTTGTAGATATACATCTAAGATTTGTTACAACTTTACTAGCACCTAAACTGCCTCTTATAACTATAATACCAGACCCTTCTGCAGCATCAGAACCCTCAGTTGCTAAAATAGTTGACCCAACCAATGTACCACGTCAACCCAAGCTCAACCATCAATGGAACCTCCATTTCTAGAAAATCTTATACAAAAGAAACCTAACAAGTAGAGGAACAACCCTTGACATTGTTGATCAGCTAAAAAACATACATGTCCAAATACCCCTATTTCAAGCCATTAAGGATGTTCCAATTTATGGAAAAGCCATTAGACAAGCCTGCTTGAAGAAACTTGGAAGGAAGAAAAAGGACCCCACAACAGTCCATGTTGTGGGACAATTGGCTAACATTATGTTAGGGAAATTGATCACACCAAAATATTCTGATCCAGGAAGTCTTGTAGTGAATGTTAGTATAAATGGTTAGTTTGTTAAAAATTCTTTAATAGATCTTGGCCTTGCTATAAATGGCATGACCAAGGATACTATGAAGAAGTTGAAAATAGAAGGACTAAGGGCTACACCAACAATTTTGTAACTTGCAGATAGTTCTACTGTCACCCTTGACGGGATGATAGAAAACATAGGTGTAACCTTAGATTCTCTAAAATATCTTGCAGAATTTATGATTTTATACCCCAAAGTTAATCTATTTGGTTACCCTATCATCCTAGATTGACCATGGTTAGCCACAACTGATGCAAATATAAGTTGTAGATTAGGGAATATGACCATATCAAATGGCCAAGCAACAAAGAAATTTGATTTATATCCTCCAGCCCAACCATTACCAGATTTGAGCATATTTATTTTACCAGATTTAGGGGATGAAGAAGAAGAGTTAAATTATATATTACAGCTCATGATGTTGCATAGACAATCTTTTTGTAAAACTGCAAGAGGAAGATTCAGTAACTTAGAGTATCCTCACTAATAGTTGTGTGGTAGAAAAAGATATATTTGAAAGTTCTATGCCAGAATTAATCACATATGCAGAATGTGATAAGAATTGTATTTTTCTCAAAGAACCTGATATTCTTCATCCACTCTTATTGTGTGAATTAGAAGCATGTCCAATCTCTGAAGCTACTGTGATAGAGTTCACTACTACTATTGAACTTACTAAAGGTCATCATCTCCATGTTAAAACCCACACAGATGGAATAGTTAAAAGAGTTGCTTCAAAGTCATGAAAAGGCCTTTGCATGGGACTATAGTGATATGAAAGGGTTGAGTCCTGTACTATGCACCCATAGGATGTACATTAATGAAGGTTGTCTACCACTTTTTCAACCCTAGAGAAGGATAAATCCAAGCCTTAAAGAGATAGTTAAAACTGAATTGCAAAAATTGCTTGACGTTGGTTTTATTTATCCTATATCTAATAGTAGATGGGTATCACCCTTGGTCATAGTGCCTAAAAAAGGAGGAAAATGGAGAATTTGTGTAGATTACAAAGAATTGAACAAGGCCACCAAAAAGGATCACTTTTATTTACTATTTATAGACCAAGTTCTAGACACTCTAGCTGGAAAGAAGTATTTCTCTTTTCTAGATGGGTATAGTGGTTATAACCAAATTAGTATTGCTCTTGAAGATCAAGAAAAAACCACATTTAAATGTCCATGGGGTACTTTTGCATACTTTATTTTACCATTTGGTCTATGTAATGCTCTTGCAACATTCCAATGAGTAGTTATTAGCATCTTTTCTGATATATCACATGATTGTATGGAAATATACATGGATGATTTCACAATATTTGGAGTCACTTTTGAGGAAGCAATGATGAATCTTGAAAAGGTTTTGGTAAGGTGTCAAGAAAATAATTTGGCACTTAATAGTGAAAAGTGTTTCATGCTCCTATAGGAAGGCGTGGTACTTGGTCATTTGATATCAACTATAGTAATACAAGTGGATCTAGCTAAGATAGAGGTAATTCAAACATTGACCATACCTACAAAATCAAAAGATGTAAGATTTTTTCTAGGTCATGCTAGATATTACAGATATTTTGTAAAAGATTTTAGCAAAATAGCTAGTCCCTTGTATAAGTTACTCACAAAAGAAGCTAAATTTTGTTGGACATTTGAATGTGATGAAGCCTTCCTGCAGCTTAAGAAACTTCTGACTACAGCCCCAATTTTGCAAGGCCCTAATTGGAATTTACCATTTCATGTAATGCCCTAACTAAAGATCCTTGGAACAAGAATTCAATTCAAGCCAAGATATTTAATTTTTACAAGTACGAATGCACATGACAACATCATATAGGGATCACAAAGATCACAATGGAAGACTTCACCATAATCTTGATAACCAATTTATCTCTGAACACCACTACCAAACTAACCTAAACAAAAAAAGTCAACAATGACCACACACATGATGAGGGCTCAAAGAAATATCCACTCATAAACAAAACACCAAGCTTGGGTAAAATGCAAAATCTTGAAATTTGGTTGACTAAATTTCTAAAACCCTAAATTTTCCTAGAATCTTTATCTTATCTTGAAGAGGTCTGAAATCTATCTCAAAAGATTCGTCACATATATTAAAATATATCTTAATTATAAGGAATTAATCCTTGTACTTAAATGATATATTTTGAACCCCTTAGAAAGACTATTTTGGATTGGAAAGGTGTGAAATCCAAAAAGTGCCCAAAAAAAACTTTTAAACCTTCCTCGGCCAAGTCTAACTACCCCCTATTTCTTGTGTAAGAAAGTGCACTGGTCTCGAGTTTCACATGAGATCTTGCATCATTGTGCATGAGAAAGTGCATGGCTCTGTGTGAGGATTCACTGCACATTGCATGAGGATTTGCATCCCTGTGCAAGGAAATACATTCTCATGCGAGGAAGTACATTCTCGCATAAGGAATTGCCTTTCCACATGAGAAAGCACATCAGTGTGATAATAGAACATGAATAAAAAGCATAAAAATATGAAAACCTCCACATAGGGGAGTACCAGATCCATGTAAATTGAGGAATGTACACTCAAGTGAATAAACAACAAAGAAAGAGGAACATCTATCCATCTAAGCCATAGCAATAAAGAACTTATTGAAAGAAACATCACAATGAACATAAGCAACATTGCAATGTATAAAGTTACATCTCAGTAACTAAACAACCAAACTAAGTATGTGGTTCCTCTCAACTGTCAATAACATCATAAGACCATCATGGATCCTAGCCATCCCCCACATGTAACATCCCAAGCCATTGGTCAGATAGTCAATACTATCATAATAGGGACATCACTACTAAAACATGCTACAATAAAAGCATAAGGAAATCTAACATGCTAGTAGTAAAGCATAAGATAATCCTACAAAGTAGATAACGTCACCTATCACATGATCACATGCTAATAATCATAATAAGGAAATGTGATAGTAACTAAGACCATCTAAACATAAAAAAAAAGAATTCCAATGAAACCATAAATCACAAGAAAGCATACTCTGAAACTTGAAGTACCAAGTGAAAGCATTCAACAATGGTCGCACTAGGATAAAAGACCATCTTTGCACACCGGTCCCTAGCAGTGGTGAAGGTAGCTATACCTCCCAACCATGTGGCACCCATAGGTACACACCTACCATGCTGAAAAAGATAATGATCCAACCACAAATGCATACAAAAAAAATCCAAGGCTAACACTCATGCATGACAGTATGATGGTTGTATCCAAGAACCTAAGACAATGCAAGGAGTATATGTCTTTATCAGACACTCAATAGGCTACTAAGTAGAGGTTGACATTATGGAGAGTTTCTTGGCATTGACAAGCCCAAGCTAGTATTGGTAGCTACTCTTCTTAATAGAAGGCGCACAACCTAAGCAACAACTCTTCTCAACAGAAGGTGCACAATCAAAACATTTTATTATCTTAAGTTTTATTAACATTCAAACATTTTATTTAGTTATCGCTTATATAAAACTTCCTCTACCAACCTAGAAATGGACACCAAGTTTCTAGATAGAAGCCCCTCCATAAGCTACCCTACCCTACCCATGCTCATCCTATGACAAGTGTTCATGGGCATGCATACTCCCATCCCAACCCCAATGATCATAACTTCCAAAAGTACCATGGAAGATTGGGCCTCGCAAGTCACCAGACAAATGTATGTGTACGTACTTGTGTGTGGTGCACCACCATCATGAAGATCATAACATAAGGACTAAATGAGAACACAATACAAAATAATACTCAATTGAAAACAACTTAGGAGGATGGATTCTACATGAATCCCAAGAACCAATAAAACCATACATCATGAAATTACTCTATCCGCCTCAATCTGGGAGTATGGATTCTACATGAATCCCAATGATGCAACAAGACCAAATATCATGAACTCACTCAACGAGCCTCAGTCTAGGAGTATGGATTCTACATGAATCCTAATGTCCATGAAACAAAAGCAAAGGTCCAACAGAAACCATAACACCAGGTATAAAATCACTCAACCAAACACAAAGTTGAGATTACAGATGTGAAATGCATCCCAATGCAAACACAACAGTGCAACAAAGGTTTGACTGATACCCAAATAGGTAATCTAGGTCCACAACCCAACTCATGCCAAGAAAACTTGAGAAAATAGGGTGGCATGCAAAACAAGGTAAAAACTCCAAAATTTTGGAAAACTTCAAAATTAAAACCCATTTGGCCTTTGGGTATAAAAACCCCAAAAATCCAAAAATAATCAAGTTCAGACACCATATGCAAAAATGGCTATCATAATGGCACAAAATGCCAAACTCTCATCCCAAAAAATAGAGAAATGTTCATACCCACCCAACTAGGTAAAACTAGAATACAAAAACTAAGGGGAATACTAGTTCTCAACCTCCAAAAAAATGACTACCAAAAACAAAAGTAGAAACAAAGCTGAAACAATAAAATAGAAAAGCCCTAACTCACAACCAAAAGGGCAAAATGAGAATCTGAATCATAAACTAAATAGCTTGCAGAAGTATTTGAAAATTGCGGCAATCCAAGGTTTCCCTGAGCTAGATCCAGTGAGCTCAACCTCGCAATGATCCCATACCCGAAGCTCCCACAATGAACAAAACTTGTAAATCCTCATGAAGAGGATTTTGGGTTTTACTCTCCAACTTCTAATTCAAAAGTGAGAAGTGAGGAATTAAATTCCTTTTTGGATATTTATTCACTTTTTGAGTGAATAATCAATTGGGGCAAATAACTAGCCAACCTAGTTAAACCCTAAATCGACCCAAACAAAAACAAGCTATTCCTAGAAATAGGAATTCATCTATGGAAAAGCTGCTAGAAAATAAAATAAAATAATTAAAAGCCCAAAAACACATAAATTGCCTTAACAAATTTCACAACAATGAGAACCTCTAAATGCATAGACATGCTGACTAGTCTAATCACATAATGCAAATGAGTTTGGATTTAATAATCATCAAAAGGTTTAATTAATTAATTAAAATAAGGATATGTCGACCATACATGGACGACATTGGTAAAATATGAATTTCTAAATCACTAACTCCATGTGTCACTGCCAGGGATATAAATCCTACACACTAAACAACACGATTAAGAGCAATTACATTTAATAACATAGTTGAAGCAATAAATGCATTAAATCACCTAATTTAACCATTTATTTAATTATATTAAAATAATCTATTTACATCACTCATGTTTGCATAAAGCATAGGAATGCAGGAATGAAGTAAATAACCATAGCATTAAATCCATCGCATAACATAATAAGAAGTATGTCCAAATACCAGATAACCAGATATCATCATAAAACACACTCTTATCTCAAAATAGCATCATCATGCAAAATGATCAACTGAAAAACATAATAGTCTAACATCTATGATACTAAAATCAAAGTATAACATCTGATCCTCAGATCCTCTCAAATGTAAAACATAACATAAGTAACAAATATCTCTTAGATCAAAATATAACAAGGTAAATGTCTGTAACATATAACAAAATAATCCAAATGGACAATCCATTTCTAATCATTTAAGCATTTAATAAAGGTTGATTAAAGAACAACAAAAGGGCACTTAAAACACATAAGTGAATATAGTCATAAACATGCCTAACCACTACTACAGGAACCTAGTCTAGTGTAGCATGGTAATAGTACATAGTGCAATCTTTGTACACATCTAAGGGTAATCATGAAATAGCACCATGATACCACATCGGTCCTAGTAACCACTGGCACAAACCTCACTGAACCAAAAATCACATCATAATCTCATGAATCAGCCAAAGCACAATCAAAGCAACTGATACAGAAACATAAATCTAATCACCTCAACAGTGTAAACCACTCATGATCATAATCATGATCCATCACAACAAAAGATCAACAAGGTTGCATCCATCAGGATGACTTATAGAAGTCAAATGGGAGAGGCACTACATTTCATATCTATACAGATGCTTCTGATTATGCCATAGGTGTAGTTCTAGCACAACAATCCCAAAATCTTGAAAATATAATCTATTATATTAGCAAGAGCCTTCATGGACTAGAATTAAACTACACAGTAATAGAAAAAGAACTGCTAGTAGTGGTTTATGCCCTGAACAAATTTTGGCATTACATAACTGGCTATTCCATATTTTTTCATACTAATCATGTAACAATTAAATATCACATGAATAAACCTACTATAATTGATAGATTGGCAAGATGGTTACTGTTGTTGCAAGAATTTGATATAACTATTGTTGATAAGCCTAGAAAAGCCAATGTTGTACTTGATTATTTATCAAGAATCCATCATGATGATACTAATACTACTTTGGTAGATGATGCATTTTTAGATGAGCATTTATTCCATATTTCTATTCAAACTCTATGGTATGTAGAAATTCCTAATGACATTGCAGTTAATAAAATCTCTGAATACTTTTCTTACAAGGAAAATAAGTTGCTTGTAGAGAAAAGTTTTTGTTTCTCTTGGATAGATAATCTCTTGTTTTACACTAGACCTGATCAAGTTATAAGAAGATGTGTGAGAGAGGATGAGACATATGATATTCAACATGCATGTCATAATGAACCATGTGGAGGACACTTTGCAACAAAAGAATAGCCTTGAAAATCTTGACAACTGGTTATTATTGGCCTACACTTCACAAAGATGTAGCCAACTATACACAGAAGTGTGACAAGTGTCAAAGGATGGGTTGATCAACAAGAATAGATGAGATGCTTCTTAATCCTCAGATGGAATTAACACCATTTAAAAAATAGGGCATGGACTTCATTGGTCTAATCAATTTTCCATTTAATTGGAAATCCTATATTCTTGTGTGTACTGATTACCTGACAAAATCGGTTGAAGCCAAGGCCATGGAGCATGCTCGAGATGAAAAAGTTGTTGAATTTCTATATGAAGAAATTTTTACTCACTATGGTGTACCCAAAGAGCTAGTCACTGACCAAGGTGCATAATTAACCTCAAATTTGATCTCAGAGTTGATGAAATAGCATAACATTAGGCACCGAAAATCCAATCCTTATCACCCTCAAGCTAATGGAAAAGTAGAGGTCACAAACCATAAACTAGAGAACATCCTAACAAAAATGGTTCATCTATATTGTAAGGATTGGACCAGTAGATTACAAGAAGTTGTTTGGGCTTATAGAACAACCTAGAAGACTACTATAGGATTCACACCATTTTAACTCCTATATGGAAAAGTAGCAATGCTTCCAATCAAATTTGAACATAAAACTCTAAGGACAACATTGGCATTGGATATGAACTTCTTGTAACACAAAGAGAACGTCTTCTACATCTTAACTCTCTGGATGAAATGCACAAAGCTACTTTGGAATGCACTAAACTTATACAGAAACAAAGGAAACAATGACATGACTCCCATATTATCAGTAAACAATTTCAAGCTGGTGACTGGGCTCTACTATATGATTCCAGATTTAAAGATATGCTAGGAAAGCTGCAGACAAGATGGCTAGGACCATATGAAATTAATCATGTCTTTGATAATGGAGCTATTCAATTAACCACCATTGATCTGGTACCTTTCAAATTATTAGTCAATGGTCATAGAATCAAATTATATAAATAGCCTCAAAAAAAAGAAGACTTCCTACAACATTTCCAGTGGCTAGATTCAAATACACATCAGGTAACTCTTCTTGCAGTTGAAGGTGTCAGCCTTCTGCTCGTCGCTCCTCAACATTAGTTTCTTTGTGCATGTTCATAATAAAGACTTTATTTTCACATAAAGTTCCACATTTATCAATTCACTCTATCCACCTCATTTCTTTTCTTCCACCCATCCACCTCATCTCATTTCTTTATCTTCCATCCACCCACTTTCCACGTCAGCAATTTCTCATGTTATCAATAAACATCACAACTTGCTGATGGATGCTATCACTACTGATGCAATTTATACCACCTTTTCAGGTATGTGTGATGATGAATTGATAGGTATAACATTTTCATATTATTATTTACTTATAGTACATAGATTTCATTAATTATATTTAATATTGCATTCTTTATATGATGGTGGCATTATGCCAATCCCTTACCTATACTAGGTCTAATAAGTGTGGACACTTGTCCATATTTAGTAGAGGGCAAGGAAGGTCACTAATATCCAATGGCCTTCCTAATTATTCGTAAAGATTTTTCCAAATCTTCATACTTCTTTCATTGATGGAATTTAATTGTCATAAGTACACAAGTGAGGTGTCATAACCCTTATTTTTGAATTATTTTTGTCAAGCTGTGATGTGACTTGTGTTTAAATTTTATGTGATCTAAACCCTTTTTCAAATGATTCTTACACATATTCATGATTTACCTTCATTAAAGCCATATTATTGTGCATAAAAAATTGTTCTGACATTAATTGCCTGTTAAAATAAAGAAATATGAGTTGAGTTTGTAAAACAACAAGGCAACTTGAATTCAAAAGGGGGAAAATAGAGCAGATAGAGAAACTCTCAAGAAAATGGGTAGACACTTTTAGAGGAGAGAACCAGTGGAACATTTTGTGTTGCTCTTAGATGTGGAGGCTGTAAGAAGGTTTAATGCATGTGAATGGCTACGGTATTTCTTGAGTTGGACTACATTTGATGAGGAGGTAGCTGTAGAATTCACAAGGATGTTTGATGAAGGTGAAGCTTCTATTTGGGGTTTAATGGTGATTTCAATAGAGGAATGCATTGCTGAAGTAACTAGGTTTCCTACAATAGGAGAATATTATCCTAGCACACATGATGCATGGTTAGCAAGAGCTCAATTTACTAGACCGATTGATCCTCAAATGGACATTACAAAGCAAGGTTGTAAGAGAATGTCACTATTGCCACGATACAATGAATTATCCATTCATATTATTAGGTACCTTACATGCAAAGGAAGATTCTCATACTTACATGCACATCATTTCAAATTACTTAGTTGTATAAGGCATAATCTTTCAATAAACATTCCAAATTTCTTGTACAATATGCTCTATATTAGTGCAGAAGAAACTCAAAAAGGAAAAGATAATTTTTTTACCCATCATGCACTAATTAAGTTACTAATAGAAAGGTCACTTACGGATGTGTCTCCCATGACATGGGATGAATTTGTACAAGCTACCCCTAGTGAACAGCTCAGTGAGAAAAATGTAGTCCCCACCAATGATCCTACTGAACAAAATACCCAAGAGGTTGAAGCTAAAAATACCCAAGAAAAATTGCAAGAAACTATCCCTATTCAAGAGACTGTACCTTTACCCATGCAAAAAACCCCAAAACCTACTTCTAGCAAAGCAAAGAGGAAACAAAAACTGCAAGAAGGCATCTCTATTTAGAAAAAGGAAGAACCAAACCCTATAGTTGTGAGGCAAAAGAGAACTAAGAAAATCCCTACAACAACTACTCCTACTGTAGAGATACCCAAAGGGAAAGGTAGACAAAAGGTTGTGATACAAGAAGAAACCCCTGAGAGGAGAAGCCCTAGGATGAGAGGGAAAGTTTCTAAAGATTCTACTTTGTCCAAAAAAATCTACTAAGGAATCCCCTATGCAAATTGTCTCTGATCACTCTCCTTCCCATCCTAAAATTACAAGCATTCCCAAAAATCCTAATGAGGAATGTAGGGATGAAATCGAAGAAATTCAAAATGATACCCTAGCAAACCAACTAGGTACTTTGAGGTATAGGGATGAAACAGTTCCTGAGCAAGTTGATCCAAACACTACCTTATTTCCCCATAAATCAACATGGATTAATGGTTTTGTAGAACATTTATGGAAGGAACAGAGGAAGAGGAAAAAAAATCACAAAGAAGACAATGGTTCTATTACACTACAAAACTCCTTTTTTAGTTGTTTGGACAACATATGTTTGTTAAGGACTTATGGGAAGAAGAGAGGAAAAAGATAAATAAAGTCATAACATCTCAAGGTGAAGAAATTATAGATTTAAATGAACAATTAGCAAGTCAAAACCAATGGATGGATCATGCCCTCAAGTTGGCTGATCAGGCACTTGCTTGTAGACCATTGCCAAGAGTTTATGCTCTCTATTTAAAAGAATTTTTTTTTTTGTTCCAAGTAATATTAACTCTTAAGGATATTAATTTAGAGTTCAAATTAGCACAAGAATTTTATGGATTATATTAGACTCTGCCACCCTAGCTAGAGAATTTTCTTTGTGAATTATATGTTCATAATTTTTTATCCCTTCAGAGACTCAATGGAATCCCTTGCTCTATATAGGGAATATACATTTAAGATCCCTCATGTCCTAGATGTCCAATGAAGCAAACTATGGTAGGCAATTGAATCATTACAAGGATGAGGAAATGAAAGAACCCTTTCCTTTAAGAGCTCAGAGTGGCAAGCCAGATGAAGTTCTCAAGGATTGGTTCACATTAACTTATGGAAAGAAGAATCTAGAAGTAAGGGATAGGATCTTTGTTGCTAGAGTTAAGGCTTATGTTGATTACAAGAATTTTCCCTACTTTTCTTTCTAGAGAGCTATGATTGGTGCTAGGTGTAGATGGGCTAGATTGGCTGAATCACTTAAAAAGTTAGAACCACACAATCCCATCAACTTGAAGGCAACACTTCGTAGGGTTCCAAAGTATCTAGAGTTAGGGAAGCAAGCTAGACTAGAATTATGGTGTCCCCTAACCATGCAACCTCCAATGCTCATGTGGCCTTTATATGACATTAATGCCAATAGACTCAACAAGCTGCAGGAAGATCAAAGAAGGGAAGTGTGGGAGAGAACAAGAGGATTTTACTATACCTTCAAGAGTAGTAGGAAATGAAGGACTAAGATTGGAGAGCTCAGATCATTAACAAGAAAGTGCAATGCTTGAGGACAAGCATTAGTTTAGCAGGGGGTAGATGATGAGGCCACATATTGCCTTTATTTCACGATAGTTTTTAAACACTTTATTGATACTCTATTTTATCTTTGTCAAAACATTTGTAGACCTATGTTTACCAAAACCTATGATAAACCTATGGGTAAATATTATGCCATCTTTTGCTAGTATTATATATATTATGCAGTATTTCATATAATTATCAAAATGTGTGTTCTTATATTTGAATTTAATTTGATAAATGTTTATTTGCAAAAATGTCTTTGTATTGTTGACATGAAAACAAGTATGGAGGAGCTATCAAGACTTATTGTATTCTTTGCATTTATTCCTATGGCGAGTGGATGTTCAGACTTTATTATTCCTGCCTTAAGCCATTATCTCTTCTTCCCACCTTGAGTTGTTATTTTCCTTCTTTCTCTCTGGTAGATTTAAAGCTAGGTTATTTATTTTTCTGTTATGGGAATAAGTGTCAATCTCCTATATATATGAATTGACCCAAGTGTGTTAGTTTAGCGAGTTAGAAGAAAGAGTTTATGAGAATAGACTATTAACTTTTACATTGAGATTATTTTTTTACAATTTTTTGTTATGTAATGAATTTTTGAAACATAATAAAATAAGTTTTTGGCTTCTATCTTGTGTTAGTAGTTTAGTTGAAGCTGACCAAGGGGGCCCACTTGGAAGGTGGATTAGATTAGGTTAGTATAGATTTATTTCCAAGCATTCTTAGTATTGTAAGTAGAAGTTGTAAGTTCCTTCCTATAGTATCACACTTCGTAAATGTTCCTGAAGCATATGTGAGAATACTTATAGTGGATGAACCGAGTTGGAATATTTTTTAGCCTTTCATTGTATTTGTAGTATTCATAGAGTTAAGTGTTTTAGTTTCCTATAGCAATAGTGTAAGTTCTTTTCCTTGCATTTTACTTTCCTGTAACATAAGCTTAGTGACTCATTAAGAGACCTAGTGCACATACTATGCTGACCATTTCAAGTATATGTCCCTGAGTTGAAAAGATTAAATGCACCTCATAGTGGGAAAAATAGTCCTTAGTTTGAATATATTATTCCTAATCATGGCCCAGAGCATGACTATGATACACCTATTGTGAGGCGGACCATGGATTTGGCAATATAATTTCCAAAGTGAGAAAATCATTTTGTGTAAGATTATTAGATTGAAGGTGATTCCAAAAAAAAGTGATATTTGTCCTTGATATGGAGCTCTCTATGGATGTCACTGGGCTTAACTCTTTCTTGGACACATTGGGTGCTTCTAGAAGTTCATTAAGAAATTTGCATAAAAATCATATTGGTTGGATAAGTTGACTTGAAATGGCAAGCCATATGCATGGGAGATTTCACAAGGAGAGGCCTTCAAGGAGCTCAAACAAGGCTAGTGTGTATGCCCATTTTGGCATATCTAAATTGGGACAAAGATTTCTATGTTAGAGGCATTTAAATGAACATAAAAATCCTTGTCCCAATTTAGATATTCCAAGTTGGGCATACACACTAGCCTTGTTTGAGCTCCTCGAAGGCCTCTCCTTGTGCAATCTCCCATGTGTATGTGATGTGAAGCATCTTGAAGATGAAAATTCCAAATTTCATTCTTTATCGATTTCATAACTGAATTCTCTTCTTATGCAACTATATTAAAACCTAGACAACCACAAAAAAATAATAAGAATCAATAGGATATAACTTAGTAAAACTGAGATGCCATTAAATATGAACATATATACTTCCATTGACATAATATCTGTAGATTACAATATTTTGTGGCTCTTTGGCCGCTAGAGATCCATTTGGAGTATAATTATCTTCCTCAAAACTTCCTATCGATCTCCTCCTCTCCATTGATTACAATGTTGCTTATTTATAGCACAAGTTTGTTGGGTAGTTATCAAACTTCCCATCCAACTGATTACATTTTCACATGTAATACAAATGACTATTACATTTGACATGTAATATAATGTTTTTTGATTTTCCCAAGAATAGATGAATAATCCACCATTACAATTTTAATGATTTTAATAGGATTATAAGGTGACTTAAAAAATATTGAATTTGAGAGTGGAGATGGTGCTCCTACACCATACTCCCAAGCTTCAAAATTTTCCATGTCCTCATGGAGAGACATTGGTGAGAATTTGGTATCTTCTTCTCTTCATCATCACTGGATCAATGTCCAATTTGATGGGGAAGCTTGGGATAGACTAGCTAGTCTATGCTCCTGATCCTTAATTGGATCTAAGTGTTCTTTTGACACCTCTAATGGTCTCTAGGATTCCTTCACACTCAGGAATCCCCTAACTTACCCAAACCTACCCACCAAGTCAAGAATTCAAACTCCTTAGCATTGCAAGTTTATTCTCTAGCAACCAAATCTCTATAGGATTATAAGGGTCATTTAGGGATTTTCACTAGCACAAGCTCTAATAGGGATTTTGAGGAGTTTTATACAGGTTTTATAACCTATTCCACATGATCAAAGTGATAGCCAAGTTGGGCTATTACCTGATTGAATAGTTCATTCATAAACAAGGCTACTAGAGGAGCCCCAATTAGGCCTCCTTGTGGAGTCCTAGGGATTTTACCAAATTTTCCTTAAGGTTTCATAAAATTTGGTAATAAGAACAATTTTTTTCAATCATCAACCCTAAAGGATTTTTGGGGTCTTGAACCACCAAAAAGTTGTACAACAATTATGCTAAAATTAAGGGGTTTTGAGGGTTTTAAAGGGCTTTCTGTTGTCATCACTTTTTCAACACCTTCCATAGATTATGAAAACTTCTCCTTCACCACATATCACCTTCTAAGATTCCTCTTGGATCCCTCCAAATGGCTTAGCTTAATACCCAATCCTCTACATTCTAGAACCAATTTACTATTGTCCACTCCAAGCTAGATATTGTTGTATTCACCTAGGGAAAGCTCAAAAAAATTGCTGCACATGCATCCAAGGGCCATAAAATTTTTTAAAAACAAAATGGGGTCTAAAATTCAATAGTCCAAGGTTCCATGGCTTTCTCATAGTGGAAACCAAAGATACAACCCTATATTTATATACTATGCCAAAATTGGCAGAATTCTACCTATATAGAAAGAATTAAATAAAAAACTTGTAGAACTTGAAGAAACCTAATGTAATGAATGAAAATGAAAGAAATAAAACTATAGAAACTATTCCAATCCACAAATATCACAAGCACTTCTCTATTGCCTTCAAAAATTCACAAAAAACTAGTAAATGTCACTATTTTTCAATGCACAGTCTGTTGTTCTAAACTTTGGTCATACAATAATATTCACTAACCCTTTGTTTTAGGTTTCTCATGACTTATATATAATTTCAATAAGTATTTGTATTTGGTTAGGGCTTTTAGCCTCTTAGGTAAGTTATGAAAACAAAAACAAGAAAAGTTGCTAGGTAACTTTTAAAAACTTGCTATCAAATTTTTAGCAACTTTTTCTCACACATTACCAATGACCATTGTAGGTCCTCCTAAAGAACAAATGTGCTTAAAATAAAACCAAAAACCTATTCCTAGGATTTGAATAGACCACTAAACTTCCTATGCACTCATGGAGGTACTATGGTACTTACCAGGAATAACCAACTGAACTAGAACTTCTAGGACCTAGACACACCAAATGAGATCTTTAGCTCTTATTCTAATTACATACTTCATATGAGAAGTTCAACACAAAATAAATGTGTTAGTGGGAGTCTTACACCATACTCCCCCCCCTCCCCAACACAAAAAAAGGTACTTTAGGGTCAAGAAGAGCCAGATCAATACCAAACTTCTTGAACTATCCTTCTTCAACCCAAGTGGCTTCAGATTCAGGTTGATCCTTCCATTTGACCAAATGCTCCATGTAGACTTGATGTCTTGTATCTTTCTTTATTCTAGATTCCAAGACTTTCTCTACTTTGGATGGCTTCTTATTGGGCATTGCATTAGTATCAATGTCTTGTAGTACCCTTGGTGGAGCTATACCTTGCTAAGTGATATCTCCTTTGTATTTGATCAGGTCTACAACATTAAACACTGGTGAGATGGCTAGGTTTGATGGTAAGTCCACTTTTTAGGAATTCTCTCCATACTTAGCTATAACCTTGCATGGGCCAACTCTTCTCATCTGGAGCTTAGTAGGCATACCCTACAAAATCCTTGCTTTATTATAGTGGACATGACATAGTCCCCATTCTAAAACTGTACTTCTTTCCTCTTCTCATCCATTTTGGCCTTGAGTCTTTGAGTAGACTCCAACACGGTTTTCTTCACTTTTTCTTGAACCTTTTTGATAGTTTGAGTGAAATATTCAGCTTGTCCACTTTTAACTCCATAGGAACTAAGTCTTTTAACTCACTCACTCCTCTAGGGTGTCTTCCATACACTATGTCAAAAGGACTTCTTCCTATGGTCTTGTTGACACTATCATTGTAAGCATGTTTAGCTTGAGGTATAACAAGATCCCAAGTCTACCCATACTTTTTTTTCAAGCACCTTAGCAAGTTAACAAGCACCTTGTTGATGACCTTAGTTTGACCACCAATTCGAGAATGGTATGCCGAATTGAAAGAAAGATTAGTTCCTAGCCTTTTCCATAAGATTTCCCAAAAATGACCCATGAACTTGATATCCCTATTAGACATAATACTCAAAGGGAGTCCATGAATCCTAACTATCTCCTTGAATAAGAGATGTGCTACATAACTTGCATCATGAGTAGTTTTACGTGGAATGAAATGACTCATTTTAGAGAACTTGTCTACTACAACATAGATGCTATCCATACTTGATTTGGTTTTAGGAGTCCAACCAAAAAGTCCATACTTAAAAATTCCCAAGGCCTATTTAGAATTGGCAAGGGTTGTTAGAGTCCTATATTTCTTAAACCTCCTTTAGCTCTTTGGCATATTCCACATTGCTCAACATATCTTCGTACATCCCTTGCTAGCTTAGCTCAAATTTAGTATCTCTATACTAACTCCAATGTTTTGTTTATGCCAAAATATCCACTCAAGCTACCATTATGCTTCTCTTGTATCAAATTTTCCCTCATGGATCCCTTAGGTACACATAGCTAATTACCTTTAAACAAAAATCCATATTGAAGGGTATAATCTGCAAACTCACTATGAAAATGGCTCTCAAAATCTAGACATACCTTGTAGGCTTAGGATAAATCTTCATCTTCCTCATATAAGTCTTTGAAACCTGCTATTCCAATGCTTTGCAACTACACTTCTTAGATAGTAAAAAGTTTTCTACTCAAGACGTCTGCTACCTTGTTGAGTTGCCACTTCTTGTGCTTGATTGTGAAGGTAAAATATTGGAGATAATCCATCCACTTCAAATGACTATTACTAAGTTTCTCTTGCATATTTATGTAGCTTAAAGCTTGATTATTAGTAAAGACAACAAATTCTTTGGGTAGAAGGTAATGCCTCCACTTCTTGAGAGATTGTACCAATGCATACAACTCCAAGTCATAAGCTGAATACTTCTTCTTTTCCTCATTGATTTTCTCACTAAAGAATGCCATAGGCCTTCCTTCTTGACTCAATACACCCCCTACTACTACATTAATTGCATCACATTCAATGGTGAATAACTTATCAAAAGTAGGTAAGAGTAAGATAGGTTTTGTAGCTACCTCTTGTT
The DNA here is from genome assembly GCA_028749045.1 of Cupressus sempervirens. Classification (NCBI taxonomy): domain Eukaryota; kingdom Viridiplantae; phylum Streptophyta; class Pinopsida; order Cupressales; family Cupressaceae; genus Cupressus; species Cupressus sempervirens. The sequence goes on from CM053790.1 coordinate 327,937,621, forward strand.
TCAATGTTTGAAATGTCTTCTCTACTACTTTAGTCCATTTGAACTTTGTTTTTAGTCCTCCTTTGATGGTATCTAGTATTGGTGCACAAATCCCACTGAAGTTCCTTATGAACTTTCTATAAAACTATGCCAAGCCATGAAAACTTCTGACTTCAATCCCTGATTTAGGAGTAGGCCAATCCAATATTGCCTCCACTTTTCTTAGGTCCATTTTTAGATTACCCTTGGACACTAAAAAGCCCAAATAAACTAGTTATTTCTATATAAACACCATCTTTTCCAAATTAATTGGTAGTTTCTCTTCATGACCAACCTCAAATGTTCAAGGCACTCTTCTTTTGTTTTTCTATAAATGAGTATTTCATCTAGATACACTACCCAAAATCTTCCTATGAAGTCCATCAAGACCTCATTCATTAATCTCATGAAGGTGCTTGGGGCATTAGTAAGCCCAAATAGCATTACAAGCCATTCATACAATCCATCTGTGGTTTTAAAAGTGGTCTTCCATTCATCACCCTCCTTGATTCTAATTTGGTGATAACCACTCTTTAAATTTAGCTTGGTAAAGTACATAGCACCTCTTAAACAATCCATTAAGTCTTGTATTCTTGGAATTGGGAATCTATACCTGATAGTGATCTGGTTAATATCCCTTGAATCTATACAAAATCTCCATTTTCCTCCTTGCTTTGCTATTAAGACCACTGAGATTGCACATGGACTAATACTTCTTAATCAGCCCTTGATCAAATAATTCTTGCACTTGTCTTGCCACTTCCTTATTCTAATCTAGAGTAAGCTTATAGGCTGCTTTGTTAGATAGAGATGCACTGGGTACAAAGTCAATTTGATGGCTGATTTCTTTTTTAGGTGGTAGCATTGTTGGTGTATCATCTGAAATAATGTCCTTGAAATCATGAAGAATTTGCTGCACTTCAAGAGGTATTGGCTGCAACTTCTTGTCTTCCTCCTTTGGCTTCACCATAATAGCACATCCCGTGGTCTCCTCATGCTATAATTCTTGCAAGAACTCTTTAACACTACTAAGTAACACACTAGGTTTCTTAGAAGTTTCCCCTTCATTCTCCATTAAGGACTGAATTTGGAAAGTCCTTCCATCCTTCTTGAAAGAAATGGCATTCTCTTCTCCATCATAAATCACCTTTCTATCAAATTTCCTTTGTCTTCCCAATAGAAGATGTCACACATCCATGGGTAAGACATCACAAAGTACTCTATCTTTATAAGCTCCAATAGAAAACTCCACCCATGTTTTCTCATTAACTAGTACACTTTGCCCTTGATTCAACCAAGTCACCTTGTAGGGATTTGCATAGGGATACTTTGTAAGTTTCATCTTCATTGCTATTTCCTCTGATATGATGTTATCCATTGACCCTAAATCCACTATAATTTTGCAAACTTTACCTTGGATCTTGCACTCAAGTCTAAAAAGAGCCCTCCTCTATTTGGGTTCACTTTGATTAGGTTTCCTTATAAGTACTTTCCTAATCATCAATTTCTCACCCATTTTTAATTCTAATTTTTTTGACTTCATTAGTGCATGAGCTAATACTATCTTCTTGGGTATAACCTACCCTCTTCTTATTGCTTGAGGCCGATAGTTTATTAGGACACCTGTAGTATGGGTGTCCAAACTATCTACATTGATAACATTTCATGGTGGAAAATTAGGAGCCGCTCCTTCTTGCACCTCTTCCTTTGTTTCCTTGAGATCCTCTTCCTCTACCAAAAGATCCCCTTGTGCTGATTTTAGAACTTTGTTCCAAGAGTCTACTCTCCCCTTGGTTTCTTGATTTACTACCTCTACTAGAACCACCTCTTTGACCTCCTCTAGTGTCTCTACCTCTTCCTCTATTCTTAGAAGTCCGGTCCTATTTTCTTTTTCCTTGCTCTTCTACTTTTAAGGCCATTTTATGACATTGATGAGCTATTTTAGGAGTGACTAAGCTCATCTCTTCTTGAATAGACCATTTGAGTCCATTCAAATATCTTGCCAACTTGATACTTTCATCTTCTACCACTTTAGACCTTAAGCATAGTTTTTGGAATTCTTCAGTATAAGAGTGCATATCCATATCCTTTTGTCTTAGATTTTGCCTCCTTTTATGCAGCTATATTTCATAATCTTTAGGAATGTAGGCGTGTTTGATTTTAGCCACCATTCCTTTCTAGGTAATAATAGGACCATTTCCTTCTTTTTCCTTCTCTGTTTGAACAAATTTCCACCAAGTTAGAGTAGTACCTCTTAACCTTGACCTTTTGGGCATCATAGACATCATCACATTCAAAATGGTTCTCCATTCCTTTAATCCATTCCATGATGAGAGAAGGATCCATCTTGCCACTGAATAGAGGAATGCCTTCCAAGGCTTTGTTGTTTATTGCCTTGATTGGCTCTTTTGGTAAAACAGGGTCTAGTGTTGGAGTTTCTTCTTCCAACTCAATGTCTTTCTCTTTAGCTTCCTTCTCTTCTTTTTTCTCTATCTTGTCCTTGACTTTATTTTTGGTGTCTTGGACCTTGCTCAAAAACTATTCAAGTTGTTCCAATCTTTAGCTCAAAGACATGTTGTCTTCTTCTTGCTCTTCTACCTTTCTTTCTTGTTCTTCGACCTTCTTGGGAAATTCAACATTGGTTACCATTTTTTTGGAATCATTGGATTCACTAGGTGACTGCATTCACCTTGCTTTGCACTTGCTTTGTCCCACACCTTTGCAGGGTCTAATACCAATCTAATGTAAAGCATCTTGAATATGAAAATTCCAACTTTCATTCTTTATCAGTTTCATAACCGAATTCTCTTCTTATGCAACTATATTAAAACCTAGACAACCATGGAAAATATAACGAGGGATCAATAGAATATAACTCAGTAGAACTAAGATGCCATTAAATATGAACATATCTACTTCCATTAACATAATATCTATCTATTACAATAGTATGTGGCTCTTTGGCTGCCGGAGAACCATTTGGAGTATTACTCACACTAAATTATCTTCCTCAAATCTTCTTATTGATCTCCTTTCCATCAATTACAATGGTGCTTATTTAAAGCACAAGTTTCTTGGGTAGTTATCAAACTTCCCATCCAACTAATTACATTTTAATATGCAATACGAATGACTATTACGTTTGACATGTAATATAATGTTTTATGATTTTCCCAAGAATAGATGAATAATCAACCATTACAATTTTAATGATTTTAATGGGATTATAAGGTGACTTAAAAAATATTAAATTTGAGAGTGGAGGTGGTGCTCCTGCACCATACTCCCAAGCTTCAAAATTTTCCATGTCCTCATCGAAAGACATTGGAGAGAATCTGGTATCTTCTTCTCTTCATCAACATTGGATCAATGCCCAGTCTAATGGGAAATCTTGGGATAGACAAGCTAGTCTATGCTCTTGATCCTCAACTAGATCTAAGTGTTCTTTTGACACCTCTAATGGTCTCTAGAATTCCTTCACACTCAAGAATCCCTTGACCTACCCAAACCTACCCACCAAGTCAAGAATTCAAATTCCTTAGCATTGCAAATTTGTTCTCTAGCATTCTACTTAATACTAATCCAACCTGCAAAGTTCTTAATGAACTTCTTGAGGTACCCAATGTGTACAAGAAAGAGTTAAGTCCTGTGATATACGTAGGGCACTCCATATCAAGGATAAATCTCACTTTTTCTAGACTCATCTTCAATCCATTTTTTTTTCAAACAAAGCAGGTTGGTCAAAAATTTGACCACTATTGGTATGAAGTGGTCAAAATTTTGTCCAACTTGGTCAAATTTTTGACCAACTCATTGACCATGATGTCATCATGGGTTTGGCTTCTTGGTCAATCAAGGATGAAAATTGGTCAAAATTTTGACCAATGTATTAATTTTTGTTTTCTTTTTTGTTTTTCTTTTTTTTAATAAAAAAATTTAAGGTGACATTTTTCACCAAATTGTTCTTCAAAATTTCAATGATCAGAGGACTTGGACAAAATCTTAGTAACAAAAATAGCAAAAAAACTATTGGTAAAAAATTTGACCAATATGAATCAAAATATACCAATGCATCTAATTAGATATCATGACATTTCTTCACCAATCCAAACCACCATTCTATGATGGCAAGGGAGGTGGCCTTAGGATGAAAACTTGGTTATTGGATATGGAGCATTGCTTTACCATATATTTGTATGCAACCAATTTGAAGGCCCATTGTGTAATTATACAAATGAGGGACCACACATCCATTTGGTGGAATATAAAGGGGTAGAAGCTCCATATCTACATCACAGATCTCACCTAGGATATCTTTGAGGAAAGGTTTAGAGAGAGATTTTTATCTCCTTAGTTCAGGGAGGCTCGTGTTGATGAGTTCCACAAGTTTAGATAAGGGAGCATGTTAGTGGACCAGTACGAGATTAGATTCTTTGAGCTTAGGCACTACTCATACTATAATCATGATGAGTTACTCCTTACTCAACATTTTATCTGAGGCCTTAAGGATGCCCTTATTGGAGAGGTTTAGATGAATCAACCTAGGAATCTTATTCTTGCTATAGAGAAGGAACAAATTGCAAAGAGTAATTTTGTTAAAGGGTTTAGTAGTAAATTAGGTTCTCATAACCATAGTGCCAAGACATTAGGATATGTCACATAGTTTATTCAATCATCTAGAAAGGGCCAAGCCCAATCAACACCCTCACAAGGTGGTGGTAAACATATTGAGAAACAACACCATCATTTTCCTCAAAAGGATGGAAAAATTTCAAGTACCACAAGATGGAAGGGATGAGACTAAAGCCATGGTCAGAAGTCTTAGAAGAATCACCCTCATTAGAGTAGTTAGCAAAATTCTAGTAGGGGTAGTGGACTGCATTCTAGTGTTGCCCAGGGTAGACATGGACTTGGTTCTAGCTTTGCAAGAGATTGTTACTCTTTTGGTTAGCCTAGCCATAAAGTAGTGAATTTTCCTATTAAACCATCCTCAGGACCTAGTAGAGGTGTAGCTAGATTGGAGCCTACTATGGGAGATGCAGGTAGAAGCCATCAAGTCTTTGTAGTGGTTGATAACCAGCAAGCTAAGCATCAAGGTACCATAATAGAGGCTATAGGTACATTGCATGATACTTCTTAGAATTGAAGAACATAAGAGCAAGGCTTTATCATGGTTGGGAGGGATAGGAAACAATAATACTATTGTAGGACAAACTGTTGTTCAACAAAGCCCACTAGTAATAGAGGAAAGTGGTATCATATCCCAAATTCCCCAAATGTTTTTAGATGATTCCTCAGTGGCATTTATAGAAGATATTGACCCTTTTTTCCTCACTCTGATCATAAAAGGGAAGACCCTAAAAAATTGTATTATAGACTCAGGAGCTTCCAACACCATAATGCCTTTCAAAGTAATGGAAGCCTTAGGATTGAAAGTGGATACCAAGTAGGGTAGATGTAGAGGAATGGATGCTAGGGAAGTCCTAGTCATAGGTACCATAAATTTTTTACCATTCAAATTAGCTGCATATCCTAAAGTAGAGTTAACCATGTCTGTCCTTGTAGTGGATATACCTCCACACTATGGAATGTTGCTCTCTCACAAATGGAGTGTTGCCATGGGGGGAAGCCTGCAGTGTGACTTAACCTATGCTACTTTCCACATTGGGGATAAAGTTGTCAGGATAAATAGAGAACCAAGGGTTAATCACATTTTAGGGGAAGAAATTGACAAAGATGCCACTTGTTTCTTAGATACTGGGGTCAATGCTTTCAGAGCTGAATTAATTATTCAAGAAGTTGAAAATTTACCTGCTATCATTGAACATGAAGTCAAGTGGTGTACTAATTCACCAGTGTTGTGGACAATTTTTTTTGATGGGGCCAGTTCAAAAGAGGGTCCAGGGGCAAGTGTAGCTTTTGTTTCCCCTAAGAAAACTACTTTTAGATATTCATTCACTTTGAAGTTTTTTTGCACAAATAATATTGCAGAATATGAGGCATTGTTGCTAGGATTGAAAGTTGCAACACATCATGGGATTAAGAAGTTACATGTCATAGGGGATTCTGAATTAGTCATCTCCCAGATAAAAGAAACTTATGCATCCAAGAATAGGAGATTAAAACAGTATAGAAATGAAGTTTGGGATTAGATAGAATCTTTTGATGCATTTGGTATCTCATGGAGAGATAGGACTCAAAATAAGATAGCTGATTTGTTAGCAAATGTAGCAATCAAGCCTAAGGATATATCATTTGTAGGAATATCTCAAATTGAGGTACAAAATAGGCCTTCCATACCTGATAACATTGAAAATTGGCAAGTATTTGAAGATGAAAAAGACATTACAAATTTTTTCTTAAATGAAGATAAGTACCATGGTCAGGAAATGGATTGCAGTGAACTGATTGAAACCATAGATGGTAAGGAAACCATTTTTGGCTAGGATATTATGCAATTGAAAACCAATAAGTAGCCTAAAGGGTTAGTGGTCTTGGAAAATATTTTTGATAACTAGGATAGAGTAAAACCAGGAATTAAGGACCGTAAACCTCAGGAATTAGAAGAGATAAACCTGGGTACTGATGAAGCTCCCAAAAAAGTTTATATTGGCCAAAATCTACATGCTAAAATTAGAAAAACATTGATTGACTTGCTTAGAAAGTATAGACATGTTTTTACATGGTCATATGATGACCTTAAAGCTTATAGGGAAGATTTGTTCCAGCATGTCATACCACTAAAAGATAATGTAAAACCTTTTAGATAGAAACAAAGACCAGTAAACCCTACCCTAGCTCCCAAAATGCAAGAAGAGTTGATGAAACTAAGGGATGGGGGGATAATCAAACCAATTAGGCATTCCACCTAGGTTTCAAATCTAGTACCTGTCAGAAAGAAAAATGGAGATATAAGATTGTGCGTGGATTTCAGAAATCTAAACATGGCATCTTTGAAGGAAAATTATGGATTACCCAATATGGAAGCCATCTTGCACCAAGTGACTAGTTCTGAACTAATGTCAATGATGGATGGTTTCTCTGGATATAATCAAGTTTTGGTAAAGGAAAGTGAACAATTCAAGACAACCTTCACAACCCCATGGGGAACATATGTACTGTAAGGATGTCATTCGACCTGATTAATGAAGAAGCTACTTTCCAAGGAGCCATGGATGTGACATTTCATGACTATATTGACAAATTTATGGTTGTGTATCAGGATGATCTTACAACATATTCTAAGATGGCTGAGGATCACTGCATACATTTGGAAAAAATCTTTATCAAAGCTCTGGAATATGGAGTATCCTTGAACCCAAAAAAATGCACATTCAGGGTCACAGAAGGCAAATTAATAGGACATATAGTGTCCAAGGATTTGGTGAAAATAGACCCTGAGAGAGTAGCAGCTATTGATAAAGTCCCCAAGCCAAAAAATGTAAAAGGAATTCAATCCTTCTTTGGCCAAGTCAATTTTCTTAGAAGGTTTGTTACCAATTTTGCTGAAATCAGTAGACCTATCTCAAAGATGCTCAAGAAGGGAGCTTCTATAGATTGGAATGGTGAGCCTTCACAAGAATTCTAGGATATTAAAATTGCAATAAAAAATGCTCCAATACTAAGAACTCCAGATTATTCAAAGCCTATGCATATTTTTTCTTTTGCATCCTTTCACACTATAGCTGTAGTATTGTTGCAGAAAAATGAAGAAGGATATGAACAGCCCATTGCCTTTTTCAGTAAGTCACTTCAGGTAGCTAAATTGAAATATGAGATAAATGAAAAATAGGCACATGCTTTAGTGAAGACTATAAAGGCTTTTAGGTGCTACTGTCCTTGCCTTTGTACCTAGTGCTGCAGTGAAAGATATATTTGCTCAACAGGAAGTATCAGGCAGAAGGTGTAGATGGATCAATAGGATCCAAGAATTCAATATTCAAATATAGATAACTAAGTTGGTAAGAGGTCAAGGTTTGGCTAAACTCATGGCTAAATCTAATTTAGATGCCAATAAGATAAATGTGGTAAGTGATGACCTCAAACCTAACTTATGTGACATGGATCATTGTGATTGGTATACCAATGTTATATATTACCTGCAACACATGGAAGCTCCTCCCTGTTTGCCTAAAAATGAAAAGAGGAATACTAAATTGCAAGCCATTAGATACATAATTGTCCAAGGTAGTTTATGGTGGAGAAATTTTGAGGGAGTGTTGCTAAAGTGTATCGATCAAGAAAAGGAAAAAGAAGTCTTGAATGAAATGCATGCTAGAGTGTGTGGAGGACACTATATGGCCAAGACCATTGCACATAAAGTGATGAGGGCTAGATTTTGGTGGCCTTCCCTTTTCAAGGATGCCCAAATTATGACTAGGAAATGTGGCCCTTGTCAGAGGTTTGCTGGAAAATTGAAGTTCTCAGGCAATACTCCATTGAAGCTAGTGGAGGTTCAAGCACCCTTTCAATAGTGGGGTATGGATTTCATAGGACAGATTTCCCCCAAATCTAGCACTGGCTATTCTTGGATCCTAGTGGCTACTGACTACTTTACAAAGTTGGTAGAGGCTATTCCCACAAGAAATGCAACAAGTAAAGTTGTCAATAATTTCCTACCGAATAATATTATTTCTAGATTTGGTTGTCCTCAAAAAATTGTAATGGACAATGCAATGTGCTTCAAGTTTGAGGAATTCATTAAATTTTGTGATAAATATGGAATAACAATGTCATCATCTTCTCCTTATCATCCACAAAGGAATGGACAAGCTGAATCCACAAATAAGAGCCTATTGAAGGTTATTAAGAGAACCTTGGATGATAACAAAAAGGCATGGGATTCCAAGTTACAGTTAGTAGTATGGGCTGACAGGGTAACTGTGAAGAAAGCCATTGGTGTATCTCTATTCGATATGGTGTATGGAATTCAAGCACGAATGCCTCAGAATAACTTGGTAGGACTCTACAATTACATTTAGTTGTATGATGAAGATACTACAGATGAAATGCAAGAAAGGATGGATGAATTGGTAGGACTGACAGAAACCAGAAGAGAAGCATCTCTTAAGAACCAAAAGTTGCAACTGCAAGTTAAGACACTCTATGATAGAAGAACGGTAAGCAAAAAGTTTGAAGATGGAGATCTAGTCTTAATGTGGAATGCCAGAATTGAGAATAAAGGAAAACATGGCAAATTTGATCCTATCTAGTTAGGCCCTTATTTGATTGAAACTACTTGGGGTGAGGATTCTTATGTACTTAAAGATTATCAGACAATACTCTTGAACTGCCAGTTCATGGATAGTTCTTGAAAAGGTATTTTTCTTGAAAAAATACTTATTTTTTTTCCATGAACAATTGTTTAGGGTTTTCTTGTACATATCTATAAATCTTTTCATCTGTGTATAGTTTCCTGTGCATAGTTTTCCCATGTGTGTTTTTCTCTTAAGTAAGTGGTTGTTTTGTTGGGAGCTTGTATGTGGTCTGTTTATCCCAAAAATTTTGAGCCCTTACTTGAATCCAGAGAATTCAATGTCCCCAGATAGAGCCACTGTTGGTCTAAATTTTTGCATAATAAATTTCCATTGTCCAGGTAAAATTTTTTAGATTGAGATCCATTAATGGTGAATAGGTTTTCTAGCTAAGTCATATTTTGTTAGCCTTTGATAAAATTTTGTTAAAATGCTATATCCTATTCAATTTAAATTTTCCTTGGCACGAAAATTTATTAAAAAAATAGGAGGATAAGCGAATGTTTCTTTTCCTGCACATGTTGAGTTTGTTGTTCAATCCTTGTGAAAAGAGTTTTATCCCACTGTCAGATCCTTTTGAATCTACGATCATTGTTAACTCGCTATGGAAAGATGCTCGATTGTTATGTATAGTGAGTTAACAAGCTTGATGACACATGTCCTTGGTACTAAAAAGAGGAATCAGGCGCTGAGAATTTTGTCAGCATGAGGTAAATTTTGGCATGTGATGTGTCCCAAGCTTGTTAGTTTCAAGAATGAATGCACGTGAAGAAAATTGTGAATGGTGTCATCGACGTCCAAGTTTTTTTGGCATTCGCTAAGTCGCTATCAAAAAAATCCATGTGACTCGCTGGTGGCGACATAGTGAATGCCTAGATTTTGGCAAATGGGCAGTGTTCTCTTAAAGGGATGATATGACTGTGAAAGTTCCCATGCAATATTATAAATGTGCATGACCACCTCCTCTGATACCAACATTAATTGAAAGGGTTTTCAATCAGTAGGTGTTTTGTTTTCTATCACCAAAATTTAGAATCCATCAAAGGTCACTATATCGCTAGCTAGAATGGAACACCACTTTCTTGATAGTGACATAGGAAGGGCCCAATTAGTTGCAAAACATGGCATTTCTGTTATAACTACACATTTTCTTGAGGATCCTGAAGAAAATCTTGTACAAATTTTTCTTTTACTTCTACGTAAGTGGAGCTTTATTTCTTGACGTCTGTCTACTAGGCAGTCACTAGCTAGATATTCAATGTTTTCGCTAGTAGCGATGTGATGACTCGCCTAAAAGTCACAAACACGGCAAGGTCAAGAACATGTGATGTTGTTAACAGATAAAAAGGAGTACACGTGTGTGCCAGTGTGTTCAACCATCTCATTGATAGAAGTATATGGACCCACTCCCCTTGTACAAAGAACACAAAGAATTCTGATCGTTAGATCAAACCAAGATCAAAGGCCATTGTTAATTCGCTATGAAGAGATGTGTGAAAGTTAAGTATAGCAAGTTAGCGAATGATGGCCCACCATTGTTGCAGTAAGTTGCTGTCCACAAAATCAAGTATGGGTCGACGATGCTCATTAACTCGCTATGAAGAGATGTGCAAAAGTTAAGTATAGTGAGTTAACAAGTGAGGGACCCACCATTGTGTTCTTAAGTGTCATTTTAAATATCTTCCATATGATCAAAGCAAGATCAGTGGTTATCATTAGCTCGCTATGGAAAGGTGCTCGAAAGATAAGTATAGCGAGTTAACAATTCGATGACATGTGTCCTTCATCATCTGTGGGCCCAGTTTGAAATGCTAGCTTTGAAGGAAAGATATAGATGGAGGCAATTTATTGGTTTGACTACTAGCGTGCTAAAAGGAACATTGAGTCAGCCTAGTTTTCATTCTGGAATTGTAGGATTTTTCAAGGATCAATGTCACAAATTTAAAAAAGAAGTGTGATGCTACTTTGTTTTCCTATTATGCGCATTTATGATGAATGAAAGCTTCGCGTGTAAAAAAATAGAGTAGAATACAAAAAATTTTCATTCATTCTAGTCCCACGTCAATAAAGATTTCATGTTTTCTGAACAAAAGAACTTGTCGATCACATTGTGTTAAGCTTGGTAAAGATGTGAAGCAATCCCACATTTGTTCGAGAGCAACTACAAAAGTTCAAAGAAGCATAATTCTAGAAAATCAAGTAAGTACTCACACATAACCTTTGTGACATTCCAGTTCCCATTATTACAATCAAGATGCCTCCTAAGAAACCATTTTTTGGGCAAGTTAACTATATGGACAGGAATGTCCACGAAGATTTGTTAGAATTACTCCCAAGATCCACTATAGAGCTTGCACAAATTAAAAGGTTAATTTCATTAAACCCTAGGCTTAAAGTTGTTGATGGCCTATATGACAAGGGGAATTGGGTTAGGGATGCAGTTACTACTCAAACTAGCCTTGTTTTGTTTATGAACTGGTTTTCAGAAAGGAAGTTGTTTGCCCCTCACGCTAACATCTAGAATTTTGATTTGAGAAAGCTAGTAGTTCCAAGTGTTTTCATGGATTATGATTTGCTAGAAGACATTGCCAAAAATTATGATCAAGCCATTAGGGTTGTGAGAAGAAATGATGGTGTGCTTCTGGTCTTAATTAGCCCTAAAAAAATTAGAGAGGTTTTTCACTTAGAACCATTATCAGATTACCATGTGCCAATAAATTTGCTAGAATTAGAAAAAGAGTACAAAAAAAAGAGAGATGTAATTAGGGGAGGTGCACTGAGGGCACACATTGGTACTATAGGAACTCTGCTTGCAGCCTCTAAAGAACCTTTTAAGAAGAGTCTTTTCACTTCCCGGGCTATAGAAATATATAGGACCCTGTGCCATGTTTTTGGTGAGGATGAGCAGGATTTCATGCCCATTGGCCTTATGTATATGATGGTTCAAATTGCTTCTTTCGATGTAGATGTTATCTTTGATTTTGCCTCCTTTTTAGTTGAAGAAATTCACATTGGTTTGGTTGGAATTGCAAGAGGCAAAGTGGAGAAATTTTTTGGCCACTACTCTCTATTAATGCATATGTTCTTGTTTAAGGGGGTGACATTTTTCAATAATGAAATGGAATTGAACAAAGAGGAAAATGGGGAAGCACTGCCAGTCCAGTTGTGGAGTGCAGATATGACTTGGGATGCAAATAATGCCAATTTTGTCAGATTTGATAGATATTTTGCTTCTAAATTGAGATGTCTCATATTGAGTGACAATCCTAGAATCAATAAGGTACTGATGAGTCTCATTAGGCCTATGGATAGCCCCCATACTTTGAAAGTCTCACATAATTGGGGAGATGTTATTCCTTACCCTATTTCTACTATTTTAAAAATTTATGGTTTTAAAGGGAGTCCTCATGTCTTGCCTTACCAAGTACCACTAAAGGTAGGAATGGCAGAAGTTTTGTGGCAACTAGGAGGAATAGAAGAAATGTTTTTGTCAAAAAGGCAACTAGGGTGAATTTTCCCTACCTACACAGTGGCCCATCAGTTCGTAATTACAAAAGGGGGTTGGGTCTTTTTGTATAAATTTTTGGATCAGTATATGATGGCTGTCTCCCATCCCCATTTTTGCGATTCTGATGGATTTTTCAATTAGACTTTGAGGCATAGGATTAAGCTGGGACCAATCAAACATGATTCATATTATCCATAGGATATTATAAGAAATGAATTCTCATTACAGGAATAAGAAACTAAAAAAGAAAAATGGAGAGTTTACTCCTAGGTCCTAGAATTCATTCATTGTTTTGATCAAAATTATAGTCCTTTAAATAGTGCTAATACAAAGGCTGATAGAATAAAGAAACTCATGAGTAAATTCCTTGCGATAATGGAAGCCATGAATGAGAAGAAACAATTGTTATTTGATTCTCATCCTGATAAGGCCAAAGACATCATGAGGAGGTTGGTTTTCACTCCTAATATAGGAGCTGGTCGAATAATTGTACAAAGGAGGCCTGGTTACACTATAATTCAAGATAAAAGGGCTCATGTAGATAAGGGCAAGCAAATAATGGGATCTACCAGTACAACCCTAGAGGAGAGACTTGATGAGCCTAGTCCCAAGAGGCAGAAGGTAATGAGAGAAGAGAGGCCTCAAGTTGAGGAATATTCACCCACTCAATCTCCTTTGAGGATTGGAGAAGAACATCTCATAGGTGAGCAAGTTTAGGAGATGGGATCACAGGGAGGTATTTTTATTACTCAAGTAGAATTGGATGAAGGTAACCCTCCAGAGCCTCCTCTACCGAGTCTAGACCTAACAATAGCTGATTATAGAGGAAGGGAATTGGACCCTATACTAGAATAGGAAAGTCATCATTTTTTGGCTAATGACAGTTTTGTGAAATCTAGGGCTTTTTAGCAATTTGCTTGGAGAGAAAACATGAATGTGTTTGAAGAAAAGTGCAAAAAATTGAAAATAGAGAATTCAAAAATGGATGAAGCCTCCATCCAAAAACAAATAAAGGAACAAATGATGCAAGAATTCCAGAACATTACCCCTGAAGAGGGAAGGAAAATGGTAAAGACTTCAATTATGTTTCAAATAGATTGGAATTACAAGACCCAAATAAAAAGGACTTCCAAGGCACCACATTTATTAAAGATCAAGCTGCATTGATCAATTGGTCATTGAAGAGAGGATCTAGAGCCACATCATCGCAACTAGATGAGTCTAGATTAATGGGGAATATACTTGTGAGAAGGGTTGGTGACACGTCCCATGTACAGGCAACATATTGGAATGTGGATTCTTCCAAGTTTCTTTTGGCCACTGCTAAGAAGGAGGCACAAGCCATGTTTGAATTATAGAGAAAGTATAAGATAGTGTTGGATTCTTATAATAAAGAGGTGAAAAAGAGAATTGAGCTTGAAAACAAGCTATTGGGAAAATCCATTAGGCCTAGGTAGAATAACATACGCTCACCCCCCATTTGAACCCTTCAAATCCACCCCCCTCATAGAAATACTAGATACACCCCAAGGGCCATAGTATTACACTACTGAGGATTTTGAAGAAGAAAAAGGTAAGATGTGGGCCTTACATGTAGAATTGGAATTCAAATATGAAGATAAACTAAGAAAATCTCTCACATATTTGGGGGATAAAGTTGAATGGCCGCTAATTTATGATTAGTTGGCCAGGGTGATCAATATTTGGGAGGATTTGAAAGCCAATGACGAGGATCTAAAGCCTATTGTGAATAAATGGGTAAAAAGGCAGAAAGCAATAACATTTTTGTGTTTTTTTGTTATAGATGATTCTTTTGATCAAATTGAAAAAACATTTGATATTATTTCTGATCTTGCTGATTTTGACAATAAAAGAATTCATTTACAAAAAGTAATAGTAGCCTACTTGAACAAGTACAAGAGCTAGAAATTTAGTTTGTTTCCTCGTGCCCTTGAAAAAAGAAATAATTTGAAAAACAAAGAGGAATGGGCAAAAGAACTTGACAATTTTTTTTTTTTAAGGATGAATCAATTCATAAACGAAACAGGGCATACATGGTGGGCTACCACAATAGAAGAAATGGTGAAGGCCCAAATATTCTTTGATTCTTTAAAACAAGAATTCGTTGCCATTAATAATGAAGCTGAATATGTGCTGAAAAGACAGAGGGATATTTTGTAGTTCAATTGACCAAATGACACATTATTTGACAAGTGGATGGTAGAAATGGATCCTGGTGAACATTTTGATGAAGATGAAAGTGATAGTGATGAGGTATAAGGTGAGGAGATCCAAATCATTGACCTCATCACTACTTAAATCCAACTGGAAGAAAAAGACAAGGATAATCTATTACCTTCAACTACAGACCTAGGACCACAGGATGCCAGTACAACTAAAGAAGGGGAAAAGGTAGAAGTTACTCCCACAATATAGGATAAAGACGGTGAAAGCCCACAGGTGGAGGTTGACATGCCATCATCAGAACAAACTTCATCCTTGGTTAATTTGGCTGTTACATACAAGGAAGGATCAGAATAATAGCCAACTTAGTGACATTAAAGCATGTGATAGAAGCTGACCCACCAAAAGGAATGTTTTGATTTGGACATCTTCTATTACCAATATTTTTGTCTTTTTGTGATAGGTGTATATAATTTTTTCCTGGTAAAAGACACTTGTCATTTTCTCTTAACCTAAAGCTTGTTGCATCTCACACTATATAAGTGAGATCCCAGGGCTAGAGAAAAGGTCTGAATTCTATTTTTCTAAGTAACATACTTAGTTTGTTTTTGGTCTATCGTTTTGAGTAAAAAATTGGTGGTGTATTTTCTCTGTCAGATCTTGAGAATACATGAATATAGAATGATATGTGTTTCTTTCTGAAGGTCATTCTAAGTTTACTATAAATTGTATACAATTTTCAAGGAAAATGAATACAAATTATGAATTGTCCCCATATCTTTTCTTTCTAAACTTTCTCTCCTTTCGATTATTTGGTTATCTTGATGTTGTATAAGTAAAGGCTTGTGCAATTGAATGCAATCCAGTTAGGTTGTATATCTGTTTATCATTGTTGTTAATTCAATGGATTAAGTAAAAGCTCTGATGACTATGATAAGATTGCTATAGTAGGGGAAATGATTTTGAATGATGAGTTCTGATAAGAATTGCTGATGAAATTTTTTGTAAGGAAACAAATTAGATCTATAAATTTGTAGTAGACTCTAAACCCCAATGGATTAGGCACTGATCAAATTTGATCTAGCTGAAAGACAAATATGTCACAAATGGTTGTCAAAAATGCAGAATTAAATAAATTTTACTTTTATTTCCTATAGATCTTAAAAGTTGGCTAGTACTTGTCTGCATGGAATATTTTAGCTTTAGTTAGCCACTTTTGCTGAGAACACCTACAGATCTATAGAAGAATTTTTGGCCATATCTGTTATATGGGATGTGTTTATCAAGTTATCAAGAATTGTGTATGTATTTGAGGATTTGAGATGAGAATCATAATGAAACTAAAAGTAATCCTCATACAATTTTCCCAATCTTGAATCATCCCTGGGTATACCCACCCTGGTTTTTCAGAGCTAGAAGAGTAGAAAACCACCCTTGGTTTTGTTGAAGTTGGGCCCAAATGCTTTGCACATGTAATTGTTAATAAGAATTGGCTAGTCTTTAGATTGTGTGAGTACTGTCATCTTGGTATTAAGCATTTTGTTGCTTAGTAGTTTTAAAACACCAATAGAAGGGATGTTAGAAGTTTGTTGTTTCTATTAGTGATCTTGAGGAGGTCAAGAGCTATATGGTGACACTAGATGATCACCTACTCCTTCATGAGTATGCAGATGTGTTTCCTGATGAGATATTAGTATACCACCATATTGTGACATTAATTTTTGGATTGATCTGGTAGCAAGAGAAGATCCAATTTCATGAGCTCCTTACCACATAACTACTCAAGAGTTGAGTGAACTCAGATTGTAGTTGGAGGAACTATTTGATAAAGGCCATATTCATCCTATTATCTTCATGGGGTGCACTAGTCATCTTTGTAAAGAATAAAAAGGGATCATTGCATTTATGCATTCACTACTGATAGTTGAATAAGGCAATGATGAAGAACATGATCCATTGTTGAGGATAGATGACTTGTTTAATTAGATGAAGGGAGCACAAGTGTTCTCCAAGATTGACCTTAAGTCAAGATACCATTAGCTTCATATTCAGGAGGTTAACATTCATTAGACAACTTTTTGTACATGATATGGGTATTGTAAGTTCACTGTTATACCCTTTGGGCTAACCACTGCTCCATTAGTGCTAATGAGTTTGATGAATGGAGTATTTTGCATGTACCTTGATCAGTGTGTCACTCTATTCTTGGATGACATATTGATCTATTCTAAGACTATTGAGGAGCATGAGGTTCATTCACACCAAGTATTGCAGTGCTTGAGAGATCATCAATTGTGTGGAAACTTGGGTAAATGTGGATTCTTCCAATTAGAGATGAAGTATTTGGGGCATATTATCATAGGTGATGGTAATGTAGTGGATCTAGAGAAAATTTGAGCTATCACGAATTGGATGGTATCTACTAATGTTTCTTAGGTTCATAGTTTCATGGGATTGGTAGGTTATTACCATTTCTCTGTAAAGGATTTTTTGCATGTAGCTCATCCCATCACTTCTTTTCAAACATGGAAAGGGAAGAAACATGTTTGGTCAGACTAGTGTGAGGCAAAATTTAATGCTCTTAAGGAGTGTTTGACAAGTGCAAATGTCCTTGTAGTGCCAAATCTTGTTGGTGATTTTATGGTTTCTACGGATGCTTTGTTAGTAGGTGTGGGTGTGGTGTTTATGTAGGATGGTTGAGTGATAGCATATCATGATTTGGAACTTGTAGTTGTACATGTCATCATAGATGCCTTGAGTAGGAGGCAACATGAAATATTAGTTCTATCATTAGGAGTGGATTTGCAAAGCCTTATCTTGGAGGCTTTTTCTAGTGACACATGGTATTTGGAGGTGAGGGTAGAGATCAAGTTTGGATGTACCCTTGAGGGGAGGTTGACATGCTATTCACTTGAGGTAGATGGATTGTTGCGACACTTGGGGTGTATCTATGTATCGGTGTTTGGTGATCTATATACCTTGGTTTTTTTGGAAGCACATCATGCATCATATTCTACACATCCTGCCATCAAGAATATGCATACCAATCTTAAGAAATTGTACTTTTGGGTAGGGATAAGGCACGATGTTTTAGATTTTTTTGGTTGATGTCTTGAGTGCCAAAGAGTGAAGGTAGAGAATCAACATCTAGTGGGCCATTCGTAGCTACATGTCACTCGAGAGTGGAAATGAGATATGATATCTATTGATTTCATCATAGGGTTGGCTATGTCATCATGACAATATGATTTTATCATTGTGATAGTGTACAAGTTGTCCAAGGTAGCACATTTTTCACTCATGAGAACATCCTACACAACTTCTTCTATAATGCATATTTTCTTGGAGGATATTGTTTATTTGCATGGGATCCCTTGTTGAATTATTTTAGATAGAGATCTAGTTTTTACTTCAGCATTGTGGATGTCTCTCCAACATGCTTTGGGCACATAGCTTAATTTTGGTTTGTCTTATAATCTAGAGATTGATTAGTGAACCAAGTTCTGGAAGATATACTTCACACGTATGTCATAGAAAGGAAGGTGAAGTGGGAAGATTATTTATACCTTGTTGAATTTGAATATAATAATGGGTATCATAGTTCTCTTGGCATGTCACCTTTTCAAGCCTTGTACAATAGACCGTGTCATACTCTTTTGATTTGGGATCATATGGAGGACCGAATTCTTTTAGGTCTAGAGATGCTTCAAGATATGGAGTAGCATGTTGTTTATATTAGTGAGTGTTTGGTTACTACCTAGGATAGGCAGAAGAATTATGTAGATGCCCAAAGGTTGGATTACCACTTTTCTGTTCATGACATGGTGTTTTTGGGAGTGTGTCCAAGGAAGAGCCTTATCCATTATGGGAAAGGCTCTAAGTTGGCACCACATTTTGTCAAACCATTATGGTCCATTTGCTTATCGACTAGTCTTTCCACCTAGCCTATTGCACATCCATGATGTTTTTCATGTTTCTATTTTGAGACAATATATTCCCAATGTGATCCATGTTCTTGATTGGGATACTTTAGAAGTGGAAGAAAATAAGTTTTCTTTGGAGCCCATTCATATCCTTTAGCATTAGAGATTGACTTTGAGAGGTCAGTATATAGAGTAGGTAAGGGTCCAGTGGGACTCAAACAATGAAACCTCTTCTACTTGGGAGGATGCTACATGATTGAGAGATTTTTACTCCTATCTTTTTGCAAACGTCTAAGAGTAAGCTCATCCTTAGTGGAGGAGGATGTAGTGCCTCTCATTTTTGTAGTCTATACCTTGTTATATTTTGATCCAAGAGATACCTATACTCATGTTATTTTTACATTTGAGATGAGTTGATGGTCAGATGTTATACTTTGATTTCCAGTATCATAGATGTTAGATTACTATGTTTTTCAGTTTATCATATTTTTAGGATGATGTCATTTTTGAGATGAAAATATATTTTATGATGTTATTTGGTTATCTAGTATTTGGACATATCTTTAATTATGCTTTATGTTAGATTTAATGCTAGGGCAATTGCTCCATTCTTGTTTTGTTATGTTTATGTGAATGTGAGTGGTGTAAATGGATTATTTTAGTATAATTGAATAAATGGTTAAATTAGGTTATTTAATGCATTTATTGCTTCGATTCTCTTTATATGCAATTACACTTGATCATGTGTTTTAGTGTGTAGGATTTATATCCTTGGAAGTGTCACATAGAGTTAGTGATTTAGTTGCTCATTATTACCAATGTCATTTTTGTATGGTCAACATGTCTTACTTAATTATTTAAATTTAACCTTCTAATGATTTGACTAAATCTGGACTCATTTGCATTATGTGATTAGAACTGTGAATGTGTTTGTGCATTTAGAGGTTTACATTTTTGTGATGGTTATTAAGAGATTCTATGATTTTTGTTTATTGGAATTTCAGGTTTTAATTGATTTATTTTTAATTTGTGATAGCTTTTCCATAGATGAATTCCAATTACTTGGAACAACATATTTTTATTTGGGTTGATTTAGGGTTTAGCTAGGTTACCTAGTTATTTACCCTAATCAATTATTCACTTGAATAGTGAACAAACATCTAAAGAGGAAATTAATTCCTCTTTTCTCACTTATGGAAATTACAAATTTGAGATCTTTTTACAAAATTTTCTTCTAGAGGATTGGGTTTTTATTCATTGTGAGAGCTAAGGGCATGAGATCATTATGAGATCAGTCTCTTTGGATCTAGCTCAGGGAGACCTTTCTTTCTCGTGACTTTCAACAACTTTTGAGAGATATTTATTTTATTTGGTTGTTTTCCATTTTAGTCCTTTTGGATGTCACGTAGGACTCTCCTGTATTTGTGTTTTAGTGCCATTTCTACTTTTTTTTCTTGTAGTTATGTGTTAGGAGGTTAAGAACTAGTATTCCCCTCCATTTCTAATTGCTAGTTATGCCTGAATGGTTGAGTATAAATATTTTCTTGATTTTTGGGATGAGGGTTTGGGGTTTCACACCATTATGCTAGTGATTTTTACATAAGGTGTCTAAACCTAAATTTTATTAAATTTTCTTGGCTTTTGTTCCCAAAGACCAAATGGGTTTAATTTTTTTTTTTTGAGTTTTGGGGTTTTTACCTCAATTTTCATGTTGCCTAGTTTTTTTGTGTTTTCTTGGCATTATGTTGGTTGTGGACTTGGATTATCCATAAGACATCAATTAGACCATTTGTACACTTTTATGTTGCACTGGGATGTGTGTCACACATGTACTCTCAAGTTTTTTATAGATTGTGAGTGATTTTTCTTGTGTTCTCATCTAGCCCTTATTTTTTGATCTTCATGATGATGGTGCACCACACACGAGCATGTGCACATGCAATTGTTAGGTGACTTGCAAGGCTTGATCTCCCATTTTTATTTTGGTAGAGTTATGTTCATTTGGGGTTGGGTTGGGAATATGCATGCCTATGGGCACTCATCATGTGATGAGCATGGGTATGTAGGGTAAGGCAGTGGAGGGGCTTCTCTTGTAACCTATACAGTGTTCTTGACAAGGTGTATGTGTAGAAGTTTCTAATAAGTGATAACTTAACTAATTCATTGAAAATTAAATAAGATAAGAAATTTATGGTTAGTCTCCTGATGGTGGTGCTAAGGGGAATGATAAGTTATTTTTACAACACATAGCCTCCTAAGGGTGTACCAAAGGGAATATTTTTTCTTGTGTTTATAGCTTCGGTGATTTTGAGTTACCCAATCTCCACTTGAGTCCCTCCATAGTTGATCCATAGAGTGTTTGACCAAGACCTATTATACTTATGTTGTCTCATGATCTTGGTTGCAATCCTCTTTATTGTCTAGTGTGAGTGTTAGCCATAGATGCTTATTTTATGTGTGTTTGTGGTTGGATTATTATCTCCATTAGTATGATAGAAGTGTACCTATGGTTTTCACATGGTTGGGAGGTGTAGCTAACTACACCACTACTAGGGAACAATATACTATGATGGTCTATTATTCTAGTGCAACTAGTTCTTGATGTTCACTTGGTATATTTAGCATTCTAGAGTATGCTTCCTTGTGATTTATGCTTTCATTGGAATACGATGTTATTTTATTGATTCTTTCCTATATTATGATGTTTAGCATATGACTAGATCATGTGATTTACTTAGTTGGAGTATCTATTGCTTATTGATTTAGCATGTTAGATTTCCTTGTTCTTATGATGTCATTATGTTTTAGTAGTAATGCCCTCACAAGATAGCTCTAACTATCTAGTTGGTAGTTTGGGATGTTAAGCATGGGGGATGGCTAGGACCTTTTGAGGTCTCATGGTGCTATTACAATTGGGAGGAACTGCACATGAGTTTTGTTATGTTTGTTCATTGCAATGTTGCTTTCAGTATGTTTCCTTTATTGCTATGGTTTAGATGGTTAGTTATTTTTCCATCTTTTTGCGAGCTAGTGTTAGAGTGTTCTAGCCTTGACTTGTGGATTTGGTAATCCCTAGTGTGGAGGAATTTCTTTCCCTATCTTTGAATTTTTAGTTTCCCTCACTTTCTATTATGTTTCCTTACATGAGAGTGCATTCTCTCAAGTGAGAAAGCATTTGTTCATGTGGTTTATGGAGAATTTTGGCGTGAGATTGTTCTCTTTCATGTGAGTGCTTGTACTTTCTCACAAGGCTCCTAGTACTTCCTCATGAGCTTTGACATCAGTGTGGAGGGAACTTTTGGATGGGACAAGTGTTTCCTTGCATGAGATGTTAGTTCCTCATACAACACATGGTACTTTCTTGCACAAAGATATACTTCCTCACAAAAGTTTGTTAGTTATGTTTCCTCATGTGAAAAATAGTGGGCATCTCCACTATTTTTCTGGGGAACACAATTTGATGATTTGTGTACCCTTTCGAGTTTCTTGTATTTCCATGTGTCAACAGATCTGAGATTTTTATTCTACTGTTGTCTTTGGATTTTGTTTTTTGTTTGAGTGCATCATTTTGGTAGTGGGATTTGGAAATTCATTGGATGCTAGGATTGTTGGTTAAGCCTTCCATTGTGATCTTATTGATCCTCATATGTTGATTGTCATGTGCATCCATACTTATTTTAAAAAAAATTATTGGCTTCTATTTATCCTTGTTCCAAGGATCTCTAAGTGGGGCATTACAATTCCACTGAGAGAAATGTAGATGAAGTTAGATGTTTGAAAACCTTAACTCTTGAGCCTACATATATACCTCAACATTAGATGGGGAACTAAGAAGACTAGTATTTGATCCTTTGAAATTGAAATCTGGACCACCTTTACTACCAAACTTTAAAAACTTGAATCTACATATCAGAATTTGATTTTGAACATTGAACCTCAAAAATGAGCTTTTAGACTATTGAATTTGCACTTCTACACTTATGAACTTGTAAATCACTAAACCTTGTTCAATGTGTATGGAGTGGTTTAGAACCACTTTGAACCTAGCTCAATATAGTTCTAAAATTACAAAGGGAAGCCTTGAACCTTGGGCTTGAATACTTTTCTCTACTGTCATAAAATTTCATCTGAAACTTGCCTTCCACAATATGAAGTCACACAATATTTTCAATATAAATTAGAGGAGAATCATTAGGAGGACTAAAATTCCAAGTTCAAAATTGGGGTTCAAAACATGAACCAACATTGGCTCTAACTAGGGAGCATGAGCTAAAAAGTGCATTAATATTCCAATATTTCTTGGTAAAAATACTAGTGCCTAGTCCATTGGGTAGAAGATTCAAAGAACATGACAATAAAGAGGGGCTACTTGCATGAAGAGAAAGGAAACAACCAAAAAAAAGCCCCTAAACTAAAAATGAATAGCAACAAGCCAAAACAAAGAAGGAAAAACAAAAAGAAAACCAACAATTAGACACAAACTATACTTTATTTACAAAAAGAGAGGCTAGTAGCTTGTACCTCTGAGAATGTATCCATTCGCTTATAGAAATCCATTGACTATTTTAGAGAAATATATGTTGGTGTGAAAAAGAGGTTGATATGAAGGATACACCACCATTAGTAGACATCTTTTGACAACTACAAAGAGAGATTCAACAATTACATGTTGCAAGAACTCTTCTTCTTTGGGAATACCAATCGAGCCACATATAAGAGAAACATTTTTGGATTTCTTTGTAAGGGTGTCAGTATCAAAATCTAAAATCAGATTTGCTGGAATCTTTTCTTTTACTTGTATATCACCAACTTCATCATTAAAATAGAATGCCCCCAAATTAGGAAGACCATTCATCAGTTTATCTTTGTAATCGAATGAGAAAACCTCCAATTCCACTTGCTCTTGCTGCAACATGGTAGGATGCAAGGCTTTACCATAGTTTTCAATTCCACCTAATCAAGATTCATGAATATTTCAACCTATGGAGACTCTTTACCATCAGTGCATGTTGACAAAATTGAAGATTGTATAGCCTAACCAATCACATCTTTCAAATTCTTTCCTTGCTTTATCACTACTTCCCAAACATCCCCCTTGCTAAGATATATAGTCAAATGAAAAAAATTTGGAGAGAGGAATGTCACACACTTCTTCACCATTCATCAGTTTTCATCCTTACTGATACACCACATCATGTTTATTAGATATTAGCAACTTCAAAAGTAAAGCATCCATGTTTTGAAAAAAGAATAGTTATTGATAACTCTTTATTTGAAACATATACAATAAGTCCTTGCTTTATTACTTGCATGCTTAGGTTGGTCATTAGCTCATCTGATTGAGAAACACACTCCTTATTATTTTCAGTATGTGAATAGCAAAACCCTATTATCTCTAAAGCATTATCATCAACTAACAAGGGTTCTTGGAACTCTTCATCATTAAAAATAGTTATATTATGAAAAAGAGAAATATTGGGAGTGAATTTGATTAGTTTTAGAACATTCCTCTTTTGTGTAGGTTTCCCTTCAATGTAATATTCTTGTTCACAAAGGTAGTCTTTCATTTGTGGAGTCTTTGCAGACTTTAGACAACTAAGAATCAAGTCTTCGTCCAACTTGATTGCTTCCCTTTGTGCATCTACCAAATTTTACACTCTAAGATGTTTTAACCAAAACTTGACTTCAACCTCCATTGTGGTAGTAAAGATGCCTAACTAATTGCTTTCATTAGGTTGATGAGCTAGAGGATTTTTAACAACACTCTAGTTGACTTTGTCAACAAACTCCCTTACCAATTCATCCTCATTCATTTGAATTGGAAAAATATTTGTTAACGATTAATAGGCATAAATTGTGGGTTGAAATCTCTCAAGGAATCTTTCCTTCAAATTATACCATGTGGTGATAAATCTATCTTATATATTCTAAAACCATTCTACATCATTTCCCATAAGGCTTTGATCAAATGTTCTGATGAATACATTTTCTTTCTGCATGCCAAGAACCTTGCATGCGATAGTGACTGCTTTGATGTGGACAATTAGATCCTGAGCCTTATCTCCAAGAAACTTGGGAAGGTATTCCCATGATCTTTCAAGTAGGGCTAAATACTGGACCAAGGAAAATAGTCCAATTTAAGTTCCCCATGTCTGAGTGGCAACCATATCCATAATACACACTAGAACTCCAAAATCAAAGATTCAATAGGTTTGAAACATAGATTCACCAATCTCTATTTACCGAGATTAAATTAAAAAAATTGCCAAGGAAAGACAAACACTAATTTAACATTTCTGAGTCCCCAATAGAGTCACCAAAAATCTATTGGTAAACAAATGTGTCTTCAACCAAAACTTCCAAAATTACTCTTATTTGCCCAACAATGAAGACACAAAAAGCTACCAACAATCAGGTCGCTTTCTCATTGCATTGTGCAAGCACCCTCTAAATTTTATATGGTATAGCTCCCTGATTACATATATAAAGATTGAAATTAAGAAATGATTTTGACCTAAAAGTGAAGGCTACCCACACTATTCTCGGACAAGAGGAAAATAACTATTACCTACTTCACATAAACATTTCATGGCCAAAGTAAAGATATCCAATCCTTTACTTTGTTACAACTAAGAACATAAAAGAAATCATGAATATAGATTAGAGATACACTTGTAACTCCTAAACAAAATTAATGAACAAGGAAATAAAGATCTTGAAATACTCCATGATTCACACCATAACCATGAAATTAAAGATTAACACATAGTTTTAATATCCTTCAAGATATCTTCTTAGTTCAAAAATGCACATATCTCATAATGTCATGTACAATTTTCATCATTCAAAAAACTACAAGCAACCAAAACTATTGCTTTATCTTCCCATTTCTTTCCCTACATAACATATAATCTATAAAAGTAAGAAAATGGAAATTGACCCCTCCTGTCATGTAGCACCTAGTCTACCAAAAAGTGGAACCCCCTTTGTGTTGCAAAATTCACATTAAATAAAATCTCCCACTTGGACTTGGTTTTACTAACTGTTTCTTGAAAATAACTCCTCCTTTCCATCGCGTTCAATATTGATGGCTTTATTATCTTTGTAACAATATTTTGTTTTGATATCTCTAGGATTCTTTATTTCTGTTAAAAAAAATGTGTTGGTCTTTTCTATTCATCATCCTCTATACACGATCATCATGGAAAAAGAAAATCCATTTTAAATTAGCCATATTTCATATATATACTGTTGGAATATTCAAATAAGAAGAATGCTTCTGAGAGGGGGGTGGGGTGAATCAGAAGTATTGTATTTTGACCATTAAAACTTTTAACTGAAAGTAGATTGTATGCATATAAACATATCAAACAATTATGAGAAACAGATAAGCATCACCACATAACACTTGAGATTTTGGTAACCCAGAAACCCTCTAGGAATAAGAAGGTAAAACTAGGGTGGGGATGATACCCACAAAATTTACTGCAGCAATAAGGTTTTAACCACTTCTAATGGTCTGCCCTATTAAAGGCCTACCCTTTTAAAGGCTTTACACTGTATCAATAGTGAACTAGTTAAAGGATTTACAAACACTTTACATGAAGTGTCACCCTGTTAAAGGATTTAATCACCTAGTTAAAGGATCTACAAAATAGTTGTTAAGCTAACCTATCACCATAGGATTTTCATTCTAATTGCTAGAGAATATTAGATATAATAAACCTGATAGATTACAATTCTTCGATTGCTAAATACAGGCACTTGATTCTGCTCTCTCTGATCTTGATCCTCTGTGATCTGATACTCTTTTCTCTAAAATAGTTTCCCTTTTAACACCCTTGTATATCCACTCACTCCTTTTTTATTAATGAAATTTTTTCTTCCTTATAAAGACATTCGAGGATTTAGGATTAGGTATGGATCTATGATCCATATTCAATCGCTATTTCTCGCTCATTGTTTGCACTGATTCCATTGGTTGCATGCCTTCTCCATTTTTCTTATTGGCTGCATGTAGATTGCATAGGAAATACAAAATATTCGATCTTATCATTTAATCCTTCAAGATTTCTCACATGTCAGCCATGAAAATGGTCTACATATGAATCAATGAAGTTACAAACTCATATGTACATTTTTTGTTACTCGGCACTTGCTAATTTTAGATGCTCGGAACTAATAACAAACTGGCTTACTCGGCACCTATTGCATTTTTGTATTGCTCGGCATCATTTGTGACTCGACACTTGAATATCACTCGGCACCTGTATCTACTCGACACGTAAAGTCATTCAAAACTTGAACTTCACTCGGCACCTGAAGACTATTTGGCACATGAAGATCACTTGACTGATGTTGTGGCTTGGCATACATGGTGTACTCAGCTCCAATATAGAAAGTGGTTAAGTGTATTGGTACTCAAGTGTAAAAAACCATTATGAGGTTAACATATACTTCATCCAATGGTAACCTTAGGCTTTCTTTCAATCTTGTAGGATTAGGCCACAATAGATTGAGTATTTGATGACACTTGTAGCGAAGTGTCACCTCATTAAAAATTAGTCTAATCCTTATAGAGTTAAATAGTTGTAACAATCTCTCCATGGATGATGTGAATCCCATTTTTCTTGACATGATGATCAAGGTTCTTTGTGTTTATGGTCGATGAGAGCATCCATTATGAGTACTTACAAATTAGTGTAGCATAATAATGGGAACATGATTTTCTTGATGATTCACCATATACCTGGTGTCTCTGTGTATCCTTCAAGTTCATGTATTTGGTTGAACAATTGATCAAAAATTACCCACATATAGGCTATGTTGTTGTCAAAACTCATGGAAATTCCACTGACCATGCCATCACACCAAATTTTAATTGCCACTAATATTCATTTAAATTTTAGACATTCTATCAAACAATTTGTATTAATTTATATGAATCAATGGCATGGCTCCATGGTCTGTTGACTTCACAAAATCAAAACAATGAGCTTGCTACTCATTTGGCTTCCAAGGACACATGATCACCATGAGATCTTGTTACCATCAAGGTTGACTCATGGAGACTTCATTAATTTTCACAAATAGGGAGAATGGAGTTTAGTTTTGAATTTTTATACAGTGATGTAATTGGTTCAAATGAGATTAGGTTAGAATTCTTGGTCTATCTTTTTGATCAAGGAATGTTACTACCAATAGATCACTTTTGAAATGATGACTATTTCTATCCTCTATGTTGTATTAACAAAGGACCAATTTTTTGAATTCCTTTAGATCTAACCAAATATGAGAATCTAAGAGTATCACAAGTTGTCTAGTTTTTTTTCATTCACCTTATGCACTCAATGTCTCATGAACTAGATATGGTTTTTGCCCATTCTCTTCAACTTTGATTCTTGATTATTCTACATATTATCTGACTACTTAGATGATTCTTCCTTTGGGGATTTTCATATGCTGACCATGTGTTTGGTGTTCAACTCATGGTGTCACTGATATTTACTTTAATCCATAAAGGAGAAAATATTAGATGCTTGATAAAATGTATACTTACATCACCCCAAATCACATGGCATCTTCATATTTCCTACATTGAAATTTTGTCATATATTTGACCAATAATCTCATGCTTTCTATGACCTATCCTACACATGCAAACATGATGCATATCACCAAGCTCAAAAAATTCTAAAATGATGAATCATCAACCTTTCTATTAACCATTCAAGTTTATTCTCCATATTAGATTTATCTAATCAACATGTAAACATTATGTCAAATAGTTAACACCCATTCCCTATGATGTATAAGGTTCAAGCTTATATGTCTTTCAAGATATAGTTTGTTGGTGTTAAAAAATTCCTTATCATCTATTAATCACAATCTTCTAGTTTAAGGTTACAATTTTCTTTTATCTAACCTTGGAGACTTAACCCAAAGATATAATGGTTACTAGCATCAAGTTTGAGGTTGTATCATGATGATCTTGATTCTTGTATCCTCTTGTCTATGGCTTTACCCTAATGTGCATTTTCTTTTTATTAACACTTGGGTTTATATTGTGAATGTTGAGTTTCTAACAACATTTTCTAAGAATGATTTCTCCTCCGAAGAGATATCACATCTTCCATTCACATGGAGTTATCATTTATGAAAACCCTTTGAAAAATTGCTATATTTCCTAATTGTCAAGGTTACTCAAATATATAAACCCACTAATTCTCAAGCACCCAGGTTTATGCACTTTTATATTCTATTAAATTCCACCAAGAGGAATTTAGATGAAGTTAGATGTTTGCAAACCTCAACTCCTAAGTCTATATGCCTCAACATTAGATAG
This sequence comes from Cupressus sempervirens, assembly GCA_028749045.1. Taxonomy (NCBI): domain Eukaryota; kingdom Viridiplantae; phylum Streptophyta; class Pinopsida; order Cupressales; family Cupressaceae; genus Cupressus; species Cupressus sempervirens. The sequence continues at coordinate 327,966,853 of CM053790.1, forward strand.
GGAACTAAGAAGACTAGAATTTGATCCTTGAAAATTGAAATCTAGACCACCTTTAATACCAAACTTGCAAAACTTTGGAACTAATCAAACCCTCTAAGCCACTAAATTTCACCTAGTCATGTCTTTGAATTAAACTTTGAATCTAAAGTTGAACTTTAAACTAGGGTACTTGTATCTGCATATCAAAATTTGATTTTGAACCTTGAACCTCAAAATTGAGCTTCTAGACTATTAAGTTTGTACTTATGAAATTTTGAATTGTTAAACCTTGTTCAATGTGTATGAAGTGGTTCAAAACCACTTTGAGCCTAGCTCAATATAGTTCCAAAATTACAAAGAGAAGCCTTGAACCCTGGGATTGAATACTTTGGTCCAATGTCCTAAAATTTCATCTAAAACCTATATTCCACAATATGAATTTAAATTTTTCAATATAAACTAGAGGAGAATTATTAGGAAGACTAAAATTACAAGTTCAAAATTTCAGTTCAAAACACCAACTAACATTGGCTCTTAGTAGGGAGCATGAGCTAAAAAGTGTATGAAGAATCCAACATTTCTATGTAAAATAACTAGTGCCTAGTTCATTAGGTAGAAGAGTCAAAGAACATGACAAGAAAGAGGGGATTTTTTCATGGAGAGTATGGAAACAACCAAAATAAAACTCCTAAACTAAAAATGAACAAAAAGGAGCTAGGACAAAACAACCAAAACAAAAAGAAAACCAACAGCTAAACAGAAACACAACTTTATTTACAAAAAGATAGGCTAGCATCCTATACCTCTAAGAATGCATCCACATGCTCATGGAAATCCATTGAATGGTTCAAAGAAATATATGCTAGTGCATAGAAGCAATTGATATGTAGGATGCACCACTATTAGTAGACATCTTGCGATAACTACAAAGAGAGATTCAACAACTATGTATTGCAAGAACTCTTCTTCTTTGGGAATATGAATTGAGTGACTTATAAGAGAAATATTCAGGGGTTTCTTTGTAAGGATGTCTATATCAAAATCTAAAATCAGATTTGTTGGGAGCTTGACTTGTACTTCTGTGTAACTAACTTCATCGTTAAAATAGAATTCCTCCAAATTAGGGAGAACATTAATCAATTTATCTCTGTAATCAAATGAGCAAACCTCCAATTCCACTATGCTTTATGTAACATGGTAGGGATGAAAGGCTTTACCATAGTTTTCAATTCTACCCCATCAAGATTCGTGAATGTATTAGGTTATGGAGACTCCTTACCATCAGTAAATGTTGACAAAACTAAAGATTGTATAGTATGACCAGTCACATCTTTTGAAAGGTTTCCTTGCTTCATCACTACTTAAAATTATTAACATCCCCATGGCTGAGATATATAATCAAATAAAAATTATTAATAGTGAGGAATATCACATGCTTCTTCACCATTCATCAATTTTCATCCTTGCTAATACACCACATCATGTTGATTAGAATTAGTAACTAGAAAGATATTAGAAACTTCAAAAGTAAAGCATTCATGTTTTGAAAAAATAATAGCCACTAATAACTCTTTGTTTGACTCATATATAGAAAGTCCTTCTCTTATGAATGGCATGCTCAGGCTAGTCATTAGCTCCTCTAATTGAGAAACACACTCCTTGACATTTTCAGTATGTGAACATTAGAATCCTATCATCTTTAAAGAATCATCTTTAGCTAAGAAGGATTCTTGGAAATCATCACCAATAAAATACTTAGATTTTGAAAAAGATAAATACTTGGAGTGGATTTGGTTACTATTAGGACACACCTCTTTTATGTATGTTTCACTTCAATGTAATTTGTTTGGCCATAAAAGTAGTCTTTCATTTGTGGAGTCTTTGTAGACTTTAGACCACTAAGAATCAAGTCATCTTCCAACTTGATTTCTTCTCTTTGTGCATCTACCAAACTTTGCACTCCAAGACATTTTAACCAAAACCTAACTTCAACCTCCATTGCAATAGTAAAGATGCCTCACTAATTTCTTTTATTAGGTTGGTGAGCTAGAGGAATTTTACCAACACTTAGGGAGAAATCTATTCTTGTAATTCTCCAAAAATGTTTGTTTTTGATCTTGTGACAGATATGACATAACCTTGGTTATGTGCCTTCTCTTATATCTTTATCTTCATCAGCTTCCCATTGCCGCCTTTTATTTAATCTATTATAAAATTCAACAAAAATCTTTTTCTCTGCTTGATTAGGAGACAATTTATTGCATTCTATCATATCTATCATGACATCCTCAATTTTTTTCTATCATCATTATCTAATGGGTCATGCTTTACAAATCTATAACTAGATAAGCTTGTAGAGCTATTGGACCAATTAATTAATTGTGTATTGTCTTTGATTTTACACAAAATGTCATATCATGATCAATTAGTGTATGCTGAGCTCATTCTAGCATTGGAGATAGTTTTCTATATTTGTAAAACATTATAGAGTTTGCCTAGTTTAGAAGACAATGTGTATCAAGTTCATTTGGGAGATAAAGGAAAGTTTGTGGAAGATGAGTGTTAATCAAGCTCACTTGGTTAATGAAGAAAATGTTGGATGGAACTAGTGCTAACCAAGCTCATTTGATTACAAAAAGAATTTTGTGTATATGCAGTGTTAGACAACTTTACTTTGTTAACACAAGAAAACCACTTTGAGTTAGTGTCTACCACGCAGGGTCGGCCAACAAAGGGTTTTCTTTTTTTGGCATATTATGTTCAATTTTGTTGTCTATTGGTTCTAGTCGACTAAGGAGATGAATATTAATTATTCTAAGTTATATTCTATCTAACTTGACAATATGAAAGATATAAATATAAGGTCAAGCTAAGTTTTATAAATGATGAATGCATGGAAGATAATTGAAGATTTAATGATGCTAAGAGGAAGTGAATTAAAAGGATAAAGAAAAATATCCCATGTATGCAAAAATCTAACCTGTTGGGAGCACACGTAAAAAAGAAAATATTAGTAGCATGCACATTCAAGATTCAAATAAGATAGATAAACCATTAAGTCTACTTGAGTTTTAAAAAAAACTATACAACCAAAAAATTAGAGTCCTCACATAACCTCAAAGTAGCTCAATAAGGGCACCCATAAGAGGCCTTGTTGGTGTGCATAAGGGTGAGGGATGTAGATGTGCTCTCCCAAAACACAACTATTGAATCCCTTGAATGATAAATGATATGAAAAATGAGATGAGTGAATCTAAGACTAAATGAACGAAGAATACCTTCAAAAAATTTCTATGAGTGAGCCAATCCTCAAAGGATTCTAAGATGTGAGATGGAAAATGCAAAGAACCAAACTTAGTAATGATAATCTAGAATGAGATGAAAGCATAAATTCAATAAATCTAACATCTACCAAAAGGGTTAGTAGCAAATATGAAAATAAAAAAAATCACTAAAGAGCGCTAGCGCTAAACTAGCATGATAACAATGCAAATGAGGGAGATAAAAAATGCTTGAGACAAGGGCTCTATTTATAGGTTTGAGAGAGACCTTGGGGAGGTGGCATCTATGTGGCATACACATAGGTGCCACAAGGGAGACATGTGGGCTAAAGGACAAGCCATGCAAAATTCAAAAAGAGCCTTTAATGGTTGAGAGGCTCAAGTGTGCTCACACATGTGTGAGCAATCTTGGGGGAAGGAGTGGGGGACAAATGTGTAAGAGATGTAAGAGGCATAAATGAAGTGAAAGGTTTATTGGATCAAGATCTTCTCACACGTGTGAGAAAACACTTAGGGGCTAAAAGGTGTTTAAAAAGGTGCTTAAGGTAAATAAGTGAGATTAAACAGTGGCTAGGCTTAGAAGGATGAGAGTGATGGGTGTAGACTAGGTTTTAGAATAGGATTAGGATTAAGCTAAATAAGATTTGACTTAATCATAGGGTTCAAGAATTTAATGGAATGAAGGGAATTAAATAAATAGAATTTATTTAGGGATTTATGGAGCACTATACATTAAATAAATTTAATACATTAGGGGGTGAAGAATTTAAATTAAATTTAAATACATTGGTGAAATGAATCTATTTAATTAAACAAATATAATTAATTAATAATTAATTAATTATAATGTCATAGGATATATTAAATTAGTTAATATAGTGTTTAGGACAATTTTAAGTGTCTACATATCCTTGTAAAGCTGAAAAGATATATTTGATCAAGAAAGATCAAGCATACAAGCTAGAATTGAGATTTGTAATTAGCAATTCAGTTGGATCAGAAATTAGGTCATCTCATTGTTACTCTCTAACCATTGTAGGAGTGATCTAAATCTCTTTACAGAGTTGGGTTAACAACTATTTTTAAATCCTCTAACAAGGTAGCATTTCTACTAAATTGTCAAAAGGCCTCTAATAGGGCCACTCCTAACCTGGACTCTTGTTCCTAGACCCAAGGATAAAAATGTAATTGCCACAAAGTGGATATGCAAAAATAAGCTAAATGAAGATGGAGAAGTTTCCAAAAATAAAGCAAGGTTATTATGTAAAGGCTATTCTCAAGAAGAAGGTATTGATTATGGTAAAAAAAATTCTCCTATTGCATGATTAGAAGGTGTTTGAGAATTACTAGCATATGCAGCCCCTAGAGGATTTAAAGTTTATCAAATGAATGTAAAATATAAATTCTTTAATGGAATTCTTGATGAGGAAGACTACATTGAACAACTTGAAGGGTTTGTAGATCCTAACAAAAGAGGCATGGTTTGCACAATGCATTATATGGTCTCAAGTAAGCTCCCAATGCTTGGTATGAAAGACTTCATAACTACCTGGTACAAAATGGCTTTTAAAGAATAAATGATAACAGTAGTTTGTATGTCAAAGAAGGACCAGACAAGAAGATTGTGTTAGTAGAAATATTTGTTCATGATACTTTATTCATGTGAAATGATGAATTATGCAAGATAATTTTAGAAGTAATGAGCAAAGAATTTGAAATGTCTATGTTTGGAGAGATAAAATTCTTTTTTGGATTGCAAATCTAGTAGAAGAAAAATGGTACATACATTACTCAATCTAAATATATCAAGGAAATACTAAAGAAATTTGGGATGGAAGATTCAAGACAAGTTGGAACCCCTATGTCTATTGGACATAATATTTTCAAAAATGATGATTCCAAAGAAGTAGGTCAGACCACATATAGATCAATGATTAGAAAATTGCAATATGTAGTACATACAAGGCTCGATATTGCATTAATAGTCTGTATGGTGGCAAGATTCAAAGAATATGGTTTATGGTACAAAATAGGAGGCAATTTGGATTTAAAAGTATTCATGGATGTTAATTGGGCAAGAAGTATTGATGACATAAAGAGCACTAGTGGTGGCACATTCTTTCTTGATAAAAGACTAGTGTCTTGGACAAGCAAGAAACAAAATTGTATCTCTAAGTCCACAACAGGGGAAAAATATGTGGCAACAGTAGTCAATTGTTCTAATATTATTTTGTTCAAATAACTATTGACAAGTATGAAAATAAAGATCAAGGATCTAGTAGTCATATATTGTGGTAACACTAGTCCAATCAATATATCAAAGAATCTATTAATGGATACCAAAACAAAACACATTGAGCTATAAAATATCATTTCTAAAGAGCATTGGTGCAAGATAATGAAGTAAGATTGGAATATGTGAATAAAAAAGAAAAAATTATAGACATATTCACCAAGCCATTACCCAAGGATGCATTTCTATATCTAAGAGGTAAGCTAGGGATCATTCCCCTATTTGAAGCTCACTAAATGAAGTTTAGTGATGCATCAATTGGAGCATGTTGAAGATCAATTAGTTGGTGCAATGTTAACAAGGGCATAGTGTAAATGAATTAGTACTTGAGGTACATTGATTTTACTATTTATTGTCTTTTGGATGAGATGTCAAAGAGGGAGAAGTTTCCTATCATGTCTCATAGAAATTTTGTAAAGAAATGTCAAAGAGGGAGATGTGCTTAGTCTCATATCAAGGGAAAATTTTTCTATTAGAAGAAGTTGTAGTAGACAGAGGAAGAAAATGAAGGTAGAAAGGGCTTACACTAACAGAGGGAGTTCTCATGGATGAGAATTATAATGAAATTAAGAATAATTCATTACTTTATTCTTGCTCTAAAAATTCCATTGCATTGTGACATGTTGTGTTTCCATCAATACAAAAGAGGGAGATTGTTGGAACAATTGATTAATTGTGTATTTTCATTGATGTTACAAAAAATTTCATATCATTATCAATTAGTGTATGTCGAGCTCACTTGGGCATTGAAGATAGTTTTCTGTGTATTTCGATCATTCTAGAGTTTTCCTAGTTTAGAAGACAATGTCTACTGAGTTCACTATAAGTGTTAGCCAAGCTCACTCGATTAATGAAGAAAATTTTGGATGGAACTAGTGTTAACTGAGCTCACTCAGTTACCAAAGAAACTTTGTGTATATGTAGTGTTAATCAAGTTCACTTGGTTAACATAAGAGAATCACTTTGAGTTAGTGTCTACCAATATATTAAGTTCAATTGTGTTGTTTGTTGGTTCTAGCTGACTAAGGAGATGAATATTAATTATTCTAAGTGATATTCTATTCAACTTGACAATATGAAAGGTATAATTATAAGGTCAAGTTGACTTTTAGAAATGATGAATGCATGGAAGATAATTGAAGATTTAATGATGCTAAGAGAAAGAAAATTAGAATTCTAAAGAAGGATATCCTTGTGAAGCTAAAAAGATATATTCGATCAAGAAGGTTCAAGTATACAAACCATAATTGAGATCTATAATTAGCAACTTAGTTGCATCAGAAATTAGGTCATCTCATTGTTACTCTTTAATCATTGTATTAGTGGTCTAAATTTCTTAATAGAGTTGGCGTAACAACTATTTATAAATCCTCTAACAAGGTGGAATTTCTATTGAATTTTCTAAATAACTCTAACAAGGCCACTCCTAATAGGGTGATTAAGTCCTCTAACTAGGTGACACTTAACATTCTATTTTGTAACCTTTAATAGGGTTGGCTCCTAATAGGGCTTACTTTAGAAAAGTAAAAATTAGTAACTAGTTACAATTGGTCCACATAAGTATGTATGCACAAGCTCTAAGACTTCTTTAGAATGATAGTTCTTGCTTTTGAAACTAGGCTTTCCCATCTTACCAATTTGATAGTTTTTACATAGACCCATATTAGATTTTCTCAAGCTAGGAATACCTCTTACTCTTTTAATTTTGCTTAATTTGATTATATTATCAAAGTTCACATGACGTAATCTTTTGTGTCATAACTAGCTTTCTTCTACTTGAGCAATGAAACATGAGCTTTCACTAAGATCTAGGTAGATTAGATTACCTTTTTTTTGATTGCTAGATCCAACCAAATTTATTTTTCCATCTAGTAGTTTGGCCTTCCCATTCATAAATTATAGCTTGAATCCAATGTCATTTAATTGTGCCACACTCCATAGATTGTGTTTTAGTCCTTCTACCCAATAAGCATTATCACATATAAGTTCATTGGTCAAAGAGATATATCCTTTTTCTTTTATGCAACAAGATTCAATGTTTCCAAATCTCACACTACCACCATCATAGTATTCCATGTGTTCAAACTTTATTTTGTCTCCAATAATATGATGTGAGTAGCCACTATCAATAATCCATGTATCATTTTTGCTAACATGAGAAGTTAGTGCCATCTTATCTCCTTCATCATTAGATCCATCTTTTATAGTAATATTTACCATTTCATCTTCATTGTTATCAGAATCTTTAACCATAAAATGAGATTTATTATCTTTTTCCTTGTTTGAAATCCTTCTTGCCTGTGTACTTTTTCTTTTTCTTTTCAACCTTGTTTTCTCTATTTGGGCACCTAGCAACAATGTAAGCAAATTCTCCATAAGAAAAGAAGATTAGAGGAATCTTACCTTTGTACTTTCCTCTTCCTTTAGAATATTTCTTTACAAGTATGACCTCAACAACTTCAAGATCACTATCAAAACTTTCTTCTTCTTCTTCACTCCTTGATTTATTGGTGTTTGATTTCTTACTCCTTTTCTTGAGTGAGAGTTTGGCTCAAATGCAGACTCAATACCTTTGGAACTAGGAATATAGTTATCATAGTTATCTAACTCAAAAGATTTCAATGTTCCAACTAGAGCATCCAAAGTTATATTGCTATTTGGATCGCATCTCATTTCTTGAATAGCAGAGACTCTATTTTCATAGATAGGAAGAAATTTTTTGAGTACCTTTCTTACAACTATTTTGTCATCAATGCCTCCTCCAGATGCTTTGATTGCACTCACACTTTCTTTGATTCTTTTGACATATTTTGCAATGTTTTCATCTTCTCTCATCTTCATCTAATCAATTTGTCCTCTAAGGTTTTTGGCTTTAGCTCTTCTTACATTATCATCTCCTATTTATATGTCTTTTAGTTTGATCCACATTTCATGAGCTATAGTACAAATTTTGACTTCATCAAATTCAACATAATTAAGAGTAGATGCAATGTCAATCATCATGATGTTATGATTTTTCTTTTCAGCAATATCTTCAACTGATAATGTTCTAGTAGGAGTTTTATATTTAGTATCAAGATACTTACAACCTAAATCACTGATAGTTTCTAGATGTAACCTCATAAGTCCTTGCCATGTTGCAAAATTATCTCGATTCAACTTGGGAATCTCTCTTCTATAAGACATCTTGATCTTTAGCTTAGGTTCTTGAAACCTTCTCTGCAAGCACAAAGTGCTCTAATATCAATTGTTGGAAATATAAGAGGAGTAATTGAGAGGGGAGGGGTGAATTAGTTACCACTAAAATAAATCCCAGATCCCTTAAATGTTAGTACAAAATGAACTCGAAAAACTAAACTCTGTTGATGCTTGACAAACTCATAGAAAATGTTTGAACTCGATAAATACTGAAAATGCTCAGCAAATACTTAACATGAAAATCTTAAAATATTATCTATGATTAATATTATTTTAAATTAGGTGTAAACATATAAGAGAAATATCATGAACACATTTGACACCAATATTTAAAGTGGAAACCCAATTTGACAAAAACCACTAATTGCAACTAGTTATTGATTTTCACTCTTTTAAAATGAGCCTTGTTAGGACCCAACCCTATTAAAGGTTACAAAATATACTATTAGGTGTGATAATGTTAGATGATTTAATCACCTTGTTAGGAGTGACCTTGTTAGAGGTCTTTGGATAATTCAATAGAAATTCCACCTTGTTAGAGGATTTACAAATAGTTATTAAGCCAACTCTATTAAGAGATTTAGATCACTGCTACAATGGTTAGAGAGTAATAATGAGATGACCTAATTTTTGATGCAACTAATTTTTTTTATTATAGATCTCAATTTTGGCTTGTATACTTGATCCTTCTTGATTGAATATATCTTTTCAGCTTCACAAGGATATTTTGCTTTATCCTTCTAATTTTCTTCCTCTTAGCATCATTAAATCTTCAATTATCTTCCATGCATTCATCATTTTTAAAACTCAACTTGACCTTATATTTATATCTTTCATATTGTCAAGTCAGCTAGAATATAACTTAGAATAATTAATATTCATCTCCTCAGTCAGTTAGTACCAACAGACAACACAATTGAACATACTATGTGAAAACAAGAAAATCCTTTGTTGGCCGACCCTGCTTAGTAGACACTAACTCAATACAATTTTCCTATGTTAAAAAAGTGAACTCAATTAACACTACATATATGAAAAGTTTCTTTTGTAACTAAGTGAGCTCAGTTAACACTCATCTTCCACAAACTTTCCTTTCTCTCCCAAGTGAACTCGATAGACATTGTCTTCTGAACTAGGCAAACTCTGGAATGCTCGGCAGACACAAAAAACTATATTGAATGCTCGAGTGAGCTTGACATACACTAGATGATAATGATATGACATTTTGCACAACATCAAAGACAATACACAATTAATCAATTTTTCCAATAGCTCTATAGGCTTCTCCAGTTTTAGATTTGTGAAATATGGCACGATAATGTTGATAGAACACAAGTTGAGAATGCCATGATAGATATGATGCAATGAAATAAATTGGCTCCTACTGATGTAGAGAAAAAGATTTCTATTGATTTATATAATATATTAAATAAAAGATGGCAATAGGAAGTTGATGAAGAGAAAGATATAAGAGAAGGCACATCAACCAAGGTTATGCTAGATTTGTCACAAGATCAAAAATATACATTTTTGGAGAATTACAAGAATACATTTTTTCGTAAGTGTTGGTGAAATTCCTCTAGCTCACCAACTTAATGAAATAAATTAGTTAGGAATCTTTACTACTTCAATGGAGGTTGAATTTAGGTTTTGGTTAAAACATTTTGGAGTGCAAAATTTGGAAGATGCACAAAGGAAAGAAATCAAGTTGGATGACAACTTGATTCTTAGTGGTCTAAAGTTTGCAAAGACTCCATAAATGAAAGACTAATTTTGTGGACAACAAGATTACATTGAAGTGAAACCTACATAAAAGAGGCATGTCTAAAAGTAACCAAATCCACTCCAAGTATTTATCTTTTTCAAAATCTAAGTATTTTGAATGATGAAGATTTCCAAGAATCCTCCTTAGCTAAAGAAAATGCTTTAAAGATTATAGGATTCTGATGTTCACATATTGTAGATGACAAGGAGTATGCTTCTTAATTAGAGGAGCTAATGACAACCCTAAGTGTGCTAGTTATAAGGGAAGGACTTTCTATATATGAGTTAAATGAAGAGTTATCAAAAACTATTCTTTTTTCAAAACATGAATCATTTTCTTTCTTTTCCTATCCTTAGAATCTATCTTGATATTTTTGGTGATTCTTATCTAAGCTTCTTCTTATTTTGTAAAAGATTCTACTTCAGTGTCAATCTCTTCTTTTAATAATGCAACAATATTTTCATTAACCATATCACATTAAATTTAATAGTCAACTACTATTACCTATGCCTTCCTTGGCTTCACTACCTATAAAAATGTGTTATCTGTGTCTACTAAGAAATATACATCATTTTAATGTTCCATTACTAACTCTTTTGATATTCTCATCCTTATCTTCACTCTTTGTTTGAATTCTTCAAAATATGTATTCATGAAATTTTCAAAATTTTCTTCTAATTGAGTTATGCATTGATTATTTTTCCTTATCATTGGTTTGTCATGTTCCCAAAAACTGTTCCCAATACTAGGGAAATACTTCTGAATGTAAAATAAAATACACATAACAAGTGATCCAAGTGTACATATATAATTCTTTTCCTTCCTAATTAACATCAGGTTTTCTTCTAGTTATAGTTTTTGTAATTTTACAAGATCATATTTGTGATCTTCCATGGCAATCTTCCATGCCTGATCCACTACCATACATGGCACATTATTCAAGCTTCTCAATTTGATAGAATTTGTGAGAAATCACCCTAGCTTACAATGTAATAAATGGATTAGAAATGTTTGTGATGGAGAATCTTCATTCATTTAACTTAGCTCCTATATTAGCTTGAATTTTCTCATGACTCGGCTATCACTTCTTCTTATCTAGAGTGGGATAACTTGTAACCTTGTGAATCATTTTCTTAGTTATCTTAACTAGTCCATTGTGTAGCCAAAACCTCATATCATGGAACCCAATCAGTACAACCTTAATCCATTTGATCTTAAAATTTATTGGAAACTCTAGGGTATGAGTTATCCCTTTCTTCTCAAAATTTTTGAATTCATTCTCCATAACTCTTTGACCACACACTTTTCATATACCTCTCAAATCTTGTAATCATCTACTTCTCCAATATTGCATATGTAGAAACTTTGCACACCATGTATCATGATTGCCTTGGGTGGCATTGAGGATAACACACCCATTGAGTCACCTTTCATTGCAATCTCTAGAATAGGACAAAATTTAGGTGGAGGACAAGTGTCACTCCTTACTAATTTAGTGTTACTAATCTCTACTCATTGACTCTTTCTTGTGGATGATAAATCTTCTATGTCTTCTATGTTAGTTTTCAAATTTTTTTTTTTTAGTATAACTTAGCAGCACTAGATCTTTACACGATCACATTTTTGTTTTAGATTTTCTCTTAAGTTACATTAGGATCTTTTTTTGTTGAAATTACTCTTGTGCTCTTGAACTTTGTATGCAAGGTATGGAATCATGTCTTCAAATTTTGATATATACTTCATTCTACTTGATTTAGGATCTCCATTAATGCTGTTTACTTTGGTAGGTGGAAGCCAGCTATCTTACTCGATATTATGCCTTTGAACTTCTCCATTATAGAACTTGGTCTCTTCCATCTAACTTGACCTGTAAATGACTTTGGCTTCTGAAATACTTGGTTAATACAGTCAATCTTACTAATGTTTGACACTATTAGTATAAACTGATTATTTTGCATTGGTTCTTTATATATCTATTCTTATGCATCTTTAATTATGAAAATATGAAATTTATCAAATTTTATGTTTGGAACTAATGTAAGATGAGCCATTAAATATATAGTTCCATACATACCTTTCTTTATTATTTTTAGATGATGTGATCACTTTCTCGATTGGATTGGGTGGTCTTAACTCTATTTGTTCCATTGTTTCGATCTTCTTCCTTTTTCTTCCATGTCTAATTCATCTCCTTCTTCATTTGATCAATTTCCACTTTTCCTTTATCCTTGGGTGATATCAAGGATGACACACCCATTGAGTCACCTTTCATTGCAATCTCTAGAATAGCACAAAATTTAGGTCAAGGACAAGTGTCACTCCTTACCAATTTAATGTTACTAACCTCTACTCCTTGACTCTTTCCTATGGATGATGAAGCTACCATGTCTTTTATGTTAGGGTTCAAAAATTCTTCTTTCTTGATAACTTAGCACCACTAAGATCTTTACTTGATCACACTTTTGTCTTATATTTACCCTTAAATCACCTTAGGATCTCTTTTCACTCAAATTTCTCTTGTGTTCTTAAACTTTGTATGCAAGGTATGAAATAATGTCTTCTTATTTTGATATATACTTCCTGCTATTTGATTTAGGTTCTCAATTAATGCTATATACTTTGGTAAGTGGAAGTTATCTTTCTTGGTTGATGTTGTGCCTTTGAAATAGGTCCACACTATTCATCTCAATCTCTTCCATCTAACTCAACGTGTACATTAGTTTGGCTTCTAAAGTACTCGGTCCATATTGTAATACTTGATCAATATAGTCAATTTTATTGATGTTTGACACTATCAGGTTAAACTATTTATTTTGCACTAGTTGTTTCATATATATTTTCTTATGCATCTTTACTTATGTAAATATTAACTTTCGCACATTTTATGTTTGGAACTAATGTAAGATGAGTCATTAAATATATTGTTCCATACATAGCTTTCTTTATAGTTTGAGATGATGGATCACCTTCTTAATTGTTTGGGTGATCTTAACTCTATTTATTCCACTATTTCCATCTTCTACCTTTTTCTTCCATGTTTGATTCACCTCCTTCTTCATTTTATCAATTACCACTTTTCCTTAACCCTTGGTATGATTTTTTTTTGGTACTTGAGTCCTACACTTTTTGTTTGAATGTCCAAACTTGTGACATTTGGAACATACATTGTTAGTAGAATAATTCTACCTATGATTGGTCCAATAGGGCATTATCTTTGATCTAAATTTATATGCTCTATTTCCATAATTTTTACAATTGTAACAATAGCCTTCATATCTATTTGTAGTACATGCATTCTTCATTCTTGATCTACACTCATGTATTTGATGTCCTTTCTTCTTGGAGTAAAAGCAATAACCAATAAACATAGGTTTAAAATTTTGCATACAATTTTTTCTTCTATAGATATTAGAAGTATGACTAATTTTTCCATAGTGATAACAAGTAGGTTTTGTTGGGACTCAAAATTGAAACCCTAATTTTGAGTACCATTCTAAAAACTAAATCAAATTGAGCCCCTATAAGTGCTTTTTGTACACATGTACCTGACCATCACTTTGAGGCCTATGTAGTATTTCATATTTTTAACACCTTGCATTGAGTATATACATGTGTCCCATGATGAAAATTTTCCATTCGAAATCATTTCCTGAAGATTCATTTTGAGCATTGCTTAAATTTGTATTTTAATTTAAGTGTCAAATAGTGATAGGAAGCCTAATTTTCAAATGACTATCTTATGCCTGATACATTTTCACAAGTCACCACTTTAAGAGTGTTTACCATGCATATCACAGAAATATTTTGGATTTCAAGTCATTTCAATATGATTTGACTAGTTTTTGAATCCTTCAAAGTTGGTTGTTTATTGTTGTCATGATGATGCACATTTCTCAAAATTTTGGGAAGCCCTATTTGACTAGTTATAACTATGACCCAGTTGACTAAAATGAGAATATTATTTTTGCATTACATTCTAGGGGTTAGACACTTGCTAAGTTCTATATTTGAGCCTATGATGAATTCATTTGACTAGTTTTCAAATGCGATTCCAAATGTAATTTATGAAGTTTCACTGGTGTCTAAAAGTGCAAATTGATCAGTAACCCTCTTCGAGATGTCATAACTTCAAATCTGTGATAGATGATACAAAATGGATTGTACCACTATTTTCTACTTTGAAAATATTTAAGTTTTTTTTTCCCAAGTCTTGATAAATCTACTTGCACAATTTCCTAGGCCCATTCCATTCATGAAATTTATTATTTTGTTACTGTTCCTAGTTCTACAAATCCAAGTACCCAGTTTTGAATGGCCACCAAATTTTCCTAGTTAATTGTCATGAGCCCAAATAATAGATTTATACTCTCTACATGTCAATAAATTAATGCTCTAGTTTTGAAACCCTCAAGTGGTCATTAGACCTATTTTCAAAGCCAAAACAAAATACACTTTATCATTTTAAAACATGTTTGTAGGCAGGCATTTTCAAGTGAGCAAATTTAACGGTTAATATATTTTGACCTAGATGTCATCATGAGGTGAAATCTGATAGGGTAAAAGAATGTAAACTAGAGACCAAGTATGTATGATCTTAGGGACTCATTGTTTGTTTGAGTCAGTTTTTAAAACTAGTTTAGAGGCCTTTTGACACAAAACTTCCAATTTGCAAAAGGTTGGAAAATGAGTTTTGAAGTGATCAAACAATGATTGATCTTGAATATAATTAGTTTTTATGCAAAATAGATCAATTTGAAGTCTCACTTGTTTGAAATGAAAAAAAAAAAACCTCTAAAAATTGATATGACATTGTGGGTTGAATATGATTTCAAGAAGTTATAATGGTTCAAATCATTATAAGAATATTTTGGTATGCATATGTTATCAAACTAAAATCAAGTGGAATTTTGGATTACATACACATTGGAGGTAAAAGAGGATTTTTTCAATGTGATTCATCCACATGAATTGTAGCCTTGAGAAGGAATCTATCTTGAAATGGAGACTCATTTTCTTTAAAACTATATTTGTGCCTATATATTCCTAAAAGTGTAAAAATCTTGTTTTCACCATGCAAATGAAGCCTATTTCGATGCCATTTGGGTTTCTCAAATAGTGTTTCCATAATCTATAAAAAATAATGATTGGCCTAATAACATTATTGAATGCTCAAGTCAAATTGGAGACATATTTGTAGGTGGATGTTTTTTAATCTTATTTCTCATCTCAAATGGATGCATGTAGTCAGACAAGAAAGTAGAGACTCTTGGTCAAAGGGAATCCATTGTAGAAAAATGTCCTTTCTTTAAGTGATTGGCATGAAATCAATATGAAAATTCCAAGAGATCAACTATATTTTCAACCAAAACCTCTGCAGTAGCAGCCCAAGAAAAATATTTATCCAATTCTTGATACAACATTAATCTATAAAAACTCATTCCTACACAAAAAAAGTTTTCAATTCTACTCAGTCAGTAGTCTGTATGATAACAAAAGCATTTAGTCATGGAAAACTATGATATAAACCAAAAAGGTAGTAGGATGTGAAACTTGCATATAGTTCATTACTTAACGAGCCATCATAACTAGTAATGTTATAGAAAGTGATGTCTTGGCCTTTGTATAGTAGTTGTTGAATTCTGAAAGGGATGTTAGTTAATGCATGATATGCAAAGACCAAGACAAAATTTGAAGTTTCTCCACCAAATTTTTGTGCTAGCGAATGAGAGGAGTTAGTGGTTGAGTTTGAATCAAAATGACAATTAACCTTCATTTAAAATAGGAGCATCATGGGCACACAAAGGGCTATGTATGATTGGTGATAGTGAAGAGAAGTACATGCATCAACGAGGATCTAATTTTTCTTTGTGCTCATAAGAGTTATGGTTGATATTTTTTGATGGGAGATCGCAATCCACAAATGAGGCACTCCTATGGTGGATATTGGCGTAAAGTTATTAGTGACTATGATCAATTTTCTTTTGTTATTAGTTTTCTACATACTAGTTGCATCACTTGTTTACATTGGTCACCTCACTATATTCAATGTTTTGTAGAGTCTAATATATAGATGATGAAAGGTTTAACTTTTTCCCCATATTTTCTTGTATAAACACATGGAGAGGAATGACTTTTAACCATCACCACTTAACTCGTTAGAAACATAGCTAGCATCTTCAGAATTTAATAGGGACTGATTAAGAGGATTTTGATATATTGAGAGTTGATCATTTCTATTTTTAGATAAGAGAAATGAAATGATGAAGAAATGTGTGAAAGATGAACACATAAAAATTCTTTGGTCAATCTAGTGGTTTTTCATCATATTTGCTAGTAAGAAAGATGAGGTGAGGCATTACTTGCATCGATGAGTGAGTTTTTAAAACTGATTCAAAGAAAACAACTAAAAATCTCATCTACAAGACATTGTAATCTTCCATTTATCCACATAGAGGAACATTACCTTAGTAAATTGCACAAATCTCTATTCTATGAGATTTTGGAAATAACTATGACCCTAGCCATTATTAATGAGCAGAGGAGATGCCCCTTTTCATTTAGGAAGATCATTGATGGAAATTGATACATGGAGGCTTATGATATTTTAAAGAGGAATTTTGGGACATATACCCCACATTCATCACTTGGTGGACTTTCCAGTTGTTTATATACCCAAACACTCAACTCTAAGTCATCTTAAATGCATGTTCTTTTTGTGATTGGAGACCCTTCACATGTGGGGCCCACAGCCAATTAGAGCATGACTAAAAGAATTTTAACTAAATGTGGTAATGACTAGATGATGACATGGGAACCAAGGAAAAACTAGAGATTGACATGTGGCATCTAGGAAGTGAATAGAAAAATGATGTGTTGTAGTAATTTCCAAGGCTAGTGTAGATTTTGTGGAGATAATGTGGTGAAGTGTAGATCGATGCACTAGATTGTACCACATGGTGAGATCAACGATTGTACAAAATAAAGATGCTTGAGTGTTAGCCAAAGTGAGAATGTGACAAGGTCACATGTGGCATATGTGATGATATGGCTCCACATAGATGGATGCTCTATATTGTGCCATGTGGTAGAAACTGAAGGTCATCACATTGTCACAAAATGAAGATGACACATGGCAGTGTGTCAGAGGCCAGTGAGCAGGTAGTAAACCAATCACGTGGTGCCACATGGTGCCTATGTGGAAGAAGTCTCAAGAGGATGATGATTGGATAGGTGACTATGCGAGGATGGACCAATCATATCATGACACCTATCAAAAGTGGTCAACTAGGTTTGACTAGATGCAAGATTAGAGGGAAAATTCAATTACAAAAAAGTTAATTTTTTTTTCCTTTAAATCAATGTGAAAATTTTTAAATAAAACTAAGTTTCATTTTAAAGTTCAAACTTTATCATAAATTTAAATATTTGTAAAAATCAAATGCCATGTAACTTTTACACCTGGAGTTTCAAATGGATTCCTTGGGCATGTCCTAGGGAGTAGCAAAGGACTATCATATACCAATGAAAAGGTCTTAGAATGAAATTCCTAAATATGGTATTTTGTCTACATAGGAGGTCATGGGTAAGAATTATACTAGGTTTTGTCCAAGGTACTCAGATTTTAGTAGGATTCTACTTTGGGTAGTTCACTTTCAATTTGTGGTCTAATGGTGAAGTGGGTAGCTACTAGATTTTGAGATATTCATAGCAGTAGTATTATTTTGCCTCTACATTAGTTGGTCAAGGATTTTGGCATCATTTTATAATATATCTAATATTTTATTAGAAAAGGGCTTTTATCATCTCTATTGAAAGATATTTTAAGTTTGTTCAAGGCAATGATGGGATTTGATCTATTTTTAGTTCTAGAGAAAACAACAAGGTTTTGTAGCATTAATGGTCAGAGATTCAAGTGGAAAAGTGTCAATTCTATATCAAATCTAGTATTTCCCCTCTTCTTTTATTTAGTTCTTTCCTCTCTCTTTCTATAGGGTTGGATGTTGTTGGTTCCAAACTATTGAGTGGAGCTTTAGCTGTGATACTACCATTTTTCCTCAACATTTCTCTCTTGTATATGAACATCATTTAATGGAATTTTATGTACAATTTTGATCTATTCAATTTTTTAATGATTTATTTATATGCATCTTGAATGTATTGTTTCAAAGAAATGAATACAAAGAACACCAAACTCTTTAGTTTCATTCTTATTCGTGTCTCCTATCTCTGTTGTCTATAATGTTTTGTGGTTTAGGAACAAATGGATTAAACCCATTTATAGCTCCTTAAATTTATATGTCTCAATAATCTTTTCTATTGGAACAAGAAGCCAAGTAAATGCTTGATATATTTGATAGGGTTGCAGGTTTCATGAGAGGGTATCTGGTATGTATGATGATTTTTATGAATACTAATGTCTAATTCACAAGGTGATAGGATATATTTGATACTGTATTATATGAGATATGTCACAGATATCATGGATTTATATTTGTGATTTGTGGAATTTCTCAATAGATAAGACACTAATCAACTACAAGATCAATGTGTTCTTGTTGTTTCACATACGGGTTTTGCGATATCAAATTATAATCAATCATCCATTTCCATTTATGTTTAGGAGTTAAAAGGATGCCCTTACTCAGCTTGTGTATTTGATAGGTTTTGTAATTTTCTACTACATTTCTTTGTCATTGCATAAGAATAAGAGAAATAAGGGTTTTATTTGCTTTGTACAAATTCAAATGTGTGTTTTAGCTATTGGTACCATATAAATGAACTTGAGGTCTACCTACCTAGGTCTTGCAGAGCTTGAAGTAGAAGAAAGAGGTTTCCCTATAGTTGGCCTTAGTGTCTAAATAGATATGTTGAACATGGAAATTGGCTACCCCTAGATGTATTTTTTCCTATCACTCAGCTATTCAAAAGCTATTAATTCAGGAGCCAACATATTTTCTCTTTGATTTTGTATTTCTTAGTTATCCACTCTTGGATGATTCTCCTTTCTTGATAGATGAATGTCCTAAAACAATAGTGTTTCCATATGACCTCATCAGTTCTTCAAAGAATTTTAATGCTTCATTTTGCTTTTTGAATCTTTCCACAAGTTCTTTCTCAATTTTTAGTTCTTTCTTTAGTAGATCCTTCTATGATCTTAGATCTTCTATTTACAAATCCTTTATGGTCAACTCCTAATTTACAAGCATCACTTGATTCATTGTGTCTAGTTAAGTATTTGTGACCTTTTGTACATCAGATATCTTTTCTTCAATTCTAGTTTCTATTATCCTTTTCTCTCTTCCTCAACTTTCTTCTTTTTCTCAATCACTTCACAGTCTTATTGAATCTCATGTTCCCTCTTTAGGCCCCTAACTTCTTCATTTAGGATACTATTATTCTCTTGCAAATTTGCAACAACTTCATCCTTGCAGCTTAGATTTATAGTTTCAAATAGTCTTAAGGTGCCAATTTATTCATAGTGATGCTCTTTTATTTGAATGGACAACTCCTTCCTCCTTTTTAGGGATTTCTTCAAATCTCAACTTGTTGTTTCAAGTTGTAGTATGAGATAGATGTCAATCACCTTATTCTCAATAACTTTATCTAATTTGTAAGCCTCCATTTCCAAAATCTAATCTCCAAGTTGTTAATTTTTTTTAGTGGAATAAGGCCCTAATACCAATTATTGGAAGTCTTAATTGGAAACCAAGATATTGAGAAGGTGGGGGGGGGAGGGGGTGATGAATCAGATTTCTATAACACTTTTTTCCTTTTAGGATTTCGTAGTGCATTTACCATATTTACCATCTCATATCTAATTTCTTATGTATTCATAACTTATAAAATCAAATGTAAATAGTAGATAGATCTCATCTATCAATCATATGACACAATGACTTGGTTTCCCATAAACCCTACAAGGTGAAGGTAAAACTATAGTGGGGATGACACCCACAAATCTTGATTATTGCCGTAATAAAGTTAACTTGGTAGGGTTCTAATGTTTGACCATGTCCAATGATCTACCCTATGAGGGGTTTTCCTTGTTAAAAGATTTTGAGATTGTTAGATCTCACTTTGTAAAATTATTTTTACACTTACAAGAAAGTAAGGAATCTGTGAGGAGATTTACAGAGATCTATTAAGACCACTCTATTAAGAGATTATCCTTGACTCAATTTGTTAAAATTTATTTAGAACTTGATCCTCATGCTACTCTAATAAGTTATTTTTGGATCTCCTCTTTTCAA
Source organism: Cupressus sempervirens (assembly GCA_028749045.1). Lineage (NCBI taxonomy): Eukaryota > Viridiplantae > Streptophyta > Pinopsida > Cupressales > Cupressaceae > Cupressus > Cupressus sempervirens. The sequence continues at coordinate 327,987,619 of CM053790.1, forward strand.
TCTGATTGAATCTCTGATCTGATATAGCTTTAGTATCCTTTACTACTTTTACAGGGTTTCACAATCTATTCTACAAATAAAATAACCTGACTCTTTTTCCTTCTATTCAATGTTCACACATTCATATTTAAATTGCACAAATAGCTTGTTCACTCTTTCTCATCACCATCAATCATAAACTAGGTTTTTATTCTGCTCTACTTAAAGATTTTAAAAAGAGATTTCTAGATGCTTCTTAATTTTGCCTCTTCATTTGATTGGTTCATAATAGAACATAGGGACTTATGATCTAGCTTGTATAATGTGTAATAACCTTTATAACAACCTCTACAAGTATTAAATAACTTGCCATGTTATCTTGAATTTATTTACCTCAAAGTTTGTATCATTCTTGATTGAATGTTAGTTCTACGTTGCTCGGCACTAACTATCTATGATATTTGACATTCACTATATTTTTTGCTAATGCCTAGTCTCTACTATGCTTGGTACCTTCTATGTTACTTGGGATCAATGTTCTTGAATTTCCATATAAACATTAAAATTGTCTTACATTGAAAATACTTGGCAACCAAAGACTTTCTGGGCTCTGATAGAGCTCGATACTTACATGTATATTTACAAGTCTATATATGACTTAGCCTATATTGAGTAGCTTTTTCATAGTGATGACCATTAGATTCTTCCTTGTATATGGCTAAGTGTTTGACACTAATAAAAAACATGTTTTTAGAGATATAAACACTTACATGGAATATATTTTTTATCAAAGAAGTGATTTGTGTAGTTTAGGCATGATGAGCTTACAAGGAAATATATTTGGAAAGTAAGTTTCTATTTGATAGTGTTTATATATACTTGTATTATTGAATGAGAATAATATTAAAGTTATTTGGATAGTGGGTCCTTTTGTCTTCCTAAATAAATCCTAATAGGATAGGAATTTCTTGATAGAAATTCAAAGTCTCCTAATAGGGACTAATATGTACTAATTGTATTTTATTGACTCCTAATGAGGTCCATCCTTTTAGAAGGAACTTTAATATTAGTACATCATCTTGTGGATACCATCCCCATTGAGGTTTTCCCTCTAATATAGGGTTTCCCTAATTAACAGATCTAGTGTTATTGTGCATGGTTATCATTTTTTGGTTCTTGCATCTACTATTTACATATTTTTGAATTAATAAGGGAATTGAGATTTATTTTAATTGCGTAATTGATTCACCCACCCCCTCTAAGTTATCTTGGTGCACTTTAATTTCTAACACCTATTATCCTTAGGGACATATTAAATTTATTCTAATCAATTGAAATGACTCATAGGAGATCATATGGAAACTTTAAACCCATTATATGATAACATATGAAGTTGTACAAGTCCTAGGATCCCTAGGAATAGACGTTATCATGGAATGGGTTAAAAGGCATCATGGGGTATTGTATAATTCCTTTTAACCTATTCTATGATAAAATATATCCCTAGGGCCCCTGTGATCCCTAAGGACATATTATATTTATTTCAATCAATTGAAAGGGCTCGTGTTATGAACCCTTTTGATTGATTCGATGTGAACATATGTCCCTAGGGTTTTAAGTGTTGATAATAATTCTTTGACTATATATTTTCATTTATTTCACAAAAATTTTATACTCTAATTGAGAACTGCTAGTTGGCACTAAGCTTAAAAAAATCTAGTATCAATCAACCACAGTTTAGTGAAGACTACAAGTTCAATGACCATTTGTAACCGAGCTAGGTTGGTCATTGAAGGAATTCCAGTGCAAACCAAGTTAGGTTGTTTTCCAAAGTAGTTCAATGTAAATTAAGTCATGTCAGTTACCAAAGACCTTAGTGATAACTAAGTGACTCAACTTTAGTGCAAGCCAACCTACATCAAAATAGCTTTCTTTAATATTTGGTTTATGCAAGCCGACTTAATGTATGTTAATTGTTTATTTGTAAGGGTATTCAAAATGACTTGACATTGTATTTTATATATATGAAAGGTCAATTTGTGGATTGAAATATGAAAGTTGTGAAGAAGATAAGATGCATATTAAGAAGGATATTTGATTAAGGGTAGAACATACAAGGAGTTGCAAAGAATATTTTTGTCAGAAAGGATCTAGGGGATAAAATAGAACAATTATATGAATATGAAATCTAGTTTCTTCATCAATAATGCCAATCATTGTTACCTTTTAATGATTGTGGCACTGAAGAAATCTCTTAATGGAGTTGACTTAACAATCATTGTGTAAATCCTATAACAAGGTGGCTTTTCTAGATTGAAGTGTCTTAATACCTCTAACAAGGCCATTCTTACTATGGTAGTTTAAATCCTTTAACAGGGTCACACCTAATAGTGTGTTTTGTAACCTTTAACAAGGCTAGCTCCTAATAGGGCTAACTTTAGAAGAGTGAAAAGTTGTAACTAGTTGCATTGGTGGTTTTCCCAAATTGGGTTTCCACATTAAATCTTTGTGTCTCTTATGTTCATGTTCTTTTCTTATTTATTTATCTTTCTAAAACTAAGTTACTAAATGTTAATGCACATTAATATTTAAGGATTTCTTTGTTAATCGAGTTATAATGGATTTCTAGTTTTAACTGAATAGTGAGTTATAAGAGAGTTTGTTTTAACATCTAAGGGATTTGGAATTGTTTTAGTGTGACTTATTTACCCCTCCTAGTTACTCCTCTTATATTTCAAACACTAAGTACCCCTACAAGTTCATATAGTGTCATCAAATGGATCAAAAGGGGTCATAGGGTACCCTATGAACCATTTTGGCCCATTTGATGATAACATATGTCCCTAGGGGATTAGGATCCCTTGTGACATATTATATTTATTCTAATTAGTCAAAAGGGCTCATAAGTTATCATGTAACCCCTTTAACCCATTCTATGATAATATATAAACTCCTAGGTGTGTTAGGACCCCTAGAGAAATATATTATCATAAAATGGGTCAAAAGGGGTCATAGGGTATCATATGACCCCTTTTGTCCCTTTCTATTATAACTTATGTCCCTAGGGGCACTATCACTCCTAAGGACATATTATATTAATTCTAATTGGTAAAAAAGTCTCATGTTATGACCCCTTTTGACTTATTCTATAATAACATATGTTTCTATAGGTCTTAAAACTCCTAGGAGTTCATATGTTGTCATCGAATGGGTTGAAAGGGGTCATAGGATACCCTAGGACCCCTTTCAACCCGTTTTATGATAACATATATCTCTAGGGGCCCTATGACCACTAAGGACATATCATATTTATTCTAATCGGTCCAAAAGGCTCATAGGATATCCTATAATTCATTTTGACTAATTTTATCATAGAATGGGTCAAAATGGGTCAAAGGATATTGTATAACACCTTTCAATAAATTAGAATAAATATAATATGTTTCTAAGGTCCTACAATCCTGAGGGATATATGTTATTGTAGAATGGATCAAAAGGGGTCATAGGATAGCCTATGGCCTCTTTTGACCCATTTGCTTATGATATTTGAACTCCTAGGAATTTTAAGACCACTAGGGATATATTTTATAATAGAATAGGTCAAAAGGGGTCATAGGATACCCTACAACCCCTTTTAACCCATTCAATGACAACATATGAATTCATATGGGTCCTATGACCCTTAGGGACATATATGTTATTATAGAATGGGTTGAAAGGGGTCATAGGGTATCCTACAACCATTATCAACATATATTTTCAAGGACAGGGTTGAAAGTGGTCATAGTATACCATATGAGCCCATTCAACCCATTCCATGATAACATATGAACTCTTAGGGGTCCATGGACCACTAGGGATATCTACTAACATGAAATGGGTGAAATGGGGTCATAAGATACCCTACGACCCCTTTCAACCCATTTGATGACAAGATATGAACTCCTTGGGGTTCTATGACCCCTAGGGCCATATTTTATCATGGAATGGGTCAAAAAGGGTCATATGATACCCTATGACCCCTTTTAACTGATTAGAAGAATTATACTATGTTCGTAGGGGTCCTATGACATATAGGGACATATGTTATCATAGAATTATTAAAAAGGGGTCATAGGGTATCTTATGGCCTCTTTCAACCATTTTCGATGATAACATAAGAATCCCTAGTGGTCTTATGACAACTATTATCATATGATACCCTATGACCCCTTTCAACCCTTTCCATGATAACATAAGTTATATAATATAATATAATATAATGCTATATATATATATCCTATAAACTATATATATTGGATATATACAACAATTTATAATTAAAAAAAATCAAAAGACTATATAGTAATGTTGATTTGTCTCAATTATACAACCAAAGAGACACATAATTGACCAATACAATTAAAATGACATGGATCGTGCATAAGAAAATCTAGACCTCTCGTTAAATTTGAATCCACACCCTCCAATTCCATTTCTCTCTTCATAAGTTTTGGAGCCAAAGTATTAGGTATTTTATTAGGTGTGGTAATCACAAAACCTATTCGACCAACTCTAAAAACATGATTCCACAGTGTATAGGTGACTTCTTGACATCAAAGTGGTACATGATGACTTTTAATCTTAGTGAATTTTTTGAAATAAAAAAGTATTTCTTGAGTATTTAATCATCTTTTGAGCAATATAATTCTTATCAAATTATGACCTCAATAAGCAGTTATTAGTTTCTTTTAAAAGAAGATAAAGTTCAAGTGGTGTTTGACATAATTATTAAAAAATAGCTATAGCTTTTCAACCATAGGATAATTTTGAAATCTATAAGATGTGTCACATTCTAAACTTAACCCACTACAATGAAACAAACTAGTGATTTTTTTAGTTAGTTAAGTTGGTCAAATGCAAGACTATTTTTTCTAAAAACATTGTAATTGAAAATTCATAATTAATTATTATCTTTGAATACAAATATGCAAAACTAGGTGTCACATATGGGCATGAGTCTACTTATTATATTTATAATCTTATATAAAAATAGTATTCTTTGATTTTGATTAAGGTGTTCAAACACACACCTACTTACTTTTTTCCTAAAATTTCATAGTAGTGCATTAAAAGATTGATTTTTGATTGATCAAATTACATTATTTTCAAACAAGACCTAGTACCTTAGAAACTAAATTCAATTTCCTACAGAACCTATTCGCACAACTTTCTAATATAAACTTAATAACTACTTAAAAATTGCAAGTCAAGTTGTCATAAACCTTATTTGGTGATTTTACTCTACTACTTAAGAGTATAGTTTGGCCCACCACGATCCTACGCATGCTACTTAAGGGTATAGTTTGGCCCACCATGATCTTACACATGCCATATTGTCCAGATTCAGGTCCTTCAACTCATCAATTATAGTCTAAGAGGCACTTAGACTTTGGGATATTCATCAAATTGGACTTATAATAATTTCTAAGATTTTGATGATATAACCCATCTCTCTCAAGGAGTTAGGCTTCATCAAATGTGTGATCCCTCAAAATCATTTTTTGTAATCTATGAGATTGTTTTTTTGGTCAAACATTTCTTTTTTCAACTATTAAGAAAAATATTTTAGAAATATAGCTAAGTAGGATGAAGTAGGGTTGTCATTTATGGAAACATATATCTCAGGATGAGATGACAAAATGTACAATTAAAGATCTCATAGTTTATGAGAGAAAATTATCTAACTCTTAGACAGTTTTGGGTAATGCACAATCTATAGAGATATTTGGCATGTGTGTAGTTACAAATAGGTAATATAAAGTGTCCTGATGATGTAGATAAGTGTACAGTTTGCTATGGATAATATGGCATCAAATATATTTGTTTATCAGTAAAGGCAATGAACAGATCAGAAAATAGCACATCAGTAAAAGGTAAATCAAAGGTTAAGGAATTATTTTGGATATGAAATAATTACTTAAATAATTAGGGAAGACATCCTATATTTTAACCCTATGTTAGCAAGATTTAATTTTGTAATATGCCAAGCATGTGAAAGCTAGGAGGTCGACAAGGACATAGTTTTGTTAAAATGTAACATATAAAGAAAGATAATATTTTGTGAAGTTAAGTGTAATTATATAAACTATGTATGCAATATGAGAACTTATGTAAAGACTATGTGAAGTGAATTTTGATCTAAGATTAGAGATATACAAAGTACATTAGTTAGTAGTAAAGAGACTTTTGTATCTATCTCTTTTGTATATAAGAACTACATTGTATAATTGCATGTTTAGGTAGTGGGCTCATCTTGCATACATTTTCTAATACCAACTCTTAACAGGGTTGAAGAAATCCCTAACAAGGTTGAGGCTTTTAATAGGGTCTAGTCCTCTAACAAGGATTGAGACACTGTATGTATTTCATAGACTCCTAACAGGGTCAATATCCTTGACATGATTCTTTTGTTAAGTGGATCATTTTGTGGGTACCACCCCCACCAAGTTTTTCCCTTGGGAAAGGTTTCCCTAGTTAATAAAATGGTGTTATGAGTTCTCTTTGTGTATAGATTTATTTACCATTCATCTCTATTGGTTTACTTTCATATGCATGTTGTAAAGTAATTAACATTAGTTAGTTGAGGGAAAAACTTTGTAGAATATTGATTCATCCCCCAGTCACCCCCCCAAGTATGATCTATTTCTAACAATTGGTATTGGAGCCTATTTACTCATAAGAGGCTTAACACTTTGAGTAAGATCCATATGAACATTGAATAGTTACAGAGGAATATTTAATAAGCCCTTGAGAATATTAATCTTCTTACTGAAGAAACAAACAACCTGAAAGAAAGGTATGAAGATGCAAAAGATTATATTAAAAAGTGAAAGATAAGATTGATCATCTCAAATCTAGAAAAGAACCTAAAGAGGAGACTATTTATAATGATGAGGTAGAAACCCTAAAGAAATAAAATGAGATTTTGAAACATGAGTTAAAGATTGTTGAGCTACAATTGAGATTGAAGAAAGATGCTAGAAAGATTCAATTAGATCTAAAATTTGAGAATACAAATTTAAGATCCCATATGACACAAGTGACATCTGAATTAGATTCTATTATAATAGAGCATGTAGAAGTAGAGAAGTACAATAATATTTGGAAATGATAATTGATAAACAAAAAATAGATAATTTATATTCTAGTAGTGAGAAAATTTATGAACAAGTATTCTATCAGAGATTTTATGATAAGATAGGTCTTGGATATGTTATTGGAGAAAAATCAGCAAATAAAGTTGAAGTTAGAAAAGAACCAAATTCAGTTGTTGACACCCCTTCACCTAAGGAGAATGATTATAATAAGATTGAACCAAGAAAATTTGTAGAAATGCGTCAAGAAGTTGAACAAGTAAGTCAACCTAATAAATATGATGAACCCAAACAAATAGAGAAAGTTGAACCACCTAAAGAAGTAAGATATGAATTCAAAGGTAGATTCTTTACATGTAATTAAGTTGGTCATATGAAGGGAGATTGCATAGGTAAGTCTTGGAAACCAATTACTAATTTCTATTGTTATAATTGTCATAATTTGGACATAAAGTAGTAGTTTGTAAGAAACCTAATTTTGATAGTAAAAGTGGCAATATTAGAATGTTTAGGGATACTAAGCCTACATGTAATGAAAGAAGGAGATCCTCAAGAAGATATAATGAAGGAGAAAGAGTTAATAGGACAAGGAGAAACATTGTGTGTTACAAGTGTAATAATTTTGGAGATACTTTTCGAGGAATTGTTGAGCACCATTCAATCAAAATGGACCTAATTAGAGGATTACAACTATCAGTAATGCAACAACTTTGGTCACATTGCAAGATTTTGCAGAATATGAGGAACATCAATAGGAACCCAAACTATAGAAGAAACAACATCAAAAATGACAAATGGAATGAAAATATAAATAGTAGTAAAAAAGAACCACTCAAAGAGAATGTTAAAGAATTCAAGGAAATATTTGTGAAGGAAAATGATCCATCAAGTTCACATATAATTTTAGAAGAAAAATATTTTGATGCACTTGATGCGAGATTGAAGTCATCCATTGTGCGTGATTCATCTTATTTGAATCAAGAACTTTTCTATCAAAGACCAAGTATCAAAAAGGTAGAATAGAGTTTAGCTATCAACTTAGAAGTTGTGAAGTTAATGAAAGGAAAATTAGATTGTAAGAAAGCTCTAGTTAAAACTGCAAGTTATTTAGAGATTGCATGACGTTGCAAGAATGAAAACAAGTTTAAATGATAACATAGAACAACTTTTATGGATTGCATAGTTGTAAAATCAATGTGAAGCTCAATTTGAAAATATTTAAAGGATAGAAATAATATTGTAACATTTGATCATTTGAAGAATTAAGAAGAAATTAAGAGCAATTTGATAGTGAAGTAAAGGAAAATTTAGAGCATTTGTAAGTGTGAAGTCTGAAAGCCCTATTACGCAAAATCCATGTATATTTTAGAATTTTTAGTTGTGTTTTTAAAATTCTTGAATTTTTTAAGATGGAAAATCCCATTGTAAGTGATATTAGTGAGAGACCACGGTACAAGTTCAAGAAACACCTATCTGTGTCATTGGAAGGTGATCCTTTGGGAGCATTTTTAGAAGTTTCATCAAATGTATTTCACATAAAGGATGTAAGGGAATAAATTCACTAAAAGTTTGATACTATTGGTGACAATGATATTCTCAAGGATTTGGATGTGGTATGTAATAATGACTTATCCTTGAAGCAAGGTTTTCAAAACTTGGAAGAATTGAATATTATTAGGGACATGATTTATACAAAGTTTGATAACCATGAATGGAATAGAATAATCATGAGAAGAATAAATGAAAGAATTCTTTGGGTGGAAGACATCCATGTCATGATTGAAAATGACATCATCCATAGGATTACTAGATTAAGCAATGAAGGGATCAACCCAATGAATGAAAAGAATGTTAAGGAACTAGTTAAAACCAATCTAAAGACCAAGATAGATGGAAGAAATATGAGATTTGATTTGACTAAGGAAGATGATGTAACAATCATTAGAAAAATTATAAGTTACAAGATGAACCATAGTTTAAGGTTGAATTCTACACTTGTTGGATTTATCCATGTAGCATACCTAATGACAATAAAAAGAGAAAATGCCAATCTATGTGAGATTGTAAAGCAAAAGTTTCTAGGCAACATTGAGATTTTGACAAGGACAAATAGTATAGTTTTTTAGATTTGAATCATTGATAACTCACCTACTCTTTCAAGTTATCAGAAAGTTTCCAGGTATGCCAAACTAGGAATGGAATAGAAATAAGTGTACAATGAATTTGATCATTTATCTTTTGGACTAACCACCAACATTCCCCTTTGGGATTTGTGACATGGATTAACCACCTCCTATGTTCTATAAGTCTAGTGGTTGTATCAAGCATTAATAGGTTGATCTTTTGGTGCAATGATAACCCTAGCTTGTAACAAGTGGTATCAAATCTTGGTCACAAGTCCAAATCTCCTCAAGTAACACTAATGAGGGATTTTTGGACTAGCTACCAACCTTTCCCTTTGAGATTCGTATCATGGATAAACCACCTCCTATGTTCTATAAGTCTAGTGATTGTACTAAGCATTAATAGATCAATCTTTTGGTGCAATGACAATCCTAGCTTGTAACATTATCATTATAGAAGGTAGTTAGAGAAAAGAATCATTGAAAATATAACCAAAATGATGAAGAGTTTCCAATCTAAAATTAAGAAGAGTTTTAGAATCCCTCCATCACTAGTAGAGAAGTAAAAGGATGACATATGTTTCATGGTTGAAACTGATGTCACATATATGGAAGCAGTTGAACCCAGAGTTAAGTTTATAGACCATATGGGCTATGAAATAGTGAAGATCTTATAAAAATTTATGTGAAGATCATCCTAAAGTCTCATAGGGATAAGGAATTCCCTAGATGGGCTACTTATGATGAAAAGATAAAAGAAGTTTGCAATGAACCATATAGAAAAGACATTGAGAAAAAGATAAACAAAAAGATAGAAGCTATCTTGAAGGAGTATGGTATGACTAAAGAAGAATTTAATGAAGTTATAAGGATTTTCTTAGAAATGAAGGCAAGTGGACAAATAGAGTTATTTATAGCCACACCCCTTGTAGTGGTAGGATCTATAGAAGGAGTTATAATAGCAATATCTACTTCACAGATACCTATTTTTCCTTATGATGTAGTAGCACAAGTACAATCCAATTTGCTATAGCCAACCAAGAAGATTGATGAAGAAGAGGTTATTATTACTAATGTCAAATCAGTCATTCCTCTAACCACAAGGAAATTAGAGAGACCCTCCAAGGTAAAAAAAAAAGATTGAGTCATCTAGCAAGAAGATGACTAATATTTTGTCAAGTGGACGTAGAAAGAAAATAAATACTTTGTAGATGATTGAAATTGATGAGTCTGATGAGTCAAAAGATGAAGAATAAACAAAGGACATACCAATAGAAAAGGTAGTTGGAGGAGCAAGGATATCCATTGGGAAGAAACCTTGGAAGCCAAAGGTAGATAATTTAAATTTTAAAATCATTAATGATGACAATTTTGTTCAATTAAATAAGTACTATAGTCTCTAGAGAAACTTGGATAGATTACAACTATAAAATGTTGTGTTGTAGTTAAGAATATGGTTTTGAGGAACAAAATGTTTGAAGACATATAAAGAGAATCCCATAAGATTTGTATAATATATTGATTAACAAAAGAAGAAGAGTTTCTGAAGAAGACAATAAAATTAGAGAAAATATAATAAAGAAAGTTTGCAAAGTAAATTATGATGAAGACACAAGTGGAATAATGTAGGCTATTGAGCCCTTGTTGAGAAAAAAAAAAGAGACATCCTATTAATAGGAGGAAACTATGAAAAAGTGAATAAAGAGATAGAGGAAGCCATTGTTAAATACATGACTTTTGTACCTAGACTTGCAGAGAAGAGTGTGAAGTTGGGGGTAGAAATCCCTATGTCTATTAAGAAAAGCACACTAACATCTGCAGCAATTGAAGTCAAGGACACGAAGATGTTAGACTTATCTCTATATATCTCAATTGGGACTAACACCATGCAAGTTGGTGCCACTAAGGTTACAGTTAACATTATTGAAGATCAATTTAAGGACCTTGGGCTAAACATTGCTACAATATAACTTGACACTCTAGCTCTGATGAAGAAAAAAATGTAGAAGAAGAGAGAAGAATGAAAGAGGAAGAGAAGAAAAAGAAAATGAGAGAGTGAAGAGAAGGAAAAGAAAAGAGTATAAGATGAAAATAAAAAGAAAGAAGAAGAACAAAGAAAGAAGAAGCAAGAAGAAGATAAGAAGAGGAAGGAATAGAATGAGAAAAAGAAGAAGCAAGCAAAAATAAATAAGAAGTTGGAAGAAGAGGAGGAAAAGAAAAAGGAGGAAGAGAAGAAAAATAATAAGGAAGAAAAGAAGAAGAAGAGAAGAAGAGGAAAGAGGAAGAAGAAATCAAAAGGAAAGCAGGTAAGAAGAAGATAGAGGATGATGGAAAGAAAAAAAATGAAGAATAAAGAAGAGGAGGATGAGAAGAGAAGTGCACCCAATACATCTCTCATCCTAGATGCACTAACAAGATCAAATGATGATGATGACTAATTGTTGGCACTCACAATTGTAGCCAAAATTTTGAGCATTGTTGAGAAAATTAAGTCCTATAAATGCTTTTAAATGTCTATGTACCTGGTTGTACCTTTGAGACCCCTAAGGTGTTTAATGTTTCTAACACCTTACATTTAGTGTGTCTACATGTTCCATGATGTTAAATTTTCGTTCTGAGCCATTTTGTGAAGTCCCATTTTGAGCATTTGTTAATTCTGCATTTTTACCCTAAGTGTCAAATAGCGACAAGAAGTTGTGTTTGCCATTCAATATCTCACACCTAGAAATGTTTTGTGACTTGTCACTTTGGGAGTGTTTAGTGTCCATACCCAAGAATTGATGTTTTAGATTTTGAGTCATTTTGAGTTTGTTTGACTAGGTTTTGAATCCCTCAAAGTTGGTCAGTTATCAATGTCATGCTGATATGAAATGTTCTGTAGTGCCTCTCCCATTTGACTCGTGTAATTCATCCTGATGGATGCAACCTTGCTGATCTTTTGTTGATATGGGATCATGATTGTGACCTTGAGTGGTCTACACCGTCGAGGTGTTTGGTTTTATGTTTTTGTATCAGTTGCTTTGATTATGCTTTGACTGATCTATGAGATTATGATTTGATTTATGGTTCACTAAGGTTTGTTCCAGTGCTTACCAAGATCAATGTGGTATCATGAGGTTGTTTCATTATTACCCTGAGATGTGTGCAAAGATTACACTGTGTACTATTACCATGCTACACATGACTAGGTTCTTGTAGCAGTGGGTAGTCATGTTTATGATTGTGTTCTCTTATGTGTTTTAAGTGCCTTATTAATGCTATTTAAAAAATCATTATTAAATGCTTCAGTAATTAGAATGGATTGTTCATGTTGGATTATTTGGTTTTGTGTTGCGGACATTTACCTTGTTATATTTTTTATTAGAGAGATATTTGTTACTTATGTGATGTTTTACATTTGAGATGACCTGAGGGTCAAATGTTACACTTTGATTCCAGTATCATAGATATTAGACTACTATGTTGTTCAGTTAATCATATTGCATGATGATGCCATTTTGACATGACAATGTGTTTCATGATGATATCTGGTTATTTGGTATTTGGACATACCTCTGATTATGTTAGGTGATGGATTTAATGCTATGGTTATTTAGTTCATTCCTACGTTGTTATGCTTTATGTGAATGTGAGTGATGTGAATAGATTATTTTAATATAATTAAATAAATGGTTAAATTAGGTGATTTAATGCATTTATTGCTTTGGCTATGTTATTATATGAAATTGCACTTGATCGTGTTGTTTAGTGTGCAGGATTTATATCCCTAGTAGTGGCACATGGAGTTAGTGATTCAGCCTTTCATATTTTACCAATGTCGTCTTGGTATGGTTGATGTATCCTTAATTAAATGTTTGATTTAAACCTTTTAGTGATTATTAAATCTCAACTCATTTACATTATGTGATTTGACCAATGAGCGTGTCTATGCATTTAGAATTTTGCATTGTCGCCAAAGTTATTAAGGAGATTTTTGTGTTTTGGGTTTTCAGGCTTTTTATTTGTTTTATTTTAATTTATGGCAGCTTTTCGATAGATGAATTCCTATTTATAGGAATAGCCTATTTTCGTTTGGGTCGATTCGGGGTTTAACTAGGTTGGCTTGTTATTTCCCCTAATCGATTATTCACTCAAAAAGTGAATAAATATCCAAAAAGGAATTTAATTCTTCACTTCTCACTTTTGAATTAGAAAGTTGGAGAGTAAAACCCAAAACCCTCTTCATGAGGATTTACTGTTTTGTTTGTTGTGGGAGCTATGGGCATGGGATCGTGACGAGATTGAGCTCGTTGGATCTAGCTCAGGGAAACCTTAGATTGCTGTGATTTTTGGCCACTTCTACAAGCATTTTATTTTTTGGTTCAGATTCCCATTTTGCCCTATTGGCTGTGAGGTAGGGCTTTCCCATTTTATTGTTTCGGCTCCATTTTTGCTTCTGTTTTTGATAGCTATTTGTTTGGAGGTTGAGAACTAGTTTTCCCCTCTGTTTTTGTATGCTAGTTCTACCCAATTGGGCGGGTATGAATATCTCCCTATTTTTCGAGATGAGGGTTTGGGATTTTGCACCATTATGCTAGCTATTTCTGCATATGGTGTTTGATTCCATTTATTTTTGGATTTTTGGGGTTTTTGTACCCAAAGACCAAATGGGTTTTAATTTTGCAATTTTTCCAAATTTGGGGTTTTTACCTCGTTTTGCGTACCACCTTATTTTCTCAAGTTTTCTTGGCACAATGTGGGTTGTGGACCTTGATGATTTGTTTGGATATCAATCAGACCACCATTACACTTTTTGTTGCATTGGGATGCATGTCACATCTGTACTCCCGACGTTGTGTTTGGTTGAGTGATTTTTACCTGGTGTTATTATTTCTTTTAGACCTTTTCTTTTGTTTCATGAGTGTTAGGATTCGTGTAGAATCCATACTCTCGGATGGAGGCCGATTGAGTATGTTCATGATGTTTGGTCTTGTTGTATCATTGGGATTCGTATAGAATCCATACTCTCAAATTGAGGTCGGTTGAGTGATTTCATGATGTCTAGTATTATTGGCTTTAGGATTCATGTAGAATTCATCCTCTTGAGTTGCTTTTGGTTGGGTTTTTTATTTTACATTGTGTTCTCATCCTATCCTTGTGTTATGATCTTTGTGATGGTGGTGCCTCACACAGGAGTACATGCACATACATTTGTCGAAGGACTTGTAGGTCTCGACCATCCATGTCTTTTCTGGAAGTTTTGATCATTGGGGTTGGGATAGGAGTATGCATTCCCACAGGCACTTGTCATAAGATGAGCATGGGTAGGGCAGGGTAGCATATGGAGGGGGCCTTCTATCTCGCAGCTCGACGTTTATGGTGTTGGAGGTTGACGGAGGATAGGAAGTTTTAAGTAAGTGATAACTAAATTAAAATGTGTGTGTTAATAAATTTAAGAAAATGAAAAGATCCACATTCATGTGATGGTTCTAAGGGAGTCCCTTGAGAGTGTTTCCACACTTGATCTAAGCTTGGGCTTTTGGATGCCAAGTGACTCTCCATGATGTTAGTCCCTACTTAGTAGCCTTTTGAGAGTCTGACCAGGACCTGTACTCCTTGCATTGTCTTGGGTTCTTGGTTGCAGCCATCATACTATCTGGCATGAGTCTTAGCCTTGGATGGCATTTTGTGTGTTTGTGGTTGGATCATTATCTCCATCAACATGGTGGGTATGGACCTATGGGCTCCATGTGGTTGGGGGGCGTAGCTACCTTCACCACTGCTAGGGACCGGTGTACAGAGATGGTCTTGTCCTAGTGCGACCATTGCTAGATGTTTTCACTTGATACTTCGGGTTCCAGAGTATGCTTTCATTGGAATGCTTGGATATCCTATTTTGATGATGTTAGTTTACTTGACGCATTCCCATATTATGATGTTTGGCATATGATTAGATGATGTGAATTTTTGTAGTAGCATATCTTTTGCTTTTTGATGTTCAACATTTAATAAGTGATGTTATCTACTTGTAGGATTATCTAATGCTTTACTACAAGCATGTTAGATTTCCTTATGTTTTTTTTGGTAGCATGTTTAGTAGTGACGTCCCTATTATGACAGTATTGACGATTGGATTAGTGGCTTGGGATGTTACATGCAGGGGATGGCTAGGATCCATGATGGTCTTATGATGCTATTGACAGTTGGGAGGAACCGCGCACTTAATTTGGTTGTTTAGTTTCTTCTGGTATTTTTGTACACTGCAATGTTGCACTTAGTATGTTCATTACTACTATGGTTTAGATGGATAGATGTTCCTCTTTCCTTTCTGTTGTTTCTCTCGAGTGTTCGTTCCTCGATTTGCATCGATCCGGTACTCCCTAGTGTGGAGGTTTCCTTGTTTTTAAGTTTTTCATTTGCATTTTGTTGTCATGCTGATTTGTTTTCTCATGTGGAAAGGTAGTTCCTCATGTGAGAATGTATTTCCTTGCATGAGAGAATACACTTCCTCATGTGAGAATGCAAATCCTCGCACAGTGCATAGGGAATCATCGCACGAGAGTGAAAGCCCTCGTGCAATGATCAGAAGTCCTTGCATGAACTTGCAAACTTTCTCGTGTGCAGCGGTGCAAGATCTCGCATGAAACTTGAGACTAGTGTACTATCTTGTGTGAGAAATAGGGGCTATCTAGGCTTGTCAGATGAAAGTTCAAAAGTTGGTTTTGGACACCCTTTTGGTTTTTACACCTTCCTAGTTCAAAATAGATTTTCTAGGGGTTTAAAATATATCATTTAAGTATAAGGAATTATATTTAATTCCTTATACTTAAGATATATTTTAATATATGCGACAAATCTTTTGAGATAGGTTTCAGACCTCTTGGAGACAAGTTAAGGATTCTAGGAAATTTCAATGCTTCAGAAATCCAGACTTAGCCAATTTTCAGGGCTTCAAGATTTCAGGCTTAGCCAAATTTTAGGACTTTGCATTTTACCCCAGCTTGGTGTTTTGTTGATGAGTGGTAATTTCTTGAGCCCTCATCTTGTTTGTGGTGGTTGTTGGCTTTGGTTCACATGTGTTAGTTTGGTAGTGGCGTTCAGAGATCTATTGGTTGCCGAGATTGTGGTGAAGTCTTCTATTGTGATCTTTGTGATCCCTGTATGATGTTGTCATGTGCATTCATACTTGTAAAAAAAAAAAAATTCTAGCTTGTATTCCATCCTTGTTTCCAAGGATCTCAGGGTGGGGCATTACATGTTCACAATTCTGGGAAGCCTTGTTTGACGTGTTATAACTTTTGACCAGTTGACCAAAATGTTAAAATTCATTGCATTGTAGATATCAGAGACTTGTTATGTTTCAAGTTTTAGCTCATGATGAATCGATTTGATCAGTTTTCAAATGCAATTCCAAATGCAATTTCTATCTTTTTACTGGTGTTAGTATTTGCAGATTGATGAGTACCCCTATTCGTGGTATTATAACTCATAATCCATGACCAATGAGATCGAATGGATTGTACCATTGTGTTTTCCTCTGAAGATACTTTAAGTGTGCCAATTTTCACATCTTGACGAATCCATTTGCACACTTTTCAAGGTCAACTCCATTTGCAAAAAATGCTTTTATGTCAGTGTTTCCAGTCTGCAAAATCCAAGTAGCCTACTTTGACCGCTCACCATTTGTGCCCAGTTATTCATCATGAGCCCAAATTGTAGATCCATATTCTCCTCATGATAGAGAACCAATTCCCCAATTTTTGTTCTCCTGAGTGTCAGTTTGCCCAGTTTCTGAAGCCGATTCTGAACCCAATCTAGTATTTTCTGACATGTTTTCTTGCAGGTAGTTCTAAGAGGTCAACTTTGACAGCGAATATCTTTTGACCCCAAATTCATCATGAGATGAGATTCAACATGGTACAAGTATTTAGAGTAGAGAATAAATGTATCTAATTTCAAAGCCTTCTTAGATGTTTGGGTCAGTTGTTAAAGCCAGTCAACAGGCCCTATTAGCTGAAAATCAGAATTTGCAGATTAATGATAAAATGTGATAGAGTAGTGACTTAATTTGTTTCCAGTGGTTGAATTTGTTTCAAATCAGTGCTAGAGGGTAAATGGGTCAGTTTTGCAATTCAGGCGTTTGGAAACAAAAATTTTTTTAGCCGGACCCACTTTGGGGCTTGACTAATCTCGCCAGATTGACAAGATTGATAAAGATGTGATATTGAAAATATTTAGAGATTAAAATGATGTTGATCATTATAAAGTGCCAAGTTTTCTTTTGAAGAGTAGGGGCATTTTGTGTGGTAGCATCAACAACTAGCATCCCTCATTCTCAAACCATGATCAGTTTTCAGTTTGGTAAAAAACTTAAACCTTCAATTTTCTATAACTTTGTGAACTTGGGGTTTGTGGAAGAAAAAATGATGCAGAGTTCTCCTCATACGGAATTATAAAACCATGAAGACTCAAAATTCCTTTAGACCCATGGACATTTAAATCCATGGTCATACAAGAGTGAAATGAACAATGAAAAGTTTCCAACCTCCCATCTTGCCAAGACAAAGTAGCCCCACAAGATGTAATCATTCCACCATCATTCAATACAAGAATAGGGTGTTCCATTACACTTTTGGACATTTTATAATCGTTAGCCCATAAAATTTCCTAAATACAATACCATCCAACATTGCCCAATGCACCAAGTGCATCCAAATCTAGCTTAAGTTGAATGTCTTCCTCAAAGAACTTTGTAGTTTTGGCAAATGTCGAAATATAGTGGACCTGCAAATAGCCATAATTGCAAAATTTCTAAATTTGAAATGCTAGAAAAGATAAATTACCACCAAAAAAGTAAGGTAATGAAACAAGTCATGACTTGAATTAAGCTGGAACAATGAATTACCCCTACAAATACCCATACGCCATGGAGATTAAAGAGTAGGGAAGCCATTTGAAAAGAGAAGCTAAGGCCACAAAGATTTCTCTGCACCCTTAAATGTTAGAATCCTTACAAGAAAGTGTACTAGATGGTGCAATAAATAAGTGTAATGAACGATTTGGTTTCCATGATGGATGGAGTAGGGACATTCTTTATAACAAGGGAGGCATTAGAGGAAGTCAGCTTAAAAGACATAAAGAAATTTAGTTAGCATAGCCATGAAAATAAAGAGAAAATCCATGTATACAAAGGAGGACTTGCGTGAAAAGTAAAGAAGTTGGAGGTGAACTTGGGAACTCAGCAAGCACCTAAGAAGGTATATATTGGTAAGAAATTGCCTCCTAAAATTAGGAAAGATCTAATACGCCTGTTAAGGAAGTATAGACATGTGTTTGCATGGTCATATGATGATTTAAAGGCTTATAGGGAAGATCTCTTTCAACATGAAATCCCTTTGAAACCAAATGCTAAACCTTTTAGACAAAAGCAAAGGCCAATAAACCCAACCTTGGCTCCCAAAATGCAAGAAGAATTGATCAAGTTAAGAGATGCTAGGATTATAAAGCCTATTAGACATTCTTCTTGGGTATCCAATCTAATACCAGTAAGAAAGAAAAATGGAGATATAAGGTTATGTGTTGATTTCAGGAATCTCAACATATATTCATTAAAAGATAATTATGGTTTACCCAATATGGAAGCCATGTTGTAAAGAGTCACTGGTTTAGAATTGATGTCCATGATGGATGGGTTTTCAGGATATAATCAAGTAGTTGTCAAAGAATTAGAATAGTTTAAGATTGCTTTCACTACTCCATGGGGTATTTATGTTTATGTCAGGATGCCATTTGGGCTTACCAATGTTGGGGCTACTTTTCAAAGGGCTACAGATGTGGCTTTTTCTGATATTATTGACAAATTTTTGGCTATGTATCAGGATGACCATACTGCTTACTCCAAGGATGAAAATGATCATTGCATGCACCTAGAAAAGGTATTTATCAAAGCCCTCAAGTATGGTGTCTCTTTAAATCCCAAAAAATGTCAATTTGGTGTCACTGAAAGGAAGTTGTTAGGACATTTAGTTGGCAAGCATGGAGTAAGGATTGATCCTAAAAGGGTAGAAGCAATAGACAAGATTTAGAAGCCTAAAAGTGTTAAGGGAATTCAATCATTTTTTGGGCAAACTAATTTTCTCAAAAGGTTTGTGACTAACTTTGCAGAGATTAGTAGGCCTATATCAAGAATGCTAAAGAAAGGATCTGAGATAAAATGGGATGGTGAACCTAATATTCCATTTCAAAAAATTAAGCAAGCTATTAAAGATGCCCCTATTCTTAGAGCTCCAAATTATGACAAACCAATGCATATTTTTCTTTTGCCTCTTTTCACATTGTTGCTGCAGTATTGTTACAAAGAAATGAGGAGGGTTATGAAAAACCAATTACATTCTTTAGCAAGTCATTGCAAGTAGCTGAGCTGAAATATGATATTAATCAAAAATAGGCATATGTATTGGTCAAAGGAGTGAAGGCCTTTAGATGTTACTTAATGGAGCTACTGTTATTGCTTTTGTTCTTACTGCTATTGTGAAGGACATCTTTTCACAATAGGAGGTATCTGATAGGAGGTGTAGGTGGATCAATAGAATAGAAGAATTCAATATTGATATTCAAATCACTAAGTTGGCTAAAGGTCAAGGTTTAGCAAGGTTGATGATAGAAGCTAATTTGGAAGCAAATCAAATCAACCAATGTGATGACATCTATAGAGATGACCTTTGTGACATGAATAAATCTGTTTGGTACAAGAATGTGATTTATTATTTGTAGAATATGAAGTCCCCACCAGAATTAACAAACAATCAAAAAATATCTTTGAAGTTGCAGGCTATAAGGTATATTATAGTGCAAGGATAGTTATTGTGGAGGGACATGGAAGGAGTACTTTTAAAATGTGTAGATGAAACTAAGGCTATGCAAATTTTAAAAGATATGCATGAAGGTGTGTGTGGAGGTCATTACATGGCTAAAACCATAGCCCACAAAGTCCTTAGATCTAGTTTTTGGTGGCCAACACTTTTCAAGGATGCTCATGAATTGGTTAAGACATGTGATACTTGTCAAAGATTCAGTGGAAAGTTGAAATTTTCTAGGAATTTACCATTAAGACCTATAGAATTATAGGCACCATTTCAATAGTGGGGAATTGATTTCATAGGTGAAATCTCAAACAAATCTAGTGGTGGACATTCTTGGATTCTAGTGGCAACTGATTACTTCACTAAATGGGTTGAAGAAATCCCTACCAAGAATGCTACAAGAAAAGTGGTGATCAATTTCATCTTAAAAAATATTATAACTAGATTTGGTTGCCCACAAAAGATAATAACTGATAATGCTACGTGTTTCAGATCTGATGAATATAAAGAGTTTTGTAGAAAATATGGCATTACAGAATATACATCCTCACCTTATTATCCTCAAGGGAATGGTCAGGCATAATCAAGAAATAAGAGTATACTAAAGATTATCAAAAGAATTATAGGGGAAAATAAGAAGGCATGGGATTCAAAATTTCTATTAGCCTTGTGGGATGACAGAGTTACTATAAAAAAGGCCATTCCTTGTGCCCCATTTGACTTGGTTTATGGTATACAGGCTAGACTTCCCCAGAATAATCTAAGGGAGATGTATAAATTCATTCAGCTATATAAAGATGATATCATTGATGAGATGTAACTTAGAATGGATGACATTAAATAGTTAGAAGAGACAAGAAGAGACTACTTTGCTCAGAATGCTAAGCTCCAATCATAGATGAATCACTTATATGATAAAAAGGACATTGAGAGAAAATTTGAAATAGGAGATATGGTATTAATGTGGAATGCTAGAATGGAAGATAAGGGAAAGCATGGTAAATTTGACCCAATATGGCTTGGTCCATATAACATTTGTGATAGAAATGGAGAAGATTCATATTTTTTGAAGGAATTAACTGGAGGTATTCTTGAATTGCCAGTTCATGGACAATTCTTGAAGAGGTACTTTTCTTGATGTATCTATTTTCCATGAATAGTAGTTTTAGGGTTTCTTGGTTTTCCTGTACATTCTATATATTTTGTAAATCCCTGTAAATAGTCTCTCTATACATTTTGGTTTCTTGTTTCTTGTTTCTATGTGTTGCTCTATGCTCTCTAAAAAAGTTGTCATCCCTATACCAAGTATGTGGTCTGCTCTCCCAAAGATTCTAAATTCATGCATTGACTCAAGTAGTCTATCATCGCCAGATAGAGCCACTGTTGATTTGATTTTTACATAACTAGTTTCTTTTAAAAATCATGGTAAAAAAATTAGATTTATGTTCTTTTTTTAGGTCCTAGGGTTTTAGGTTTTGGTCTCATATTTTTGATATCTTTTCAAAATCTTATTAAAGCCCTAGGTCTTGCCCTTTTTATTTTATCCTAGCACGAAAGTTTTAAAAAAGGGTGAAGTGAATATTCTTTTCCCACTTGCTTTGAGGTCATTCTTGAGTCCTTTTGAAAGAGGTCCTATCCTGCCATTGGATCTTATTTGAATCTATGATTGTCACATGCTCGCTATAGCAAGATGCTTGAGGATTACGCATAGTGAGGTAGCAACCATCGGAGAATTATGTGCGATACTAAAAAGTGAAGTCCGGCACTGAGAAATGTGTTAACATGAAGACATTATGACCATGTGTTATGTCCCAAGATTGTCAGTTTTAAGAAGAAACGCACGTGAAAAAACTCCAAAATGGTGTTACCGAAGTTCAAGTTTCTCTGGCAATTCACCAAGTCACTATCAAAAAATCCATGTGACTTGCCAATAGGGATGTAGCGAGTGCCTAGATTTTGAAGAAGGCAGTAACCTATTTTAAGGTTGATGTGATCACAAAAATTCCCATGCAATCTTATAAATGTCCACAACTACTTTCTCTGACACTAGTATTAATTTGTAAATTTTCAATCAATGTGTTTTTGTTCTCCATCAACAGAATTGAGAATTTGTCAAAGGTCACTATATCACTAATCAAAATAATACCAATTTTCTAGTAGCAACATAGCGAGGGCCCAATCATTGAAAAAGATGACATTATTTTATAATAAAGAATGATTTTGAGGATCCCGAGGAAAATACTATGCAAGCTTTGCTTTTATTTCTGTGCAAGTTGTGTCACTCAGTTTTATTTCTCGATGTCGATTTTGAGGGTTACCAGGAGGTCGCTATATCGCTAGCTGGATAGTTGGTAATTTTTTTGGTAGCGATGTAGCGACACACCTAAAAGTAACAAACATAGCAAGGCCAAGGGCATGTGATGTCATTTGAAATTAAATAATATATATGTGTGCCAGCATGTTAAGCCAGCTCAACAACAACAATACCTAGACCCACTCCCCATGTATAAAATATATAAAGAATTCTAATCATCAGATCAAGCATGGATCAACGATACTTATTAACTTGCTATGAAAAGATGTGCAAAGATTATGTATAGCGAGTTAGAAAATAAGGGACCCACCATTATTCTCTTAAAAGTTGTTTCAAATATCTGCCACATGATCAAAGCAAAATTAGTGGGCATCACTAGTTTGCTATAGAAAGGTTCTTGAAAGTTATGTATAGTGAGGTAGTGAGTTGATGACACATGTCCTCAGTCATCCATGGGTCCAATTTGAAGTGCCAACATTGAATGAAAGGTATGGATGGAGGTATTTTATTGGTTTACTGCCAGTGTGCTAAGAAGAAAAGTGAGTCAGCCTAGTTTTTATTCTTGGATTGTAGGATTTTTCAAGGATCAAGGGTGCAAATTTAGAAGGAAGTGCGATGCCACTCTATTTTTCTATTATGTGCATTTATGATGAACAAAAGTTTCGTGTGTGGGAGAAACAGAGTATAATACAGGAGATTTTCATTAGTTCCAGTCCCACGCAAACAAAGATTTCACGTTTTTTGAGCACAAGAGCTTGTTGATCATATTGTGTTTAGCCTGGTATGAACATGAACTAATTCCTCATATGTTCAAGAGAAACTATAGGGGTTCAAAGAAGAATAAGCCTGGCAAGTTAAGTAAGTACTCATATATAACCTCTGTAACATTCCAGTTCCTATTATTATGATCAAGATGCCTCCTAAGAAAGCATTTTCTGGGCAAATTAATTATATGGATAGGAATGTTCATGACGATTTGTTAGAATTACTCCCAGAATCCACCACTAAACCTGCACAAGTTAAAAAATTGATTTCTTTAAACCCTAGGCTTAAAATTGATGATGGCTTATATGACAAGGGGAATTGGGTTAGGGATGCAACAACTACACAAATTGGTCTTGCCTTGTTTAAAAAGTGGTTTTCAAAAAGGAATTTTTTTGCCCCGCATGCTAATGTCTGGAATTTTGATTTGCGAAAGCTAGTAGTTCCAAGTGTTTTCATGGATTATGATTTTCTTGAAGCCATTGCCAAGAATTATGACCAAGCTATTAGGGTGGTGAGAAGAAATGATGGTGTGCCTCTGATCTCAATTAGTCCTAAAGAAATTAGAGAGGTTTTTCACCTAGAACCATTATCAGATTACCATGTGCCAATCAATTTGCCACAATTAGAAAATCAATACAAAGAAAATAAGGATATGATTAGGGGAGGTGCACTGAGGGCACACATTGGTACAATAAGAACTCTGCCAGTAATTACTACAGCCTCTAGAGAAACTTTTAAGAAGAGTCTTTTCACTTCTCGGGCTGTAGAGATATATAGAACCCTGTGCCAAGTTTTTGGTGAAGATGAGTAGGATTTCATGCCCATTGGCCTTATGTATATGATTATTCAAATTGCTTCTTTTGGTGTAGATGTTATCTTTGATTTTGCCTCCTTTTTGGCTAAAGAAATTCATACTGGTTTAGTTGGAATTGCAAAGGGAAAAGTGGAGAAAACTTTTGGCCACTATTCTCTATTGATGCACATGTTCTTGTTCAAGGGGGTGACATATCTTGGTAATGAGATGGAATTGAACAGAGAGGAGAACGGGGAAGCACTACCAGTCTAGTTGTGGAGCGCAGATATGACCTGGGATGCAAATAATGCTAGTTCTGTCAGATTTGATAGGTATTTTGCTTCTAAATTGAGATGTCTCATATTTAGAGACAATCCTAGAATCCCTAAGATATTAATGGACCTCCTCAGACCTATGGACAAACCCCATAACTTGAAAGTTTCACACAATTGGGGAGATATTATTCCTTACCCTATTTCTACGATTTTTAGAATCTATGGTTTTAAAGGGAGTCTTCATGTCTTTCCTTACCAAGTACCTTTGAAGGTAGGAATGGCTAAAGTTTTGTGGCAATTAGGAGGAGTAGAAGAAATGTTTTTGTTGAAGAGGCAACTAGGGTCAATTTTCCCTACCTGCACAGTGGCCCATTAGTTTGTAATTACAAAAGGGGGTTGGCTTTTTTTACATAAAATTTTGTATCAGTATATGATGGTTGTCTCCCATCCTCGTTTTTGTGATTCTAAGGGAATTTTTAATCAGACCTTGAGGCATAGAATTAAGCTGGGACAGGTTAAACATGATTCATATTATCCAAAGGACATTATAAGGAATGAATTCTCATTGCAAGAGCAGGAAACTAAAAAGGAAAAATGGAGAGTTTACTCACGGGTCCTAGAATTCATTCATTTTTTTGATAAAAATATAGTCCTTTAGATAATGCTAATACATAGGCTAATAGAATAAATAAGCTCATGAGTAATTTCCCTCAGATAATGGAAGCTATGAATGAGAAGAAATATTTTTTTATTGATTCTTCTCCTGATAAGGCCAGACAAGTCACAAGGAGGTTGGCTTTTAGTCCAACTATAGGAGCTGGTCAAATAATTGTACAAAAGAAGTCTGGTTACACTATAATTCAAAATAAAAGGGCTCTTGTAGATAAAGGAAAGAAAATAATGGGATCCACCAGTATAGCCCTAGAGGAGAGACCTGATGAGCCTAGTCCCAAGAGGTAGAAGGTAATGAAAGAAGAGAGACCTCAAGTTGAGGAATATTCACCCACTCAATCCCCTTTGAGGATTGGAGAAGAACAACTCATAGGTGAGCAAATCAAGAAGATGGGATCACAGGGAGGCATCTTTATTACTCAAGTAGAATTGGATGAAGGTAACCCTCCAGAACCTCCCCTCCCAAGTTTAGACCTAACAACAGCTGATTATAGAGGTAGGGAATTGGACCTTATGTTAAAATAGGCAAGTCATCAATTTTTGGTTGATGACAGTTTTGTGAAATCTAGGGCTTTTCAGTAGTTTGCATGGAGGGCAAACATGAATATTTTTGAGGAGAAATGTAAAAGGTTGAAAATAGAGCATCTAGAAATGGATGAAGCTTCCATACAAAACCAAAAAAAAGAAGAAATGATAAAATAATTTCAGACTATAAGCCTTGAGGATGGATGGAAAATGGTGAAGGCATCTAACATTTTATTGTTTCCAAATTGGGATATTTCTGATGCCTTAGTTTTCAGTTCAGTTTCAAATAAACTGACTTTGCAAGATCAAAATTAAGGGGACTTCCAAGGCACTGCATTCATTGAAGATCAAGCTACATTGGTCAGTTGGTCATTGAGAAGAGGATCTAGAGCCACACCATCACAACTAGATGAGTCTGGATTGATGGGAAGCATAATTGTGAGAAGAGTTGCTGATACCTCACATGTGCAGGCAGCACACTAGAATGTGGATTCTTCCAAGTTTCTTTTGGCCATTGCTAAGATGGAGGAATAGGCTATGTTTGAGTTACAGAATAAATATGAGACAATTCTTGAGGCCTATAATAAGGAGGTAAAAAGGAGAATTGAGCTTGAAGACAAACTAATGGGAAAGTTCACTAAGCCAAGAATAACATACCTCTATCCTCCAATGGAACCTTTTAAATCCACCCCCCTTGTAGAAATACCAGACACACTTCAAAGGCCAGAATATTACACAGCTGAGGATTTTGAAGAAGAGAAAAACAAGCTATGGGCCTTACATGTAGAGTTAAATATGCAGTATGAAGATAAGCTTAGAAAGGCTCTAATGTATGTAGTAGATAAAATTGAATGGCCCTTATTCTATGATTAGTTGGCAAGAGTAATAGATATATGGGAGGAACTAAAAACCCATGATGAAACCCTCAAACCTATTGTTAATAAGTGGGGAAAAAGGGAGAAAGAAATCAACCCTTTTTGTTATTTAGTTATAAGGTCTTTCCATGACCATATTAAAAAAATGTATGATGTTGCTAATGATTTGTCATATTTTGATAATAGGAGAATTGCTCTGCAATTGAAAATTGTTTCTTATTTAAGAAAGAACAAGAATCAAAAATTTGATTTGTTTCCTTGTGCATTGGATAGAAAAAGTAAATTGAAAAATAAAGATGCATGGATTAAAGAATTAGATGACCTTTTCTAAATGAGGATGAATAAAGTTGTAAATGAAAAGGGGCATGCCTAGTGGGCCATCATGACTAAGGAATTGGTTAAAGTCTAGTTATTTTTTGATTCTTTGAGACAAGAGTTTGTTAGTCTTGAAAATGAGGCTAATTATGTATTAAAGAAGCAAGATGATATCCTGCAATTTAGCTGGCTTGATGATGCATAGTTTAACATTTGGATAAAAAATATTCCTTCTGATGAGAAGTTAGAAGAAGGTGATACAAATGATGATGAAGAATAGAAAGGTGAGGTGTAGATCATTGACATATTAGCAGAAAATCTTAAAAAAGAAGAAGGTGAAAAAGTAACATTGTCTGCTCAAGGTGAAAGAAGTGAAAATTTGCAGGAAAAAAATGATTTGGAGGTACCACAGAATAACCCTTCATTGGCCAATTTGGTAGTCACATATTCTAAAGATCCAGAGTAATGAGGGACAAATCAAAAGTTGATGATTTCTGGCAGTAACAGAAATGGGCCTACCCAAAGAATATTTGATGTGACTTGGCATTCTGTTGTGCTCATTTTTGTCTCTTGTATGGTGTTTTGTTTCTTGGACACTTGTCAAATCACAATTGCCCTTTGCTTTTTGCAAGTCATGCCTATTCAAATGAATTTTCAAGGCAATGTGATGGTATGAAACTTGTAGAATTTTTGTTTTTCTTTCAAGAAAAGTACATTTAGTCAATCCAATAGTATGCAGGTGTTTTGAGTTTTCTTCCAATTGTTCTCTCTGATAACATATTGAAATGAAAAAAAAATAGTCTATTTTGGGCTGTCAATTGATTTCTATTGGTCGTTGTATTAGTCATCTAAAAGGATAATACAAAGGGGTATTTACACTATATTTGTGTCATAAATTTTTGTCTCCTTTTTATGGGTTTGTCTACTTTGAAGTAATTTTAAATAAGGTTTAACTTGGCTGAATGCAATCTGGATGGGTTGTATGCTGATATCACTGTTGCTTTTAATTCAAGGAATTATAGAAATGCTTCAATGAATTAGTAGGGTTTATGAGTTTATAGAAAGGATACTTCATAAGAATGGAAATGGGTGATTACAATTGATTAATTCATTTACAAGTTATTTGAATTAGATCTCCCACCAATAGTTAATTTTCTACCCAATGGATAAGGCATTGGTCACATAAGTTAGAAGTGAGCAAGGGTGAATTCTACTACTGCATATCAAATCATTTTAAGAAAAAATCAAAACCATTTCATTCCATTTTGTTTAAGGTTAGAAATGTTGGTTACCACTCGTTTGCATATAGTTTTTGAGTCTTAGATAGCCACTAATTCTAGAAATACTTGTAAACTATAGGAGAGTTATAACCAAATCTGCTTATAGGGGATGCATGTAGATTTGACAAGCTTTTAGAGAAAATTGATAAACTGTGTATGTGCTTGAGGGTAAAAGATGAGAATCAAAATGAAACTAAGATATTTTCATACCACAGTTTGCATTAGAATCATCCCTAGGTATATCTGCCTTGGTTTAGCAGAGCCTAAAGAGTAGAAAACCATTTTTGGTTTTGTTGAAGTTGGGTCAAAGTGGTTTATTCATGTAATTGCTACTAGGAATTGGCTAATCCTTAGATTGTGTGAGTAATTTCATTGTGATATTGAGCATTTTGTTGCTCAATAGTTTCAAACACCAAAAAAATGGTGACTCTGATGGGGAATGTATTGAATCTATGTGATGGACAAAACTCGAGAATTTGAAGAAGATTCAATACATCAGAAAAGTGTTGCTACAACAGCGGGGTTGTAAGGTGTTTTCCATATCCTTGCTGAAATTCATGCACCCCAATAAGTTTTATCCCTTTACAGCAGTATGTTGTGAAATTGAATGTAAATTGTGTTCTATGACTATTATAGGTCTATCTTCAATCAGTTTAGTTTGCAAATGTTGTTGAGAAAGTTCAAAGTCAAGAATTGATTTATAAAGTGTAGTTTCTTTTCAAGGTGACTAACGATCTGCAAGTTTCTCTACATTGAAGGTTTGTTTCAGATTTTTCAAGTGATAAATTATGTTTTATTTCTCACATGAGTGAGTGATGACTCTCAAATCTCTGTACTAGTTTGTTCCTAGTTGATTTCATTGCAAAATTTTGAAGGACTTTTAGTTGTATGGGCAGATCTGAAGTTTTTGATAGTCTCTTGGAGATGAATTTTAAATTCTTGATAAGTTTTTAAGTGTTGTTTGCAATCTGTTGTTAAAATAAATTGAAGTGCAAAAAGTGACTCATAGAAGTGATTATTTTATTCCTCTTGCAAAGAGGTGGCAGCTCTACAAAGTTTGACCAGTGGTGTAAAGGACTTTCATTCTTGCACCTATGCCAAATCAACAAATCAAAGTTTAGCATCAGCACTTGAGATATTTTGGTTTTCATGTTTTCTTTTCATGGAAGTCAAAAGTTGTTAAAAATGGTTGCCTCCATCTAGTGGTTTCAGCATTAAGAAAATAGAGGTAGAGTTTTTGAAATTTCAAGAGATGGATTCTGAGTTTAGGTCTAAAAGTGATGTGTCGACTCTTCAAAGTGTGCGTGCAAATATTGCTAGATTGAAAAGAAAGATTCATGATAAGACTATCTTAATGTTAAGAAGTACAATTGGTGATATTAAGGGTCTTAGTGGATTTCACATTTATATGAAGTTCAAATTAGTAGTTATGAATCTTGATGAGTTTTTTAGACCTGAGGAGTATTCCTAACCAGTGATGCTCTTAGAAGTTTTTATGCCACATTCAGTTGATTGGCCAACCAATATAAGATTAGATAAGATTTATGAAATCCAAGATTTTATCATGGAGGTTGAAAGTTTTTTGAAGGCTAATGAGTCTAATGTTAATGAATGCAATGAGTCCATTGAAAATGATGTCAAGGATGAAGAGTCTCAATTTTATGAATAAGAGGATAGAGATCAGAAATTTGATGACATGCATAATGTGGATTTATCTTTTTATGATGATGATTGTCAAGAAGAGGAAAAGTGTAACAATAGTAATAGTCTTTCTCCTAATGATGAATGTAAAGGTTTTACGATGCCAGTTGTTGAGGTATTATCTAAAGAAGAAGATCTATGTGATGATTAGAATGTTGATTTTTTAGAATATATTACTAACAAGTCTATTATTACAAATGTGTCAAGCTATCCAAATAATAATCACAACCAAGGAGAAGAAACTAGGCATGAAGTCTTATTAAGTGTTGACGAGATTTCTGATTTGTTGGCTCATGATTTTGAAAGGTATGCTAACCAATATAAGGATGCTTTTGTTTTGACACATTATGCAAATTCATGTGGTGAAGTCATTTCCCCTAAATTTGATTTTGAAGAAGATGTAGTCTCATAATATGCTCTGTCAAGTTTGGGAGGTGTATGTGATAGTAATCCGTACATCAATGCATATGACGACTTCTATGTTGAGGATGAAAATGTAGAGATAAGGTCTGTTGTTGGTTCATGGTTTTCTTGTTTTCATGAAGATGAAATAAATTTAGATAGCTCATATGATGAGAAAAGAAATACTAATGAAATGGTTTATCCTAGTGAGTTATTTGAGGGAGAATTTGATATGGATCATCACATTGTTAGAATGCAATTTCATGATAATTCTTGTGGTTTGAGATCTAATCATTTGTTGGACTATGAAGAAAATGCAGTGTTTGTTAAGTCTGATTTATGGTATACTGATGTTGCAAGTGAGGAGAAATCATATTTTCCATACTCTTCTTATATGGAGGCACAAGGTGAGTCACAATTTGATCCATGTAACTCGTTGAATGTAGTAGAATACCAAAATTTTATATTTTTGGTTGAAGGAATCCATGGGTCAGATAGTAGTGATTAGTTTCAGTTTGATGTCAATTGTTATGATCACACTGATTCATTTTTTCATAGTGAGCAAGATGAAGAAAGTATGTTTGATTTTTATATGCACTATGGAAGTAATGATAGCAGTTATGTTTCACCAGCCTATTAATGAGAAAATCTGATGTATGTGGTGAAACTGATGTAAGTGAGAATTTTAGTTTGCCTCAAGATAAAGTCAATGCAAATCAGGTGTATGACAAAGGTAAGAAGTTTTGAAAAAAATTTGTTGTCTTGGGGCCATCGTGTGTACATAGTAGGAGTAATTGTTTCCCTGTTTTCAATCAAGTTGTTCAAGAGAGAAATTTTTGCTGTCAGGTGTGTGGTCTGCTTCTTCTAGAGATCTGAAATCTTGTCATGCCTGCAACGGACATGCATCCCTAGATAGAGCCACTGTTGACACTCAAAATTGTAGCTAGAATGTTGACCATTGTTGACAAAATTGAGCTCTATAAATGCTTTTAAATGCCTATGTACCTGGCTGTACCTTTGAGACCCCTAAGGTGTTTAATGTTTCTAACACCTTGCATTTAGTGTGTCGACATGTTCCATGATGTTAAACTATCATTCTGAGCCATTTTGTGAAGTCCCATTTTGAGCGTTTGTTAATTCTGCATTTTTACCCAAGTGTCAAACAGTGACAGGAAGCTGTGTTTACCATTGAATATCTCGCGCCTAAAAATGTTTTGTGACTTTCTGATTTGGGAGTTTTTAGTGTCCATACTCGAGAACCTATGTTTTAGATTTTGAGTCATTTTGAGTCCATTTGACTAGGTTTTGAATCCCTCAAAGTTGGTTAGTTATTAATGTCATGTTGATATGAAATGTTCACAATTTTGGGAAGCCCTATTTGCTGTGCTATAACTTTTGACAAGTTGACCAAAATGTTAAAATTCCTTTTGCATTACATTGTAGATGTTAGAGACTTGTTATGTTTCAAGTTTCAGCTCATGATGAATCTGTTTAATTAGTTTTCAAATGTGATTCCAATCACAATTTCTATCTTTTTACTGGTGTCAGTATTTGCAAATTGATTAGTACCCCTATTCGTGGTGTTATAACTCCTAATCTATGATTGGTGAGATGAAATCAATTATACAATTGTGTTGTCCTCTAAAGATACTTTAAGTGTACCAATTTTCACATCTTGACGAATCCATTTGCACACTTTTCAAGGTCAATTCCATTTGCAAAAAATGCTTTTATGTCAGTGTTTCCAGTCTACAAAATCCAAGTTGCCTACTTTGACTGCTCACCATTTGTGCCCAGTTATTTTTCATGAGCCCAAATTGTAGATCCATATTCTCCTCATGATAAAGAACCAATGCCCTAGTTTTTGTTCTCTGGAGTGTTAGTTTACCCAATTTATGAAGCCGATTCTAAATCCAATCTAGTGTTTTTTGACATGTTTTCTTGCAGGCAGTTCTTAGAGGTCAACTTTGATAGCGAATATCTTTTGACCCTGAATTCATCATGAGACGAGATTCGACATGGTACAAGTATGCAGAGTAGAGAATCAGTATGTCTAATTTCAGAGCTTGGTCAAATGTTTGGGTCAATTTTTAAAGCCAGTCGACAGGCCCTATTAGCTAAAAGTCACAGTTTGCAGATTAATGATAAAATGTGACAAAGCAGTGACTTAATTTGTTTCCAGTGGTTGAATTTGTTTCAAATCAGTGCTAGAGGGTAAATGGGTCATTTTTGCAATTTAGGCATTTGGAAATGAATTTTTTTTTAGCTAGACCCAATTTGGGGCCCGACTAATCTCACCAGATTGACAAGATTGATAAAGATGTGATATTGAAAATATTTAGAGATTAAAATGATGTTGATCATTATAAAGTGCCAAGGTTTCTTCTGAAGAGTAGGGGCATTGTGAGTGGTAGCATCAACAACTAGCATCCCTCATTCTCAAACCATGATCAATTTTCAGTTTGGGAAATAACTTAAACCTTCAATTTTCTATAACTTTGTGAACTTGGGGTTTGTGGAAGAAAAAATGATGCAGAGTTCTCCTCATACGGAATTATAAAACCATGAAGACTCAAAATTCCTTTAGACCCATGGACATTTGAATCCATGGTCATACAAGAGTGAAATGAACAATGAAAAGTTGCCAACCTCCCATCTTGCCAAGACAAAGTAGCCCCACAAGATGTAATCATTCCACCATCATTCAATATAGGCATAGGGTGTGCCATTATACTTTTGGGCATTTTATAATCGTTAGCCTATAAAATTTCCTAAATACAATACCATCCAACACTGCCCAATGCACCAAGTGCATTCAAATCTGGCTTAAGCTAGATGTCTTCCTCAAAGAACTTTGTAGTTCTAACAAATGTTGAAATATAGTGGACTTGCAAATAGCCATAATTACAAAATTTCTAAATTGAAAATGCTAGAAAAGCTAAATTACCAGCAAACAAGTAAGGTAATGAAACAAGTAATGACTTGAATTAAGCTAGAACAACGAATTGCCCTAAAAAATACCCATACACCATGGAGATTAAAGAGCAGGGAAGCCATTTGAAAAGAGAAGCTAAGGCCACAAAGATTTCTCTGCACCCTTAAACATCAGAATCCTTCCAAGAAAGTGTACTAGATGGTGCAATAAAGAAGTGTAATGAATGATCTAGTTTCCATGATGGATGGAGCAAGGGCATTCTTTATAACAAAGGAGGCATTAGAGGAAGTTGGCTTAAAAGACATAAAGCACATCTCCTAAACATAAAGAAATGCAGTTAGCACAACCATGCAAATAAAGAGAAAATCCACACATACAAAGGAGGACCTATGTGGAAAGTAAAGATAGTTGCAAGGGAGCTTGGAAATGCTGCAAGCAGCCCATGCACAATAAGAGAGTGCAAAGCCCAGGAAGCATTCATGCAGTCCAAGGAAATGGAGATGACAGTATAGAGCAGAGGATGCCTAAAGAGATAGCAAATGCAACAAATAAGAAAAGCTCATTAGTAAGTAGCAAGGAAAACAACTCACACACCTACAAGGAAGGAAGCTCCTGCGAATGAAAGCCATGCAAAGTACAAAGGAGAAATCTGTAGCACCAAAAGAGGAAGTCACACGTAAGGCACAAAGTAGGGAAAGACTAAAAGCTATATCCCACATTTGGATTTTTTCTATAGTTTTAACTTTTGTAAAGTTAAAATATATGCAATATGTGTTATGGAAGCCATGGAACAAAGGTCCAAACTTTAGAAGGGCATAACCTGGGCATTTTTTATCCAAAATAGGCATTCCAATATAGCACCAGAACTAGGAGAATCTGAATTTTCCATTTTTGAGGTCAGCTTGTGCATAGGTCTTCACCAGTTTGTGTTATAAGCCATTTTTTTATTCCTAGGGCATTCTTAGTGGAATGAGCAGATTTGATCATTGAGCATCAAAGTTGGTTATTGGGCAGATTTGAAAACTTTTCGAAGCCTGATTGTGGTAAAAGTAAGCTAGAAAAGATTATCTTGCATTTTGAAGGCCAGCTAATTGATTTTTACTTTTTACTTTGAGTTCAATTTGATATCAGAAATCAATTATCTTTTCTACCAAAATTTTGAGATATCTGATGCACCTGAAAGCCAAAATCATGAGGATTTGATAGGTAGTTACAAAGAGAAGGTAGATAGAGGCTTTTTCATCTTCTTGGGAAGGAATTTTGAAGGGACACATGTCAGTTGTAGATTCAATCTGAGAATTGCTTCCTTCCTATATATTTCTTTCTTCCTCTCTTTTGCAGGGGTTGGCAATTTTCTCTGGGTAATACCAGCAAGGTTCTAATGTTTTACTATTGAAACCAGGGTTGTTGATGGTTTTGCTTCTTGTCTATTGAGCTGAGCTCTAGCAGTGAAGGCCACACACATGTTTATGTGTAGATTTTTAGTTTATGTCATGTATTGTTTTCTGAGATATAGGAATTTGATGCTAGATTATGTGACATATCTTGAGCTTCATTTAGCTTTACTAATATAATGTATTCAATCTATCCATGGATGAATACAAAAGGGGATTTACATGAGTTATCTAAGTTCTCTTATTCTATCTCCTAATTCTTCATGTGTTATTAACTTTGGGATTAAATGGATAAGGTTCATTTGATTTAAGGTATCTTGGATGAGTTGTATATCAGATCTACTGTTGCTTCTGACTCAAGGAGTTAGGTAAATGCTTCAATGTTCTGATAGGTTTTCTGGGTGTATGAAGGGGATATTGCATAATAATGGGATGTGGGGATTTCAGTTGATAAACTTGATTGTAATGCAAACAAGTTAGGTCATCCTGTTGGTCATGACTCTATGTCCCAATGGATAAGGCACTAATCACTAAATCAGATGCAAGCTGATATGAATGTCATTTGCACAAAATCTTTTATTCAAATAAATCTAGTTCTTCATGTCTCATAGTGGGCTGAAAGGAATTAACCCTCACTCAGCTTATGGATTTCATAGATTGCAATTTGCTATTGTAGATCTATGTTCTTGCATGAGTTATTAGGAGATATAAGGGGTTTTCATCTACAGTAATTAGATTCAGGGATATGTTTTACATTGGTATGATATCAATTGAATCTAAGGTTTACCCACCTAGGTTTTGTAGAGCCTGAAGAAGAAGGAGTTATGCCTTATAGTTGGCCCAAGACTGTAGTCAGATGTATTTGTCATAGGAATTTGCTAGCCTTAGATGCATTTTTCTAGTTTCTTGGTCATTTTCAAAACTGTTAAATCAGGAGCCAACATATATCATCTCTCAACAAGATTATCAGCAAGAACAAAGAGGTAAAGAGATTATAGAAAACTATTATGGATGTAATTGAAAAGTTATAGGGAACACTAATAGTGAAATTCATTAGATCCTAATCCAAAGGATAGAGCTAAGGAAGTGATTTATGCATTTGATGTTGAATTCACAAACTTGTCAGAGGTAGCAGAAGCTTAGGCACAAGCGGAACATGATGCTCAAATGTTTGACATTGTATGTCAAAAAATCATAAATGACTTGGGATCTCTTGATGCTTGCATGAAGGAGTTGAGAAGATACAATCTTGAAGGAAAGGAACTATATGCCAAATGCACCATGTCCTTCAATTTCAAAAGGACATTGATGAGGAGCTAAAGAAAAAGCATGATGAAGTCAAGGCATTGGAAAATTAGCTTAGCCAACACAGTGTTAAGATTGATGAAATTGAAACACAGGTCAGTAAGACTTATGATGCAGTAAGTCTATTAGAAGTCAGCAAAGAAAGGATCACCAAAATGTTCTCACCTTGAGAGAACACCTATCAATGAAAGTAAGAACAATTGAGAAGCAGATAGAGGATTTTCTTGCAATAGAGACATCCTTTGATAAATTCATTTATTTAGACTTGAAGGAAGTGGAGATTACATCTTACGGGTTATGTGTTCTCCTTAGCATATTAGAAGGAATGAAAGACACATGGAAGAAGAATCTGAATAGTTTGATAGTAAGTTTTTCATACTATATCTCTCATCTATCAACCTAAAGAAGAGGTAATGAGACAAAAATTTGACATGTATATAAGTTTTGAGACCTTTTTCATTGATGTCAAAGGGGGAGAACAACACATGAAAATTGTATAGAATATTATGTTAAAGGAGTAACAGTAATATAGTAAGGGGGAGTAGTATTATATTGTATTAGGAGATATATAAGGAAAGATGGTTATAAATGTAATGATCCACAAAATTTTGAATTTTGTAAAATTTTGAAGGCCAGTTTTGAAGAAAGTTTTTTAACACCATTTTGGGACTCAACCAATTTTACCATACATTGTCATCAATGCTAAAGGGGGAGATTTTTGGAAATATGGCCAAGTAGGATGAAATAGGGTTGTCATTTATGGTAATAGATATCTCAAGATGAGATGACATAATGTATAATTAAAGACCTCACAATCTATGACATAGAATTGTCTATGTTAGACAATTTCATTGGTAGTATAGAGACAATTTTGGGTAATGTAGAGTCTACAAATTAGATATTTGGCATGTGTGCTTCTATGGACTAGTAGTATAGAGTGTCATGATGATGTGGCTAAGTGCACAGTATGGTACACATAGTAAAACATCAAATATGTTTGTTTATCAATAAAGGCAATGAACAAAGTAGAACATATCACAATAATAAAAGGCAAACTAAAGGATAAGGATTAATTTTGGGTATGAAATAATATTTACTTAACTAATTAGTGATGACATCCTAGATGTTAACCCTATGTTAGAAAGAGTTATTTTTGTAATATGCTAAGCGTGAGCAAGCTTGAATTCTGATGAGGACAATATTTTGTTAAAATGTAAGATATAAAGAAAGATTATATTTTGTGAAGTTAAGTGTGATTATGTAAACTATGTATGAAATATGCTAACTTATGTGAAGGCTATGTGATGTGAATTTTGATATAAGATCAGAGATACATGAAAAGTGTAATAGTCAATAGTAA
The DNA here is from genome assembly GCA_028749045.1 of Cupressus sempervirens. Classification (NCBI taxonomy): domain Eukaryota; kingdom Viridiplantae; phylum Streptophyta; class Pinopsida; order Cupressales; family Cupressaceae; genus Cupressus; species Cupressus sempervirens. The sequence continues at coordinate 328,024,609 of CM053790.1, forward strand.
AAAGGTGTTTTTAATCTATCTCTTATGTATATAAGTAGTACATTGTATAATTAAATGTTTGGGTAGTGGGCTCATCTTGCATACATTTTGTAATACCAACTCCTAATAGGGTTGATGCAACCCCTAACATGGTTAAGGCTTTTAATAGAGCCCAATTCTCTAACAAGGATTGAGATGTAAGAGCTTTTAATGGCTTTCTCATGTAGGAGCTTTTAATAGTTTTAAAGATTTTAATATTTTTCTTAGTTTTTTAGAAAGTTATTTTTTATTAATAACCTCAAAATATTACTTTCAATTTCAAATTTTAGCTGGTAGTTCAAGTTATCCCAATTTTAGGAAGCTTCACGAAAACTTCAAATTTTTTGAGTTGCTTTAAAAAGTTATCAAAAATGGCAAAAAACAGCTTTATGAAAAAACTACCAAAAATTGGTAATTTTGGATTTGTATTTAAAATTGCAATTTCTCTCATTGTAGGGGCAGGGGATTTGGAAGAATAATAAAGAATAATTTTGTGTTCTTTCTCTCTTATGCTTCTATTAATTATTTGAGGAATTTTGGTTGCATCATTTAGTATTAGAGCTCAGAAGATCTGGGAGAATAATATTTTTGTATTTATGTGGTTATGAGTTTATGGTTATGTAGGTTGAGAAGAGGAACTAGTTTCAAAAAATCAAGGTAGAAAAGAGAAAAGATCCAATTGTGGCAAATGGATGGACTCATTTGAATATCTATATTTATTGATGAAGTATTTGCAGATGAGGAAAGAAGAAAATAAAATAAAAGAGAAAGAGAGGAAGAGGGAGGCAAAAAAGATGAGGTGATTAGAGTTGAAAGAAATGTTAAGAGAATATTAAAAAAACAAGTTTTAACAATAAAGAAAGCTAATGGAATTAGAAATACAAAAATGGTACCTATGTGTCAAGAAGAAGAAAACATGGCCTATTAAAAAGATTATCCAAAAGAAAAAAATGCAGGAAAAGACAAAAAAAAAATATTGGAAGAAGACACAGAAAATGGAATAGAGAGTATACCTATAATTATTTTGACATCAATAATTGAATAAGACAAGTTAAACACATTTATAGAAGAGTCATGTTGTCATTTTCAATTACATGAATATGATATTTTACCTAAGCAAGTGGAAATGCACTTTGACAATAAGTTTTCTAACAAATATTTTTCTAATTCATTTTCTAATGTGGTATATGCAAGGGTATTATGTGAATCATGGTAATGGTCAATATTTTGAAGACATAAATGATTAAGGTACAAGGGATTATATAGGAGAAATGTAATTTTGGATTTTAAAGGTTGAAAATACATTGAGTAGAATACGGGTTAAGAAAAATAAGAGGAAGAGGGATTGAGAGGTAGTTGCAAAGATGAATGATAAAATGTCAAAAAAATGGAAGGCTTGGAAGAAGAAACAAACTTGCATTCCTCTAAGTCAATAAGATCAATGTTTGATACATGGAAGTAAAAGTTCCAAAAAAGAAACTATACACATTCAAAAACAACTTCTAGGAGTTGTGTTCTTTCAACCAGAGGAGAATGATGTAGGAGCTTTTAGGAGTTTTTAAATCTTTTAATGTTTTTCTTAGCTTTTTAGAAAGTTAATTTTTATTAATAAGCTCAAAATATTACTTCCAATTTCAAATTTTAGTTAGAAATTCATGTTATCTCAATTTTAGGAAGCTTCACAAAAAAATCATCTTTTTTTGAGTTGTATTAGAATGTTACCAAAAATAGCAAAAAATAGTTTTGTGAAAAAACTACCAAAAATTGTAATTTTGGATTTGTATTTAAAATTATAATTTTTCTCATTATAGGGGAGGAGGATTTGGAAGAATAAAAAAAAGAAGAATTTGGAGTTCTAATATTTACTTTTGTATTCTTTCTCTCTTATGTTTCTATTAATTATTTGAGGAATTTTGGTTGCATCAGTCCTCTAACAAGAACTAAGACACTAGATGTATTTCATAGAATACTAATAGGGTCAATATCCTTAACATGACTCTTTTGTGGGTACCATTCCCATCAAGATTTTCCCTTGGCTTGGGTTTCCCTATTCAACAAAATATGATGTTATGAGTTCTCTTATGGATTTATTTACTGTTCAACATTGTTGGTTTACTTTTATAGGCATTGTAAAGCAATAAACAATATTCAATTGTGGGAAAATTTTTGTAAAATACTAATTCATCTCTTCATCTCAGTATTATCTATTTCTAACAAAAGAAAACTTGTTAGCTTCAAAAACAAAGTGAAGATACCTTTAAAAAATTCCAAGAACTATATTGAAGGAAACCTATCCTAGTAATGATATGAATATATTTATAATTTAAAAGATCACTCCTTGCCAAAAAATCATGGGATTATTAGTCAAAATAGAGTGATCAATAAGTAAATTATAATTAGATTATATGTTAATAAGTTTAAATTAACCTAAACCTTTCTTATCTTTGATGTCTCTCACAAGCAATTCATAGCCCTAGATCAATATTGTACTAGCAACAAAGGAACATCTTGGAAATTTCTCAGCACCAGACTTCACAAGTGTTGCATCTCCCACTATATAAAATGAATGCATTATGAAATGCCCCAAATAAAGAGCACTTCAATAGAGACAAACAAATAACAAAATATAGAGAAAAAGAGTGATCTATGTACTATTTTTTTGTGCAACATAGGGTGATTGCACACTTCATGTTTCCCACATTGTAGTGGGATGTACACATGTGCATGACCTTGTAGTTAAATATTTTATTACTAATTCCTCTTAAGGTATCTTCTTGGTCTAGAAATGATTATAAATAGATAAATACTAAGAGTGAGGGGTGTGAATTAGTATTTTACAAACTTTTGACCACAATTGAATATTGTTAATTACTTTATAACTTGAATATGAAAGTAAACTAACAATATTGAACACTAAATATAACCATGCACAAAGAGAACTCATAACACCATTATTTTTTAACTATGGAAACCATGGCTAAGGGAAAACCTTGGTGAGGATGATACCCACTAGATGATTCACTAAACAATAGTATCATATTAAGGATATTGACCATGTAAGAAGTCTATGAAATACATATAGTGCCTCGATTCCTTGTTAGAGGACTAGGCCTTATTAGAAGCCTCAGTATTGTTAGGAGTTGCTTCAACCCTATTGGGAGTTGGTAAAAAAAATGCAATGTATGCAAGAAGAGCCCACTACCCTAACATGCAATTATACAAATCTTTCCTTCAAGAGAATAGGTATACATACAATACTTTCTGACTATTTCACTTTGCACTTCTTATGATCATATATTATATCTCACATCACATAAGGCTTGCATATCTCTTAGATAGTTCATACAATAGTTCACCTATCATACAAGTTACACTTCTATTGTGCAAGATAAGATATTACTTATACCTTTCCAATGAGCAAATCTCCACTTAGTCTGACTTCATGTTTTCACACACTTGACATAATATAAAATAACTTTTGGAATAATATCCACATAGTTAGCTCATCATGACTTGGTAATTATTTTTTTACCAAAATAATTCCTTAAGCAATACAACTCTAATTATTGGTATGCTTTGTTTTGCTCTGTTAAATACCCATACTGGTAATTCAACTATAACTCATGTTGTATTGTCCATAGAACCCTATGCACTGGCACACATCATCATGCCATAGTAACAAATATTTCCTCAACTACACATAATATAACTCTCAATGAGTCATTCATACACATCCCATCTATCTCTGTACTACTACAAACTCTCTAACACTTAGACAATTTTCTAACTCTAAATGCATAAATGAAATGTTGAATATATATATTTCCATAAATGAAAAGCATCAAGACATTTGTATAAGCATGTTGCCAATAATTTCCTCCTTGGGAATTGATGGAAAAATTTGGGAAAATTGGCTAAGTCCCAAAATGATGTCATACATAGTAAAAAAACAAATAAAACCAACTAGTCAAAAACAAATAAAACTAACTACACAAAACTGCCTTCAAAACATAACAGTTTTATTCATGTTTTGATGGGTCATTACATTCCTTATCACTCCTTTATATTGATACATAATTTGACTCCCCCTTACATATACAATATATAACCATACAATTTTCCTTTGCATATTACTCCCCCTTTGACATCAATGGAAAATGTGTCTTAAAAATTGTATCAACAAAAACTAGGTGGTTTGTTGTTGATCAACTTGTTATTCTAGAAAGGAAATCTGCATAAACAAGTTTTAGTCTTTCCACTTCCTTCTTCTAGTTCTCCTTCACTATATCTAAAATACTAATTATTATGCATAGTGCATAAGATGCCACTTCAATTACGCTCAAGTTAGTCTAGGAAAACTTGTCATAGGAAGTCTTTTCTACAAGACATTCCTCCAATTGCCTTTGTAAAATGTTGATCTTTTCTAACAAATTTTCTCTAAGACTAGAGAATTTTTGTGCTACTTTCTCCTTGTCAAATTTCAATCTTTTTATTACACTATGGATTTTCTCCACTTCTTTTCCACATTCTTCAATGTTGGTCTCTAGGAGCTGTAATTTGTAGTGAGCGATTCAAGTTCACTCATCTTACCCACAATTTGACTCTCAATGACAATCAGATATTTGTATGACACCACAAACTGTCTATACAATCTCTTCCCTTCATCAATGTGTTTTTCTCAATTCCTTGATCCTTCCATCAAGTGCCTTTAAGTCATTCCTCACATTAGTGCATATAGTATCAAACAATGATGCATCATGCTTTGCTTGTGGTTGCCCTAAATCTACTTCTATTAAAGTTGTGAAATCTTTGTCAAAGATCTTCACCAACTCCTTGGCCTTTAACTACAAGTTTGGATTGGCTATAGTTTTAGTAACTATTTTTTGCATTTTTTCCAAGACTTTAGTTAGTTTCTTCTCCAAAAACTTTATTGATTTATTCTTTTCAAATAACATGTTTAGTGAGCTCATCAATCCTTGTTGATCTTGATCATCTGATGGCATTGATATTCTTGTTGTTGCTACTACTACTAGAGTTATTATATGAATAAGAGTAACTACTTTCTATTCTACCTTTTTCTTCTCTTCCTCAACTTTCTTTTTCTCTTGTTCTAATAGTTATGCTTCTTTTCTTGCATATTATTCAGCTTTCTTCCTCTTCTTTTCTTCTTTCTTCTTCATTTCTTCCTCTTATTCCTTTCTCTTTTCTTCTTCTTTCTTCTTCTTGTCTTCTTCTTCCTTCCTCTTCTTCTACTCCTCTTCCTTTTTCTTTTCATCCTCTATCCTTTTTTATTTTGCTATCCTCTTTGTTTATTTCTTCTTCTCTTCCTCTTTCTTCTTTTCCTCAGCTTGCTTCTTCTCTTCTTCTTCTTCATCATCATCTAAGCTAGTAAATGTTGTTATATTGCTGACATTGCTAACAATAATTGCTCCATAACTTGCAAAAGTATTCTCCTTTGCATCTACACCTATGTGTGTACTATCCACTTGCATAGATTCAATACCCATAACAATATGTAGTGGTGAGAGTGACTATTATGTCTCTTTTGCTTCTTCCTCATTACTAGAAGGTGTACTAACTTGCATATACATTGGGCTATCAGGATTTGACTATGCATTCACCTTTGGAACTAAGGTCATGAGTTCCACAATTGAATCCTTAGTTTCCTTCCTTTCATTCTTATAATTACCTCCCATCAAAATAATTTCTCTTGTTTTGTTCCTCAGCAAGGGCTCAATATCCTTCAAAATTCTATCTAAATCCTCCTTAGAGTCAACTTCACATAGTTTATTTATCATTGAGATCCTCATATGAATAGATCTTATTCTAATGCCCTCTTCTTCCTATTTATTAACCTATTATATAAGTCTCTAGTTATCATCCTTCAAAATTCTATCTAAATCCTCCTTAGAGTCAACTTCACATAGTTTATTTATCATTGAGATCCTCATATGAATAGATCTTATTCTAATGCCCTCTTCTTCCTATTTATTAACCTATTATATAAGTCTCTAGGTATCTTATTTTGAATGTTCTCAAATATTTTATACCTCAAAGTCATGTTTCTCACACATGCATTTTCTAACTATCTTCTAGCCATATTACTATATAGGCCAAATACTTGTTTAAATGCACAAAATTGTCATCATTAATTATTTTCATGTTTAGGTTCTCTACCTTTGGTTTCCATGCTTTCTTTCAAGAAATTATTTTGCCTTCCTATGCATCTTGCACTACTGGTTTGTCTCTAGCTTCATCCTATGAACTTTCAAATTCACTTACTTGTATCATTTCCCTTTTCTTGCCTGGTTGACTACTGGTCTTCTTGACCCTTTTTTTGATGGATGGTGCAGGTTCTTGCTTAACCTTTACCACTCTCTTTGACTTTCTCTACACAACTATTGCTTCCACCTCTGGCTGCCTCTTAGGTTGATCACCTCTTGATCTAACTAGCTGCACTAGTGTAACAATTGCATAGGGCACAATGGGCTCTTGTGCACATGGTTGTGATATTGTCACACCTTCTAAAGTTCATGCAACATAAATGGGAGTTGCTACATTCACTTTAGTCTATTTGCTTGCTTTCATTTCTAGTGCAACATCTTTAACTTCATTGAAATCCTCTCTGGTCATGCTTGATTCTTTAAGGATAGAATCTATCAAAATTTCTACTTTATTATTGCTTTCCTTGCTATGTAGATCTGATTGAACTATTTCAATTTTCTCCTCATATGCTCCCCATCTAGGGGACTCTGTGTCCTTCTCTGATTGGAGTATGATCTTTTCATACCCTTCTATGAAATCTGCACTCATCTCATATCCCATGGGCTCTATGAATTTAACCCTTGGTACTATAACCTCCATTCAATTTTTATCTTTCTCCACCATGAAGCATAACTCTTCCTTGTACTTTTCTACCATAGAGGGAGGTATTCTATACCTCTATTTCATCTCAAACTAAAAATTCTTCATCATTCTATCAATATCGTCATCTCTAATTTTCTCCCATATTGACCTATAGCATTGAGTCACCATCTTCATTAATCACTCAATTCTATCCCAAATTTTCATTCTAGGAAAATTCTTTGTAGCATAGAAAAATAAATGAGTGAGTAGGGACTCAAATCTAAAAACTATGCTCTTTGTTTTCTTCAACTTTGCAATGTTATCCAACAATGCAATCTGATAATCTCACATAGATTAACTTTTCTCCCTTGAACTGCCATTACATTAGCTACATGCAAAAGTCTAGTTAGTACTAAGTTAATCTTTGATCCATGGTTTAACTTGTACCCTAATATCTTGTTTAATAACTTCCTTTGTCTTGAATGGAGTCTACCTTCATGTTTCTTCCATCAAACCTTTTATTTATGTTTCTCTCCACCATCTTTCTTACACTCTTCTCATTAAAAAGATTACATCCATCATTACTTGAAATCTCTTGACCTTATGCATTAGGTCATTATCAATAACAATTCATGCATCACCTAGCCATAACATATCATTATGTACCTTGCTTAGAATAAGTTGGGTCCAATCATGAATATCAAACTTCATATAAAACATATACCTCACTAAATTCAACTTGCTTAGGTGTGAATACTTGGATTTCAAAGTTAGGTCACTATTACACATGGTTCCCAAATCTTTTTGAATCTCTTCATCACCTATGCTTTCTATCTTATAGTGGATATAACTTATGATATCCTCAACATGAAGCACATTCTATGGAACATGCAAAAACATGCCCAATGAGTCATCTAAAAGAGAAACAAATGGATGCTTCTTAAACACATATTGTGGTCTATCACTCTTATCATAGACATTTTTACTATCCATTGACTTGTAAGTATAATAAAAAAAACCTAGATTCAAGCTTCACAAAATACCTTAAAATCATGTTTTAGGGCTTTTGCAACTTTCTACTTCACAAAATTCACTTCACACTTCAATTTGCTATCAAATAACTCTTCAATTTTCTCAAGACACTTTGCATGAACAAATGGTACACATAATCTTGTTTGTAATCCTTAAATCATTTCAAATCACACTAAGCATTAAATGTGTATCTACCTCAAATTCAAATATTGTCTTTGTTTGCCAGTAAACTTGTTTTCACAATTCCTTTTTATTGTGATCATATCAAGACTTGCACACTTGACCATATCTTCCTCTCTACATCCTCTATCTTTTGTTAACTATGCAACATCCAACTCGATCTTTAACATCAATTCTAACCAATTGATCCTTTTCTACTGCTAGAACTGCTTAAATCTGGTAGGATGAGTCACAAACAATCTATGACTTCAATGTCTCTTCAAATGCATCAAATAACTATTCTTCCAAAATTGTATTAGAGCTTTCTAGATTATAAGCTTTCACAAATGGTTCTATGAATTTATCAACATGTTCCTTAATTACTTCCTTCTAAATGTTGTCACTACCATTTTCATTTCTTCCATTCCTATTATTATTCCTCCTATTGTTAGGATTCATGTTAAATTTCCTTCTATCCATTCTACAGAATCTTGATGTGTGTCTAAATTTATTTTATAACTGACATACATGTCCATTTTTTCTCTGATTGGTTCCATTCCGACTTTCAGGTGCTTTGTAATTCCTTGCAATGTGTCCAAGATTGTTAGACTTGTAACATATAGTCTGCTTTCTTCCACCATTAGGTTTCTCTCCATCATTGGTTCTTCTATAAGATACACCTCTTTCATTACCTTCAAAGTTAGTATTCCTAAAAATTCTACTATTCCCAGTATTACCATAAAATTTAGGTTTCTTACATTCTACTATAACCATGACAATTATAACAATAGAGATTAGTAATAGGTTTAAACAACTTACTTGTGCAATCTCTCTTGATGTGTCCAAATTCATTACATATGAAACATCTACCTCTAAATTCACATCTGACATCCTTGGGTGAATCATCTTGCTTAGGATGATCAACTTTCTCTATTATCTTAGGTTCATTAGATTTCTCAAAAAATTTAATTATATTGGCTTCTTTAGCTAAATGACTCATCTTTTGATCACTTTCCTTAGGGGTTTCTATAGTAGGATATGTTACTTTCCTAATCTAAATTTGCTTTTTTGATTTTTCTCTAATAAGGTGGCCAAGACCTGTCTTATCATAGGAGGGTCTTTAGTGAAATATTTGTTCATCAATCTTCTCAGAACTTGTGCAAAGTTTCTCTAACTTCTATTTATCTTGTGTCAACTCTCCTTTCACAATAATGCTTTACTTTTCCAACTCAACATGTTCTATCTTAATAGAATCTAATTCAAATGTCACTTGACTCAATTGGGATCTAAGATTTGCATTCTCAAATTTTAGATTAGACCCACTCTTACTATCATTAGTCCTAAGACTCAACTTAAGTTCAACAATTTTCAACTCATGTTTCAAGATCTCATTTTCTTTCTTGAGATTTTATACTTCATCACTATCACTAGTTGACACAATAGATTCTTTTCCAAATTTTAGATCATCAATCTTATCTTTCAATTTACCAATATAAATGTTTGCATCTTCATACGTATCTTTTTTAAGAGCTTTTTAAAGATTTTTCTTCAACTGTTCAATATTCATAGGGATCTTACTCAAGTTCTTAAGCCTCTTCAAAGTAATTGTATTCTGATACCAATTGTTAGAAATAAATAATATTGGGAGGGGAGAAGGGGGTGAAGATCAGTATTTTACAAACTTTTTCCCACAATTGAATATTGTTAATTACATTATTACTTGTATATGGAAGTAAACCAACAATTTTTAACACTAAATATAATCATGCACATAGATAAATCATAACACTATTATTTATTAACTAGGGAAACCCTAGCCAAGGGAAAACCATGGCGGAGATGATACCCACTAGATGATTCACTAAAACAATAGGATCCTATTAAGGATATTGACCCTGTTAAAAGTCTATGAAATACATATAGTGTCTCGAGTCCTTGTTAGAGGACTAGGCCTTGTTAGAAGCCTCAACCCTATTAGGATTTTCTTCAACCCTATTATAAGTTGGTAGAACAAATACAATGTTGGAAGAAGATCCCACTGCCCTAACATACAATTATATAATTTAGTTCTTCACAAGAGTAGGTACACATACAATACTTTCTCACTACTACACTTTGCATTTATTTTGATCATACATTAGATATCACATCACATGAGGCTCACATATCTTCAGATAGTTCATATAATAGTTCACCTATCATACAACTTACACTTCTACTATGTAAGATAAGATCTTTACTTATACCTTGCCTATTAGCAAATATCTACTCAATTTGCCTTCATGTCTTGACACACTTGACATAATATAAAATAACTTATGGAATAATATCCACATAGTCAGCTCATCATAACTTAGTAATTACTTTATTAATAAAATTATTCCTTAAGCCATACAACTCTAATTATTGGTATGCTCTATTCTACTCTATTAAATAGTTGTGCTAGTATTTCAACTGTAACTCATGTCGTACTGTCCAATGTACACACCTCCACACTAGCACACATCATCATGACATAGTCATAAATCTTTACTCAATTTCATATAAGCTAACTCTTAATGAGTCATTCATGCACATCTCATATGTCTATGTACTACTACAAAGTGTCTAACACTTAGACAATTTTCTAGCTCTAAATGCATAAATGAAATATTGAATACATGTTTCCATAAATGACAACCATCAAGACATTTGTCTAACCATATTGCCAATAGTAATATCTTCACCCTCATATCTATATGAGGATGTTGAGGGCTTATTTTTGAAAATTTATTTAAATATTGGACGTAATGTCTTGGATTATTTTTCAGTCACATCAATCAACTCACTAAATTTTGTGATAATAGCCTCATATTCCTCATCAAATCTCTCCTCCACAACTAGCACATATTCCAATCTTTTTCCCCAATCATTCCACTATGACAAAAATGTGATTATCACTATCAAACTTACTCTAATACACTTAGGAAAAGAACATTAAAAAAATATTATTTTGCTTCTATCTAATTTGAACAATTTTACAATGAGGTTTACATACTAGAAAGAGTTGAGAGTACCAATACCCCTGTTGGTGTTATGTTGATCCATGTGGCCCTGAGAGAAACATAAAGAATAGAAACATTAACAAAAAAGCTATTAGCCATTTTTCTTCCCTTCCAAGAATTTGAATTTTCAAGGTGGAAACCATGACCAACATTGAATTTGACTTTTCAAATATTTTGCCACACAAGCCAATAGGGGTATACAATTTTTTTTTGAATTTTCCTTTTATCCCTAAATCCTCAAAGCTCTTATGTTTGCATGTTACATCTTCATGAGGAGTCAAGTTGGATATTACAATTGATCCTTGTTCACATGATTGCAAGGAGTCATGTCTAAACTATCAAGAGGGTTGTGAGCATGCAAAATGGTCATGTTGTGGTCAACCTGACTTCACAACCATTAAGGCTAACATTGAAATGCAAGTGGCAAAGTTGTGAAAGAGCCTTGGTCACATGATCATAGGTCACTAAAGGCTTTAGTAGTTGTAAGTTATGAGGTTGTGATTAACAATAGTAGTTAGGTTCAACGTGTTTCATATCATTGTAGGTGGTCAAGCTTAATCCATGGTTAGAGCTATGATGATGTGAAATACCTTTGGTTGCTTCATCACAAGGTTAAAAGCTTAACCTCAGGTTTGAGTTACGAGCATGCAATGAGCTAACAATTGTCATGGTGGCCCCTTGCATATGCCTCTTGTTCACATCACCACAAGGATAAAGAATATCTCATTGAATGAAGGTTGATTGATTCAATAAATTTCATTCCATCAAGATGAGCTCTAAAGTTAAGTTACAATGCTACAATAATTGATGCAGGAGCATCCAGAGGTATAAGGGCAATCCTGTGTCACCCAAAAAAAATGTACTTAGACTTAGTTTCTATTTTATGTCTTTACATTTTTGGATACCCATTTAGCTCAAATAAAGGTTCCAACTCTCATAGTTCAACTATCAGTGCATTTGAAAATCCCGAAAAAATAGGAGCATGCAATTTGACCATCATTTTGGTGACCTAGAAGGTGCGACTTGGCCAGATGAATGTAATTGAGATTTAGAGCATTCCAGAAAAAGAATCAGGTCAAAAGGCCCCATGATTTGAAAGTTATTGCAGTTTTTCAGGTTTTGGAGACCCCTTAAGAATGCTTCAAAGTCAGGTTTGGGGCATTAAATGACCTTGAAAAGGGCTAAAAAATGGGGGACGAGCAAAGCTCGTCCATAGGGCTATAGAGCGCTTTGAGAGCTTTCCAAAAATGTAAACGGTTCATCAATCGGAGCTACGGTTCAAAAGTTATGCCTCCCGGAAGTTCGGCTACCATTTCTGGATTCTTCTAGATTTGCACCGACTTCTAACGCAGCTTCTGGAACCTTCCATTTTGTCGGTGGATGCTTACTAGCACTTTCTAGAATGTACTCCTAGTCCTTAACCCTCCAGGGTCTATTTAAGGAGATTTTTGGCATTGTAAAAGGCAGTTCGGATTGGAGCTTGAGAGGAGGTGCTAAAAGGAGAAATATTCTCCAGATTTATGCTATTGTAAGCCTGTAGGGCATGTTTTGAAGTTTATTTTCTCTGCACTATTTATACTGGCATATTTTATCAGTTAATATAATTCCCCCTTTCTATTGTGTCTATTTTGTTGTTGGGTTGTGTCCCATCAAGTGGTATCAGAGCGGGTTTTCCTGAGTGTGTAGACAGAGCGCCGACTGTGAGGCAGTTTGCACCAGGACTGTGTGGTTGTGGGTTCAAGTTAGAAGATGCCTCCACGAAGAGAGCATGGCAGAAGGGCCAGAGCTATTGATCCTGAGGAGGTTAGAACCCTCCAGAGACAGGTACAAGCATTGCAAGAGGAGCTTCGTAGAGGAGCAAATATTGCCGCAGATGACAATAGTGACGATGAGAATGAAGAGGAAGTAATGGAAGTTGACGGGGAAGTTATGAATCCTATAGAGGAAAGGCTTTTTAGGGCCATTACTAGGTTTGGGAAAAGACCTACAATTGAAGTGGGCATATTTTCGAGAAATTTGAAACCAGATGAGTTGATCGACTGGATCAATGAACTGGATGAATACTTTGAGTATGAGGATATAAGGGACCCAGATAGGGTTAAGTTTGCAAAGGCCAAACTAAAAGGCCATGCCAAAATCTGGTGGCAAGAGGTTCAACTGGAAAGACTTAGAAGAAGAAAGGAGAAGATCACAAGATGGGATCGCATGGTGGACAAATTGAAGAAGCAGTTTATTCCTGTGGACTACGAGCTTGATCTGTTTAAGAAGATGCATGGGTTAAAGAAAGCAGGAAGATCAGTCCAAGAATATACAGAGGAGTTTTACCGACTCCTGATTAGAGCGGGGCATGCAAAAGCAAATAAGGAGAAGGTTGCTCATTATATCAGTGGGTTACGACCTAGCATCCAGGAGGAATTAAGTCTGGTAAGAATGACCAGCGTTGAAGAAGCATACCAGTTTGCCCTACGAGTTGAAGAGAAGCTGAGTAAAAGGTTTGAAGGAAGACAAAGAGGGTGCGGTCAAGGAGGAAGGGGAAGCGGTAGATCATCTGGAGGCCGCAATGAAACTCAAAAGAAAAATGAAGATGAGGGTACTAGCAGGAACCAGAGGAATGAGGGTTTCAACCACTCCCGTGATCAAGATTTTGGAAATCAAAGAGGAAGAGGTAGAGGACGTTGACAAGGAAGAGGAGGCTTCCGTGGTACCTGTTTCCATTGCAATGAAGAAGGTCATCGTGCCTTTGAATGCCCTCAACGACAAGGAAGGACAGATAGGAGAGCTGAGGGCCAAGCTAGGGTTGCTCATGTGGATGAGGATGCACAATCATCACATTTAGAGGATGCAGAAAGAGGAGAGGCCTTGGTAAATGAAAGAGTCCTACTAAGTGGTGAGAATGAACCAGGGCAACGGAGGAGTTTGTTCTATACCAAATGCAAGTGTGAGGATAAATGTTGTGATGTGATCATTGATGGTGGTAGCACTGATAACTTGGTATCTGAAGAGATGGTCTCTAAGCTGAAGCTCAAGAGGGAGAAACATCCCCAGCCCTATCGGATTTCTTGGGTAAAAGATGATCATAAGGTCCTGGTAAGTGAACAATGTTTAGTAAAATTCAAAATTGGGAATTACCATGATGAAGTTCTCTGTGATGTTATTTCGATGGATGTTTGCCATCTATTGTTGGGTAGACCATGGCAGTTTGATAGACATGCAATACATGATGGACATGCAAACACATACTCTCTGACAAAGGATGGAGTTCGCCACAAATTGAAGCCCATGAAAAAGGAAGGTGAAAAGGTATGTAGCAGTGCTAGGATTTGTCTTGTTGATGGAAGGAAGTTTTTAGATGGCATGAAACATCAGCGTATGTGCTATGCTTTGATTCCTAGGAAAGATAAAGAAGGTAGTAGTGAAATACCATTGGAAGTTTCAGATTTACTAGGAGAATTTGGAGATATTATCTCTGATAATGTTCCAGATGGATTGCCACCAGTAAGGCAAATCAGTCATCAGATAGATCTGATTCCAGGAGCTAGTTTGCCTAACAAGGCTGCTCATAGGATGACTCCTACTGAAACAGAGGAGCTAAATAGACAGGTTCAGGAGCTGTTGAGGAAGGGCTTGATTCGAGAGAGCCTGAGTCCATGTGTAGTACCTGTAGTACTTGCACCAAAGAAGGATGGAGAGTGGAGGATGTGTACAGATTCTCGAGCTATAAATAGGATAACCATCAAGTACCGGTTTCCTTTACCAAGGATGGATGATCTTATGGATTGCTTGAGTGGAGCTCAGTACTTCACAAAGATAGATCTGAAGAGTGGCTATCATCAGATACGGATTCGAGAAGGAGATGAGTGGAAAACAGCCTTCAAGACCAAGGAGGGTCTTTATGAGTGGTTAGTCATGCCCTTTGGATTGACGAACGCCCCAAGCACCTTCATGCAGCTCATGAATGAGGTACTTAAGAAGTTCTTGGGAAAATTTGTTATTGTCTATTTGGATGATATTTTAATTTTCAGCAAGACTTTGGAAGAACATTTACTACATATTCGTAGTGTCCTTGAAAGGCTAAGGGAAGAGAAACTGTTAATTAATCTAAAGAAGTGTGTCTTTGCAAAAAGGGAGTTAGTCTATTTGGGATTTGTTATATCACCTGAAGGTCTCAAAATGGATCCAGAGAAGGTAAAAGCCATCTTGGAATGGCCTACTCCAAGGTCTGCTACTGAGGTAAGATCATTTCATGGTCTGGTTAGTTTTTACAGGAAGTTTATTAAGAATTTCAGTGGCATATGTGCACCTCTAACTGATACAATAAGAGGGGATACAAAAGAGTTCAAATGGACTGCAACAGCTGCAAGAAGTTTTGAATTGCTGAAGAAGAAGGTGACTGAACAGCCTGTGTTGGCACTTCCAGATTTTAGAAAAGTATTCCAGGTGGATTGTGATGCTAGTGGTAGCGCTATTGGAGCTGTATTAAGCCAAGAAGGTAAGCCTATTGCATATTTTAGTGAAAAATTGAATGATGCAAAGAAGAAGTATTCTGTTTATGATCAAGAGTTATATGCAATAGTTCAGGCCTTAAAGAAATGGAGGCATTATTTATTGCCGAAGGAATTCGTTTTGTATACTAATCATCAGGCATTACAGTACCTAAATAGCCAAGGTAAATTGAATCAGAGGCATATGAAGTGGGTAGAATTTTTGCAGAGTTATACATTTGTGTTAAAGCATAGAAGTGGAAAATCTAATAGGGTTGCAGATGCATTAAGTAGGAGACAGTTGTTGCTTACAACAATGCAGGTTGAAGTAGTTGGGTTTGATGAACTCAAGAATTTGTACCCCGAGGATCCTGATTTTGCTGAAGCATGGAAAGCTTGTAAAGAACCTGTTGCTATAGATAGAACCAAGTGGTTAGACTATTTGATTCAGGATGGCATGTTGTTCAAAGGTAGTCAATTGTGCATTCCAAGGAGTTCCATGAGGGAAAATCTGATTAAGGAGAAACACAGTGGAGGGATGACAGGACATTTTGGTCGGGATAAGACCATTGCCATTCTTAGAGAACATTATTTTTGGCCTCAAATTACACCGAATGTGAAGAAGTTTGTACAGAGTTGCCAGGTTTGTCAAGTTGCCAAGGGGTTTAGTCAAAATATTGGCCTATATCATCCATTGCCTGTTCCATCAAGGCCATGGGAGGACATAAGTATGGATTTTGTTCTTGGATTGCCAAGGACACAAAGGGGTAATGACTCAGTATTCGTGGTGGTTGATAGGTTCTCCAAAATGGCACATTTCATTCCATGCCACAAAACTCATGATGCTGTCCATATTGCAGACTTGTTTTTCAAAGAGATGGTAAGACTACATGGTCTTCCAAGGAGTATAGTTTCTGATCGAGATACTAAATTTTGTGGGGTATTTCTGGAGGACATTGTGGAAGAAGTTGAGAACAGACTTGAAATTCAGTTCCACGCATCACCCACAGACTGATGGCCAAACAGAAGTGGTAAATAGAAGTCTGGGCAATTTGCTGAGATGTTTAGTTGGAGATAAGCCCAAGGGATGGGATTTGATTCTACCACAGGCAGAGTTTTCTTATAATAACTCTGTAAATAGGAGTACTAGAAAATCACCATTTCAAATTGTATATGGAAATAGCCCAAGGACTACACCAGAATTGAGGAAGATAGAATAAGGGGAGAGAACAAGTGCTGAAGCTGAGGAATTTGCTGAACACATCAAGCGTCTACATGAGGAGGTTCAAGCACACATTATCAAGATGAATCAAGAGTATAAAGCTAGGGCTGATGCAACGAGAAGACATAAGGAATTCCAAGTAGGGGATCTTGTCATGGTGCACTTACGAAAAGAAAGATTTCCAGTTGGTACTTACAACAAGCTGAAAATGAAGAAATTTGGCCCCTGCAAAATTTTGAAGAAACATAACTCAGGAAATGCATATGAGGTTGAGCTGCCAGATGGTATTCACATTTCTCCCATTTTCAACATTGCAGATTTGACAGAGTATCATGATGATGGTACTGATGAGTAGCTAGTTTTAGAGCCATGTCCAATTCCTGCTTCTAAGAAGGAGGAGATAGAAGACATTCTAGATCATCGTGTGGGTAGGAGTACCAGAAACAAGCAGTATGAAGAGTATTTGGTCAAATGGAAAGGACGACCGATCGAAGACTCAACTTGGATTTCAGCAGCTGAGGTTTCCCATTTGGGATTTCCTCTACCATCCATAAAGTGACAGGGTCACTTTTCAATCTACCCTGGGTGTCTGATGCAGGAGCATCCAGAGGTATAAGGGCAATCCTGTGTCACCCAAAAAAAATGTACTTAGACTTAGTTTCTATTTTATGTCTTTACATTTTTGGATACCCATTTGGCTCAAATAAAGGTTCCAACTCTCATAGTTCAACTATCAGTGCATTTGAAAATCCTAAAAAAATAGGAGCATGCAATTTGACCATCATTTTGGTGACCTAGAAGGTGCGACTTGGCCAGATGAATGTAATTGAGATTTAGAGCATTCCAGAAAAAGAATCAGGTCAAAAGGCCCCACGGTTTGAAAGTTATTGCAATTTTTTGGGTTTTGGAGACCCCCTAAGAATGCTTCAAAGTCAGGTTTGGGGCATTGAATGACCTCGAAAAGGGCCAAAAAATGGGGGACGAGTGAAGCTTTTCCATAGGGCTATAGAGCGCTTCGAGAGCTTTCTGAAAATGTAAACGGTTCGTCAATCGGAGCTACGGTTCAAAAGTTATGCCTCCCGGAAGTTCAGCTACCGTTTTTGGATTCTTCTAGATTTGCACCGACTTCTAATGCAGCTTCTGGAACCTTCCATTTTGTCGATGGATGCTTACTAGCACTTTCTAGAATTTAATCCTAGTCCTTAACCCTCCGAGGTCTATTTAAGGAGATTTCTGGCATTGTAAAAGGCAGTTCGGATTGGAGCTTGAGAGGAGGTGCTAAAAGGAGAAATATTCTCCAGATTTATGCTATTGTAAGCCTGTAGGGCATGTTTTGAAGTTTGTTTTCTCTGCACTGTTTGTACTAGCATATTTTCTCAGTTAATATAATTCCCCCTTTCTATTGTGTCTATTCTGTTGTTGGGTTGTGTCCCATCAATAATGAACAAGTGTAGTCAAATTCTAGTGCTTTCACATGATCGCAAGAAGTTATCACCTAACCATGGTCAGAGTTATGAAGTAGTGATCCCTGTTGTCTATACATTTGCATGGAATCAAGGGAAAACCCTATTTAAGATTGTGAAGCAATGATTTCTATGGAGTGCATCATCAAAAAAGTTAGTATTAAGGTTAAGACTTTAAGTTGTGATGGTGCAATGGTAGTTAATTTGATGGTTTTGTTCATTCCTAATTGTTAATGAGGAGGATTAATTGGTGGTTCTGATGGAGTGATCAATGGTAAAAAATGGTCATAGGGTCTAAGATATGGTTAAAGAAATATGTTGCAATGTTGTGGTGGAGCATTAGACAGTCAAGAGGGTAGTCTTCAGAGGGTTGCAATAGTTAGGGGAATTAAGTGAGGGCAGGTTGTGATGCAGTGATAAAGCATAAATGAAGCAAGTCATCGTTTCACAAGAATAAACAACTAAATTAAAAATGGGTTGTGAAGCCACAAAACAAGGTGATGAGCATGGGTCAACATTATAGTTGAATGTCTAACAAGGTGAAAAAATTCTTTTTTATTATTGGGCCACGTGGCAAGTTTGATGGTTGAATTGATGACATATGTGATCTGGCACATTGAAAACACTCTTAGAAGAAGCTCTTTGATGGTGAACTAATTCCTTGATCATCTACAACTACCCTTTGATGTTCTCCATACTTTTTTAATACAAAGGACACTCCATCACTACTCTAAGTTAGCTTTTTAGCTAGCTATGTAGTTATGACCACCATTTTTGTCTCTTTGAGGTTAGAGTTAGTATGAAAGACATGTTTTTTTTGCATATGGACATGCACTTGATCAAATCTTCCCTAAGATCTATACTAATTGTTCTCTATGCATTTAATGATAGTAGTTGATCTTTGGCTTAGGGCAAGATTTTCTGAGTTATGCTTGAACTATAACAGAAAGTTTTATAACCTTTTCAAAAGGCTTGTGTTTTCTTTGATTCTATAGTAGTTGTATTCTATGCTGTACTACTATAATTTCCCTTTTCTTGTGAATGAATACAATTCTTAGTTGTATCTCCTTTTTGAATTAATATATTGTGTAACATATTCTTACCTTATATCAATCTATTGCTTTCATTCTTTGGTTATATGTTGTGTCTATTTATCTTTAAATGATATAGAGTGAAGTCCCTTATACCATTTCAATGATTTCTTATCTGTGTAGGATCATAGAGTCAAAGTTAAGATAGAATCTATGTATTTGAGGATTATATTGATGAATTGTGCTTCCTTGGGTGGAGATAGGATTGAACAATACTATTTGGTGTATCACCCCCTCTAGATTAGAATAGGTAGTTTGATTTTATGCATTCCTTCTCCCTTCTCCTTTCAAGGAATAGTTATGCGCACCTTGATAGTAATGAATTCAGCCTTCTCTAGAGACTCAATCTCTAATTGCAATTTCCCACACTTTCAAGACTATTTCCACATTACATGAGGTTTCCTTTAGGTAAAAAATTTAGGCAAGGGTGTAAAATTTCTTATCAACAAAAACTTAATAATAAAATTTTGTGTTGGAGTTAGTGTTTGGAGGTTTTTTTAAATGGTGCATAGTACATACCATTGCCATGATAGTATCCTTTCTTATATCTATGTGATTCAAATTATAATTGATAAATAGCTCTTCCCCTGTATGTATCAATTTTATTGCACATAAAAATACATGATTTCCCTCATGAGCCTCAACTATGCAATTGGGTTGCTTAAGAGTTTTCCCAGGTCACATACAATTTTCAAAATTGCAAGATTCTCTATTGATTTTAGTCTTCAATAAATGTATTTTGTCAATCTTTTAATTTGATTATTGAATTTTTTTTGTATATAATTTGTAGAGAATGCATACCTAAAAATACTCTTTTTATATCGAACAACCTACATCCAACTTTTGTAATCGTAACAAGGTCCAATATACTTTATCAATTCAAAAGATTTCTTGTAAGAGATCTTTATGTAATCTATGAAAAATAAGCCCAAACCATGCAATGATGATGGTGTTATGTGGTATATCCTCTTGTTAACACAAAATTCACTTTTTATTAGAGGAAGCTTTGAGGGTAACCATTGCTTTTGTAGATGTTTATGCTAAAGAGAACCTCAAAGTTGCCTTTGGTTTCATAATCATAAAAACATGAACCCCTTGAGAAAGGGAAAATTTCATGTACTTATTTAATTTCCTCATGATCTTTTAACCTACAGTTGTTCTTATGATTAGGGACCTACTACATGTCTCACTTTTATCTTCTATTCTAATATTTCCCTCACTCAAGGAAGACATATATGATAAATAACTATTTTCTAGTACTTGTGCTCCATCAAATGAGAGATATGGATGTGTGTGTGAGAAAGAGACATTGATCTTAATATTTATAATTGTATTAAATAAATTATCTCTATACGATGTTTTGACTTATGCCTATCAATGCATGAGACTATGAGGGATGCTTGAGAAATGGGACTAGGTTCTTGCTATTGGAAATGAAGAGAATAACTAAGAGAGTAGGGGTGAATTAGTTACCAAAAAAATTTTCCTTGTCCCTATATGTCCAATTAACTTTTCACTTATAATGCAATACTACCCAGCTCGATTATAACTAAGTTATTACTATTACTCGGTTAACAAAATGGTCTTATAAATATTAATCTAATTTAAACATTAGTAACTTAGTTGAAGAAACATAAAGAATAAATAAAATAACATGAGCACAGATGACACCAAGATTTTACATGGAAACCCAATTTTGGAAAAGCACCATGCAACTAGTACAATATATTTCACTCTTATGAAGTGAACCCTATTAGGAGCCAACCCTATTAAAGGTTACAAAACATACTATTAAGTATGACCTTGTTAGAGGATTTAGATCACCTTGTTAGCAATGGCCTTGTTAGAGGTCTTCAAAAATTTCAATCTTGAAATGTCAACTTGATAGAGGATTTACAATATGATTGTTAAGTCAACTTTGTTAAGAGATTTATTCATTGCTACAATGGTTAGAACGTAAAAAAAAAATTTGACCTAAAAAATGAAGTAACTATCTTTGTAGATTTAGATCTCTGTTCTAGCTTGACCATTAGATCCTCACTAATCAAAATAATCTTTCTAGATTATCTTTCACACTTTCCTTCTCTTTCTTTTGATAACATACCCATCTAATTCCATGTCTTCTACTTGTATATTTTATCCTCGCTACTTGACCTTTCTTATATATCATAGGCTTTGACAAGTCAGCTTGAATACCCTTTCAAATAATTGAAAAAAATCCAAATACTCAACCTCAAAAAATTAATTATTAGACAATTATATTCTACATGAAACTCAGTTAATATTGGGATTGAATGCTCCGTTAACACTAGGAGTTCTTAGATGCCTGACCACTTGGTTGACACTACAAGTAGGATATCCTTCACTAACTGATTACTCAATTAACATAGAATGTTATTCATTACTAGATGGCTTGGTTAATCCTAAATATGCTTGGTTAATACGACCAGTACTTCATTGCTTGGTTAATACTGACATTTATGTAACATCAATGGAAACACATAGTTGAAGAGTTGTTTCCAACACCTGCATATGTTATACAAGTAACTTATGTTAGCTAAAATTTACATGATTCATATACTACAATATGACCAAGGTCACTACAATATCTCTTAGATATTTTGATGTCAACTCTTCTAATCATTTGGCCCTTGTATTTTTTGCAAGCTAGACCACAATCTACCAAATGTCAAAAATTTCCAATATCTCTTCATTGGAAGTTAGAACACAATCTAAAAATAATCTTCGTATTTATTTCTTCACTTATATTATATGAGATGATTCGATGAGCCACATAAAATCAAAATTCATCTATTAAAACTTTTGTCTATAATTGACACAAACTATGTAAAATGACATCACAAGTACACTAATCATCTTAGACCTAGTTACATATGAAACTTGAAATATTATTTATGAAATGATATTTCAGTATAAGGAATGTTTTGCATTTCACCAAGGAGTGTAATTTTGTGTTATTGAGTTTTAAAGGGTTTTGAGAAGATAAGTTATGTCAAGTAGGGTATGTTCCAAGACAAAGAAGACCAGTGTTTAGTCAGGAAAATTTGGTAGATGAAGAGTGTATCTGTGAGAAACCAATTCTTCCCTAGATATCATTATATCTTATTTTTAAAAAACTAATTTTACACCAAGTAAACCAAGAACATGAAGAATTGTGAACTAACAAAAATAAATCAATAATTCAAGCACATCTATCAACAAAAAAATCAACAATAGGATAACATTTTAGAATAATCCATGTGAGAAAAATGAAGCACTACAAAATACAATTTGTTGAGAGGTACCCATAGAGATGTCACATTTCCCAAAGAGACACAATTTCCACAAGAACTTAAAAATTATATTGAAATGTAAATAAGTACAATGATTTAAAAAAGAGGAAGAAAATTGTTGCAAAAAGAAGAAATAATGATATTGATAAGGTGCACTATTATTTTAACCTTAGTTTTGATAGTTATATCAATAATAAATATACTAAACTCATAAATGGTTGATAAGATATACATATGGGTCACACTTTAACCCTGATGATTAGATTTTTCTCAAATGGGCATTACATCTTCTCTAAAAAAGGTCAATATTTATTGATACTAAAAATATTTTCACACACCTTATGATGCAATGAGTATGACACTTCAATAATGACCCTTCATGTGAAACTGTTGTCTAAAACATTTCTCATGAGATAATGTTTTATGACATCTTCATCATTAGGATGGAATCTAAATCTATGTGGTAGTTTTCCATTACCCTTGTCATGATTGAACTAAAGTAAAGTTCCTCCATCATTTGGATTTCAAAATTATGTCAAAGGGGAACATAAAGGGGTTTGTGGGATTGTAGCTAATATCAATAAAGAATTATTTAGATTGCCTTCTACTTGATCATATGATGGACATGAATAGGCATAGGCCTATTTATTATCTACAATCATAGTATAGTTTGGCTTTGCACATTAAAATATGGTATACTTAGTACTATTATTACAACTACCACTACTATTGAATGAGCTAGCCTTCTATTGCTCCTATTGGCCAATAATGTGGTTGTATGTAAGCCACTTGTACCACACTGTGCATACAAGACCCTTCCTTTTCCTTTTCCCCTTCCTCCTTCCCCATTGAAAAATACCACTACATAGAGACATAGATCACAAAGGCATAAAAAGAGACAAAATTTATATTCACTCTTGAATCCTAATTGAATGAATTAATCAAGCTAGGTGGGGCAAGGTAGGGGAAATAGCTATAATTCAATCAATTAAAATTTAATGACTTTAGTTTCCCTTCCATTCCCCCAACTCAAAAAAAGCTTCCATTGTGTATCCCCTAGTTTATCTTTATTATTTATTTGTGAGTATGTAAAGTAGAGAGAGTGAAGAGCCTATGGTCAGAACACCATGCATCAAATCTATGTACAGAAAGGAACTACACTGATCAATGTCTAGTCATTTGTGACTATTTATATTTTGACCCACTTTCAAAAAACCCTAGCTATTTCTCATCAAATCCCACCCAATTTTAACCTAGAGTAGAAAAAATTCATAATGTAATGACTCTTTATTTAGATCACAAGATTTGGAACTATTTTGATTACACATAGTGCCTTTTTACCCAACTTTTTACCAAATTATTTATTTGATGACCACTCGTCTTTAATAAAAAAAGATGGCTTATAATTCCATAATGTATGACAAAAGGTTCAATGGAAAAAATATTGCTTATGAATGAATACTTCAAATGGGTAAATTTCTTTTATTTCTAATATGTCAAGTAAAATACATGGGAAGATTATGTATGAGTGTTTGTGTAGATATTAGTCAATAATATAACTTTATAATCTCTGAATGTTATAAGAGTCATTGTTGAATGCAGATATATAGTTAAGCCCCTTAGGCCCCTTTTGGGTAAAGTCAATAATAATTGTGTAATAAACCCTTTCCAATTCTAGTTTATAATTTATTTACTATTAATGTCAGTTTGAGGATGTGGAGGATATATTGATAGGTTTTGGAAATCTCAATGATTTTCTGTATGAGTGTTACAATCTATCTATGTGAAGGAGATCATGATATTTTAAATGTTAAGTTCATTTCTTTAATATCTAATAGATACTCAATACTTATAATTGAATTATATATTCATGTGCCTCCTTTTTCATTTTGTTCACTATGCTTCCTTCTCTTTTATCAATTCTACTTAAGAATTCTACATCTCTACAAATTCAAGCATACACCAATATGAGTATATTTTTTTCTTCCCCCCTATTCTAAGGTGAATCTCTCTCTCTCTCTCTCTCTCTCTCTCTCTCTCTCTCTCTCTCTCTCTCTCTCTCTCTCTCTCTCTCTGTGTGTGTGTGTGTGTGTGTGTGTGTAACTTGACCTTCTGAAATTAATGGATGGCACCCAACTGGACACATCCTTTTATTTATATTTAGCTTAAAGGTCTCCTTAACTAATGACAAGTTAATATTATGAGCTTACCATGGCATGTAATATTGGTTTTAACATTGACTAAACTTGATTAGCACACCATTACTGATAATATCATTGATGTGCTTCTTATTCTACTAATCTCCATTTTTAAGCATTGGTATTGGAAAATCCAATGAATTGACTGATCTTTTGTGCCATAAATTTTTGACCAAGTGCTTCTCTTCATTTTCCTTCTGTACTTACCTCAGTGATTGTAAAATTAATATTGATCTTCAATGCAATGCAGGTACTCTTCCATTATCATGGTTAGTCTATAATATATTGTATTACTTGGTCATGATCAATTTGCCTTCAATATTGAAGATGTTGTTAATTTTACATTTTATGATATCCATCTGTATGTCGCTAGTCTGAGACTTTTATAGCAACGATGATTTTTATATTAAGGGTAGAGACTATGGTCTCCCTTGGTAATCTTCTAATATGCAATATGACCAAATTTTTAATTTACTCAAAGTCTTATTATTATTATGAATATCCATTCTAGGTATAAAGTATTAATTTGATATATTCTTTTTTTAGAAGAATAATGTGAGGAAATGGATATGTATTATCTCCTATTATTATAAGATTCAATTAAGTTATAAGTCAATATACTAATGCTTTATATGTTCTAGTATTACTTATTTAGAATACATTATAATCTTGTATTAAATTACACTCTTGTTATTCATTATTATGTTTAATAATAATTATCATATTATAATTAATTTATTATTATTATTATTAATTCCCATTTAACAATGGGGACATGATTGGCATGATTTTTCTTAATAATGCTAGGAACAACATGATTTCCAATTCTAGGTTGATCAAATGGCTTTACCATGAATTGGAGGAGTTTAGAGAAAAAATAGGCTAGCTGGAACAAAAAAGGAAGATGCCAGATTGTGGGAATTACAATGACTAGGGGGATCATCTTAGTTTGGTTGAGAAGAGAATCCACAATTTGGAAAATTACAACCATAATTTGGAAAATCAGATGCTTACCATTCTAGCCTCTATCAATGATAATATCTCATCCCTTACTGGAATGCTGGAAATAAGGGGTCTTCTAGATGAAAGTGAGGAGAAGGATAGAGAAAGATCTAGGATGGAAGAGGAAGTGACTACTGACATTACCTTCAATAGCATGGAGTAGGGTAGTCAAAAAAAGTAGTACCAAGTGGCTGAGGAGATTAACAAAGCCTATGAAGGAGCAGAAATGATACAAGAGCTAGAGAGAAAGACAAAGCATTAATAATGATTTTTTTTTCCTGTCTTTTGGAATGAAAAATTGTTGTAGTTATTTTTTTCTAGTAGGTTTGTTAATCTATTGTACTAGCCTTTATGTTGGCCTTCATTCTCTAGTTGGGCTTTATCTACTTATTATTAGCCTTGGTTTTTTGTTTTTCTGTTGAACTAGCCTTTTGGTTGGCCTTCTTTTACTGGTTGGGCTCTTACTACTTATTATCAGCCTTATGATGTGTTTTAGCTCTCAGGTTTCAGGATCCCTATAAAACCTATTTTTCTTATCAAAAACAATGGGGACATGACAGTCCATCCTTCCCAAAAATTGCTTGTCCTCAAGAAATTCAATAATTTCTATTTGTGATTTGATTGATGCACTTCACTATAGTCCTACAATAACAATTTTAATCTTGGGATTAGACAGGTAGTTATAAATATAATTTTAAAGATCACAATGTTCAATTAAATTACTAAGAATGATTTAAATAATGAACTTATCTTGATTTGTTGTGGCACTTTATGTTTCTTTCTCCATGATGATTCCTGACAAATAATCCATATGAACCCTAGGAGAGATTTTATCAATTTTTGAGTCTCTTGGGATATCTCTTTAGGATTATCCATCTCTATAATCCTTAGGAGAGTCTTTATCTCATCCTAAGATCTCTATAATATTTTCTTTGTACTGCAGTGCCCTAACAGTTCTCCCATAATCACAATGTAGTAGGGTGCCCTGCTAGCAACTATCTCTTTACTATAACTATGATAGGGTTCTGTCAATGGTTCTCCCTTGGATAATTCCACAATAGGGTTCTCTAGAGGTTCTCCCTTCATTATAGAGAAATAGGGTCTCCTTACCACAATTCTCCCTAACATACCACTATAATAGGGTTCCCTAGCTATTCTCCCTTAATTGCACTCTTAGGAAGGTGATAACAACATGGTGTCATTAGAAGTTCTCCCTTAATTGCCACTCTTTCTTTTTATTTAAATGGGATATTAAAGTTCTATTAATAATCATAAAAATATGCACGTATATGTATTGTTTGATATTTACATTTCCTAATTAGAGTATGATCAAAGTTGAACTTCCTTGAAGATTCAATGATTCTCTATTCTCGTATCCTCTCTTGATCACTATATGGACTCTTTTTTGAAGTCTCCTAATTATTTATTTCATGCATTGCTTCAATTTTATGGAGTTGACTTTTCTTATCACACTTATGTCTAGGTTCCCAAGGGTCTCTACATCTGAAACATATACCTTTCTTCAATGTATCCTCTTTTACTTTTGGGCTTCCTTACTCTTGCATTGATGTCCTCTGCTCCATTTCACTTTGTAGAAATAAAATTCTTTCTCTCTTTGGTCTTTGTGTGAGTCTTCATTTCTATGCTTTGTCTTTGTTGAGAAATTTTTAGATCTTTGTTTTAATGAATTTGGTTCTACCATTTTTTCTTTTCTAATGGCTTCTTCCAAGTTTTGTGGTTCATGTAGTTTAACAGAGTGCTTGGTGGAGTCTTTTAATCCTTCTATAAATATATGAGTGAGTCTCTTTTGGGAAAGGTTTGGAACAATAATTGACAACTCTTGAAATTTATGAGCATAGTCTTCCACCATTATAGTTTGTTTGAGTTGAATTAGTTCTTGGAAATACGAAATGTTTGATGTCCTTATCATCAAAACTATTCATGAGCTTTTGGGAGAATTCTTCATAGGATTTTACATCTTTATGTCCCAATTAGATACGCCCATGGGTCCACCAATCATGTGCTACTCCTTCTAGATGTAGTATAGAAAATTGTAATACATCTTCTTCCGTCATGGGATTTAGAATAAAAAATGCATTTAATATGTGTAACCATTGGCACAGTTTAATCTTTTCTAATCCATCAATATGTGGAAGATTTATTTTGTTAATTCTATGTTTGAGTTCTTCATTTATCGTCCTTCTAGATGTCTCTCTTTATTTATCATCACAAAATTCTTTGAATGATATCACTTCTCTAATGTTGGGCTCTAGAGTAGCATATGTCCTTGCAATATCTTTCATACCAATTAATGGTTGCTCAACCCCTTCTTCCTCACTTAGATTTACTCTTCTAGGTAGGAATGTGGGGCAAGTTGGAGCTTGAAATTACATTGTTATTTTCAAAATGAACTAAATTAATTTCTCTCCCTATGTTAGGTTGACTTCTCAAATTATTGATCAAGTTTCTCATGTTCTATAATGCTTGTAAGAGGGCCTAATTTGACTTCTTCATTTGATTCAATATAGTTTGGTTGGTCTATTGGGTTTTCTCCATATGGGTAAAAGCACAAACCCATGTCACCCTTTTGTAAAGGAAAAGGCTAACAAAAGTATAACTGTTCACCTTCAATGGCATAAAATTGGTATTATTATTTTGAATTTGGAAATGAAGTAAACTAATTAAATGTGTAGAAATAGATGAAGTTTAGGATTATAATTTTTAATAATTATTTGGAATAAGAATTGATATATTTTCCTAATTTTTATAGATATTTTTTCAGGTGCTAAAAAATACTAAAAATTAGGGGTCTAGTTCTCACCACAAAACTATATGAAAATAAACTTATTTCCCTTTGATTTCAGACTATGTTATAGATAACATATATATCTAGAACAATCAAAAATAAAAATCAGCTTTAGACCTATATTTTCTCTTTTATAAGGATTAAAATCTCAACTCACTTGAAATTGATAGCTTCATCTCCCACCACATTTTTCAAAACAAATATATTCTAACTAGGAGAAAAATTATACATTCTAGAAGAGGACTCTCTCCTCTAGAACGTCATATAATTTTAAGATTTTTTTGATATGATCTAATATTTTTTTCTTTCTCAAAATTGACATCTTTTTGAGTGTTCAAATACATGCTATAAATTCTATATGAGACTATTCTTGACTCTGAGCTCTATAAAATGATGTTTACAAATTATTTTTAAAAAATCATAAAAAATAGTAAGAGTTCTTAAAACACCACTTTTTTGAAATAATTTCATTTCTTTAGTAATTGGATATAAACTAGTATAAAATATGCATTTAATAGACATTTCCAATTGGAAAAGTATAAGATCATATATAACTTAGCTAGAATGAATTTATCTAAATCATATGTTAAAAAAAAAATAGTTTTTTAGATAGAAATACTCAAATCCAGATGTTTTGATAAGTCAGTCTAAAAGTTGGCACAACTTTGTACTTTTATATGTTCTGACTTCATTTGCTAAGTCATTCATTGTAGTTTTATTTCTCCTTCTCTTGTAAGTTTTCATAACCCTTCACTCATAGGATGGCTGGATTATGCTCTAATACCTCTATAATGACCCTTTATTTGGATCACAAGATTTGGAACTATTTTTCTTACACAGAAGTGCCTTTCGGCCTAACTTTGTATCAAATTATTTATTTGATGACCAATTGGTCTTTAATAAGAAATGATGGCTTATAATTCTATAATGTATATCAAAAGGTTTGATGGAAAAAATATTCCTTATGAATGAATACTTCAACTGGGTAAATTGCTTCTATTTCTGATATGTCAAGTAAAATACATGGGAAGATTATGTATGAGTGTTTGTGTAGATATTAGTCAATACTATAACTTTATAATCTATAAATGTTATAAGAGTCACTGTTGAAAATATATAGTTAAGCCCCTTAGGCCCCTTCTGGGAAAAGTCAATAACAACTGTATAATAAACCCTTTCCAATTCTAGTTTATAATTTATTTACTAGGAATGTAAGTTTGGGGACATGGAGGATATATTGATAGGTTTGGCAATCTTAGTGAGTTTCTATATGAGTGTTACAATCTATCTATATGAAGGAGATCCTAATATTTTAAATGTTAAGTTCATTTCTCTAATATCTAATAGATAGTCAATACTTGTAATTGAATTATATGTTTGTGTGTCTCCTTTTCTGTCTTGTTCTCTATGCTTCCTTCTCTTTTATGAATTCTACTTCAGAATTTTGTATCTCTACATATTCAAGCATACACCAGTATGAGTATCTTTTTTTTCTTCCCCCCCTATTCTAAGGTGAATCAACACACACATACACACACAACTCAACCTTCTAAAATTAATAGATGGCACCTAACTAGACACATCCTTTTATTTATGTTTAGCTTAAAGTTCTCCTAATCTAATGACAAGTTAATATTATGAGCTTCCTATGTCATGTAATATTGGTTTTAACATTGACTAAACTTGATTAGTACACCATTACATATATTATCATGGATGTGCTTCTTATTCTACTAATCCCCATTTCTGAGCATTGGTTTTGGATAATTCAATGAATTGATTGATCCTCTATGCCATAATTTTTTTACTAGGTGCTTCTCTTCATTTTCCTTATATACTTACCTCAGTGATTGTAAAATTAATATTGATCTTCAATGTACCGTAGGTACTCTCCCATTATCATGTTTGGTCAACAATATACTTTGTTACTTGATCATGATCAATTTTCCTTCAATATTGAAGACATTGTTAATTCCACATTTTATGATATCCATCTGCATGTCGCTAGTTTGAGACTTTTATAGCAACACTGATTTTTATGTTAAGGGTAGAGACTATGGTCTCCCTTGGTAATTTTGTAATATGAAATATCCATTAAGATTTGAATGGGTTATGACCAATTTTTAATTCATTTAAAGTCTTATTATTGTTATTATGAATCTCCATTCTAGGTATAAAATATTAATTTGATATTTTTTTTTTTTAGAAGAATAATGTGAGGAAATGGATATGTATTATCTCCTAGTATTATAAGAGTCAATTAAGTTATAAGTCAATATGTACAAATGCTTTATACATTTTTAATTAAGAAAAACAAGTTTTGTAGGGATCCTGAAACCCAAAAGTTTTTACATAAAATTTGGTAGCATGATATTAAATAAAGTCCAAACCCAATAATTTTACCTACATAAGGCCAAAACAAAAGACAGGCCAATGACCAGAAAGGAAAAGCCAACAGACCCAACTGAAAAAAGGACAGGATAGGAACTAAAACCCTTACTATTCAATCTTCCTATCAAGATCCTACATGGTTTCAATTGCTTCATTAGCACTCTAGATCTCCACGGTCATGCACTCCTAGTTTAGATTAGTAGAACATTCCACCGGGCCCTTGGTCACATTTATTTCTCCCTCAATCTGCTTGGAATCTTAATTGACCCTTTCATCATTTTTCCCACCAAATCCTGCATTTTTCAACGATTCACCTAGACTATTGATGTTCTCATTTAGAGTGTTTAGATTGGCAATCACTTGACTAGCAAGATTTTGGTTTGATATATCCATCCTTTGCACCCTTTTTTTGACCTTAGAAATGTAATCCTATAAGTCAGCTAGAAAACCTTGGTTGTTGCTCTTCCTTTAGCCTTCCTCCTAGCACTTTTTCTCCTTAAGCTCTTCAATCTCATGGAACAACCACTTAATTGAGAAAAAGTTGTCTATCATAATATTTTTGGCATTATTGAGTAGGTTGAGCCCTATCTCCCTTAATTGTCCAAAATTGCTACCAAAGTTGGGTCTATGAGTTCCTCAAAATGAAGTTTTCCCTCCTTGTCTTCAAGAACTTGAGGATTCATTGTCTCTCGGAGGATCCCCATTTTCGTCATTTTGGTATTGAAGTTTCTCCACAACCTCCTCCTTTCTTTCATTACCTCCTCCTCACTATCTTCCACCAAGATCTCTTTTATCTTCCTCTGAGGTGAAGAGAGGGAAGGAGAGGGGCCAAGAATCTTAAGTGTCTCATCACTTCTCCTTTCTAGAGGCATATCCTCCTCATCCTTCCTCTTCTTGGGATTCACAAGTAGAATAGTAATGTCTTCCTCCTTCTTCTCATCCTCTGACTCCATTTCCTTCTCGTCAACATTATACTCATCCTCCCTCTGTTCCATAGGATTATGTGTTAATCCTCTGGGACTCTTCCCACATTGAACATTACTAGTGGAGGGAGAAACTCTCCCTCCCCCTTTGGCTTCTTACCCATTGAGGGGGTATTATCCTCTTCCTTTGAGATAAGACTTTGGATTTCCTAAGAGTTAGAAAAATTTGAGCTCTCGATAACCTTTAAAGCATCCCAAGAGTGGCCTAAGGGTTTGCCCCTAGTCTGGGTCTTGAGATATTCGTAGACCAGAAGGAGCAAACCCTCATGAAGAGCTAGGTTTGCACTAGGTTTCTTCTTGTAACCCTCAATATTCTTGCTCAAAGAGGTGAATAGATAGAAAGGAAAAAAAAAATTTCCATGTCTAAAATGGTTTAGCAAAACAAAGTGGTGTGTTCTAACTCTATCAAATCTAGTATCCAGGGTAATGAATTCAATGATAGCCCTTAATACATACCTCCATAGCTTTTTTATTGAATCCATTTCGTAATAAGTCTTGACCTTCACTAACTTCTTCCTCTCTTCTACATCCTTCACGAAATCTTTCACTGTATTTGCCAACATTTTCTTGTCCGTGTAAAAATTTACCCCCTCCTAAGGAATCTCTATGACAAGAACATTCATTTCCATGCTCACCTGGTGAGAGACCTTATCAATTTTGACTCATCCATCCTTCCATGTGTTCACCATGAGCTTAGTAATCTTCTTGCCAAAAACATGGAGTTTTTCAATGTACCTTGCTATTCTGCCCTTCTCCAATATGTTCCAAACCTTTGTTCTCTTTCTCCATTTTTCCACCTCCCCAGTTGGCTCCTTCCTACTCCTCTCCCCAACCATCTTGATCTCTTGTGAAAAAACCCTACACCAGTTCTCTGACCCTCCATAATCTTCTACTTTCTAATTTTTTTGATTCACAAATTCTTTTTTGCCTCTAGCAATTTTAATGGAAGATAAAAATGAGACCCATAAAACATGCCAGAAGTACACAAAATGATGACATCTCATTACCTTCTCATGATTCTTATTAAAACCTTATCTTTTGCACTGTCCTGCATATCTTTCCATAATTAACTCAAGATTACCTTTATACTCCACTAGATTCATTCTAGAATTAGAATATCTTTCATAGCCACTAGAAAGTTGTCTTTACTATGCCACATTATCACCACATTTTTGGTCACTACCTCATTCAAAAACTAGTCTGCAATAGAATTTGCCTCTCTATACATGTAGTTGACGTGGACCCTTTTGAATTTTTCCAAATCAAATCAGATCTTCTCCACCATGTTAGTAATGGTCCAGGAAGGATGGGAGCATCCTTTTAAAAATTTTAGTATATTTAAAGAATCTCCCTCCAACCAAAGATTCTCAATCCTAATAGCAAGAGCCATCTTGACAACATGAAAAGTCATACTAGTCTCTGTGTAGTGGTTCGTCTAAGTCCCTAAAGGATAGGAAAAGGACTCTACACTAATCCCATGACAATTTCTAATTATTCCCCCACAACCGGCTGGGCTAGGGTTCCCTTTGGTTGTGCCATCGAAGTTGGCTTTATGCCATTCTTCTAGGGGAAA
The DNA here is from genome assembly GCA_028749045.1 of Cupressus sempervirens. NCBI lineage: Eukaryota > Viridiplantae > Streptophyta > Pinopsida > Cupressales > Cupressaceae > Cupressus > Cupressus sempervirens. Next base: position 328,058,211 of record CM053790.1, read on the forward strand.
AAACCACTTAGCCTCCTATCTTTTCACATCCCTATCCTTTTTCCTTTTCATATTATTTCCTCCTTCAATATTTCCCCCCTTTCTAATAGCATGGTTTTCTCTCATAGAACTATCTATTTTATTTGTAAGAACAAAGGTAGGACCTTCCCTTTTTCTGAAGATACAATTATTTCTCTCTTTCCATATTCCTCAGTGACAATGTGGAAGAGTCCAGGAGAAAATCATCCATGTCTTCATGCCTTTATGAAAATAATTCTATTGGCCAAAGAAATCCTAGAAGTTTTCCAGTTTACACCAACTAACCCCATAGCTCTTGGTCATAAGTTCCCAAACCTCTAAGGAATATGGACAATGAATAAACATGTGGTTAACCATCTCCAAATTATGCTTACAAAGATTGTACCTATTTGGAATATACTGACCTCTCTTAGCAAGGTTATCCAGGGTGATAATTTTGTCTTGTAACACTAGCCAAAAGAAAATGTTGATTTTAGGGGTAAGACCAATCATCCAAGCCTTAGCCCAAATGGATTTTTTCATCTTGTTCCAAAGCGAGAAGTAGCCAGAAGCAACTAAGTATAACTCATAGGTATTGTCCCCCCATATAAGTTCATCCCTCTTGTCTAAAATCATAGCACTCAGTATAATCATTAGTGGTTTGAGGTCTTGAGATACTGAAGACATGTCTCTCCACCCCTAGTCTGTTCTGTAGTCACTAACTTTCAATCCAAATCTTCTTATACAAGAGTCATCCCATCTCTCATAATTAGGGCAATTTATTAGAGGACCTTGACTTAACCAATTATCCTACCAAAAAAGAATGTTTTTTCCATTCCTCACTTTCTATTTTGCCTTTGATTTGGCCAAAGATCTTGCCTTAAGAATCCCATTCCAAATAAAAGATCCATGTGAAATATCAGCTTCACTAAGCAAAAAACTAAGGGGTTGCCTTCTCAACTACTTCTTCACCATGATATCCTATCATTCTCCAGTGCTTTGAAATTAGTGCCATATCTACTTTGCTAACAAAGCATTATTAAGGTGTCTATTTTTTTTAATACCTAGGCCACCATAGCATTTGGGGAGGCAGACATTATTTCAATCCACCAAATGATATCTTTTGTTTTCTTCTAGTCTTGTCCATAAAAAGTCTTTGGATTTTCTCCATTCTATCTACATATTTAACTAGTATCCTAGAAAGGCCAAGAGGATAAGTTGGGAGGTTCTAGAGAGTAGATTTCACTAGGGTACATTTTCTTGCTTGACTAAGGGTGGCTCCTTTCCAACCTACCAACTTCTTATTGAATCTATCAATAATTCCATTCCAGAAAGATTCTGGAGGTTTCAACCCCAGGGGCATTCCATGATAACTAGTTGGGAGAGATCCCACTCCACGTCCAAGAATTTGAGCAATCTTTCTGTGTTATTCCTTTGGGGTGTTAACAAAGAACATCAAACTTTTCTCCTAGTTGATAGACTGGCCTGTACCCCTCATATAGGTGTCCAACAAGGGTATGTGCAAGATCATGGTGTGCCAAAAAGTGGCAATGTGAAAAAATAGAGTTTGAAGACGTCTAAAAGCGCTTCAAAATTTGCTCAGACTTTTTTCCACCTATCCAGGTACCAAACCTAGAAGGTAAGGCCAAGCCTTATCTGATATCTGATTTGATATCGGATATCCAATATTATGGGATATCTGAAAACATATCAGAAATCCGATATGCTAGGGAGCCTAATATAATAATAATATTATTATATTATAATAATATAAAAATATTACCTTATAATAGTATAATATAATCTAATACATTATAATATAATAATAATAAAGTAATATACTATAATATAATATATAATAAAAAGTATAATATATTATAAATTATAATAATATAATATAATATAATATAAAATATCATATGTTATGTAAAATGATTTGCGTTATAAAATATGAGATTTGCATTATAAAATATCATATCCAATATATCAGATATTTGATATTGAATCGGATATCCTATATAATATCGGATATCCGATCCCTACCATCACATAGTAAAAAAAAAAGACTCGCGGCCTTGTATTTTTTGAATTTTGAGGCCAGGCACAATCGATATCGAGTTCTACATTGGATACCAGATATCAGATATCCAAGTAAGTTTTTTTTTTTAAAAAATTCATTTTTAATCTAAATTGAATAGATTTTAGCATAATTTTGTTTGTTTTAGTTGAATCTAGAGTTTTTTTGAAAAAATTGGTTAAAATTAAGGTTTTTTTAAAAATATATATTATGTTTTGCAATTCAATAGGAATGGCTGCTTAGAATGATGACAATGAGGCATAGAATAATATTCCTCGTAACCCCCCACCAAACGATCCAGTACTCCCACAAAACCGTCCACCAAATGATGCTCTACCCCCTCAAAACCCTCCTCGAATTGAGGATTTGATAAATGAGAATCTCATCGAGTTGAGAGGTTTGAATAGAACATATAATAATGTACCCGCATTGGCTCCTATGTTATCCACATTAAACACCATAGTGGATAACATTGAAACCCTTACAAACCAAAAAAAATGTCGCTCTTCATTGGCGTGATGAAATGCACGTTATGTTTGATGATGGTTTGGACTATGATGAGATTGCGGCCCTCAACATAACCAAAGAAGTTTTGGCTAGCCTTTTTGCAAACCCAAAAATGGGTTTACTAGTCGACCCAAAAAAATCCAAACTATCCATTAAATGGTGCACAAATGATGCCATACGTGAAAAATTTTGGGATCATTGGTGGATGGTTTTTGATATCCCTCCACATGACAATTTAGACATACCACTTTATTTCCTTAGAAAATTATATGCAGAATTTGTGTTGAAACATAAAGTGAACTATTGAAGCATGAAGCCCAACATGGGCTTAGGAATAGGAGCTCCTCAAGATAGACCCTCTTCCCAGTGGAAGAAAGTTGGCACTTTTGTCCCCCCCACTAATATCTCCCCTCCTCCTCAAGTGCAGCATCTAGATATTATGACAGAGGCTAGCTCTCAGATCATCAAAGCCATTCATAGGCTGAGTAGCCTAATGATATCTCAGGCTAGGTCAGTCTTGCCTCCTTGTGTTGATGATGCTAGTGCCAATTCATCATCGGCTAGCTCATCACACATTTGTGTGCCTCACACTTGCATTACATGCAAGAATATTTTCCTGGGTCCCATAGGTGATCTTCCTGAGTATCATTTTGTATTAGGTGAGGATACACCAAACACACGTGCAGAGGCTACAGACCTTGATGTGAGAGAGGAGGGGAATGCAGAGGCATGGACTCCTTCAATGTCAATACGTGTATACATTTTTTTGTTATGACATATGTGATTTAAAGTTAATTTTTATAATAGAGTAATTTTAATTTTTAAGCCATATTGACTTTTATATGTATGTGATCTTCATTCATGTTTAGTTGATGACTGAGGAGAAGCTTAGATAGATTTATGATGCTACGCTCTCGGCCATTTCATTTTGCCTTGAGACATCTACAGTAGATTATGTTGTGTATGCATTTTTTTTCAATTTGATATTGTACCATATATGGTTGCTAAACTTTCTTTTATCTTGCAAGTAGTAGCTGTCCCCGGGGGAGAAAGTGCGGAGGGTGAGCCAACACGCATTGACAAAGGAAAGGTAATTAGGTGCTTTCTATTTGATTAAATATCGATGCATTCTTGTAACATGTTTGTGGTAATCTCATTTAATTACATTCTTTATTGTATATAGGGCGTGGATATTGGCGATGAGCATGTAAAGATTTCGCATCATAGACCATCAGGGATTTCCATTCGCACTGAGAGCCCCATTGTATGTATAAGTATCATTTATTTTTTATTGTCCTTATCTTCATAAATAAATTCAAAACTGATTTCCATGATATTAACAACTACAATTTTGTATCTCATAGGAGACTCCTAGTGCACATGAGGTCCGACGAGAGAGTTATGTAGATTTGATGATGCAGGCACTCTCTCCTAAGGAGGAGCCTACAATAGCAAGTTGTATTTTGAATTCATGATTAAATATGTTATAAATTTAGCATGCTATAAATTATAATGTTATATTTAAATTGTAGATTCATTTGACAAACGTATAATTTGAACATATATAGGCCACAATCAAAGAGGTAGAAGCATTGTCGAGGGCATATGAGAGGACTCCTGACTGGCACAAGAGGTCGACGAGAGAGGTATTTATTATGAAATTTTGATATTATAAATTTTTATTACAAAAAAGATCATTATGCATTTGAGTACTTCAATGTTAGATACAAATAATCATATAGATTTAGTAGTCTAACTTTGGGTTTTCCATTTTTGTTTATGTAGGAGGCATCTAATCCACCTAGTGCAGTGAAGAGGTTGCATTTTGATCATCCCCCAACACCCTAGGAAGTATAGTTATCGTAGGATGCATCATGAGACATTTTAAGATGGCATATGCCACATTGTATATACAAACATTGATATTATACACATTTTGATGGCATGATCAGCCACACTTTGTATATGGATCCATGTATTTTGATATATATTTGAGTTCTTTGTCTATGGATACGCTGATATGTTTATTATTAATAAATGGTATATTACAGTTCAAAATTTTATTATTGATTCATATTATATGAGTAATGGTTTGTAAATATTATATGATTTATATTATTGATGCCCATATTTCAAGGATTTATTTGAAAATCTTAGCAAGTGGAGAAATTGAAAGTTTGAATATATGAGATGATTTAGTTGAACATTAGAAACAAAATTCCCGAGATTAACAAAAGTAGTAGGAATGAATTTTCATTTATTCCTAAATCCGAGAGATCTTAATCACAATGAATGTGAGTAAGAGTTTTTCTCTTTATCATTCATAAAATTCTTATAGTGAGTATTCCTCAATTCATATTCCTTTAATCATTCTTCAATGCATATTAGTGCTAATTTAAGAGCTTTCTAAAAATAATCATATAAGAAGCAACCGAAAACAATGACACAATGAATTAAATAACTTCCAATTATACACAACACATTCCATATGAATTCATATCATATGAATTCAATATTTATTCTCAACGTCCCTGGCACTGGAAAAGTCTTATTTTGAGTGGTTGAGCTAACCAAATACTTTTAACATATATTTTTATTTTAAACATAAACTATAATAACATAAAAAAAGATGTGTGATTTATATAGATAATAATAGGAACAGAAGGCGTATAAGTACCTCAAAAGATCGACCTTGAAATGCACTTAGAGCACCTTGGAGACTCCTTGGTACGAGGTGGCCGTGGATGACGAATGGTCTCTGTGACTAGAACAAGGGTGTGATTAGGGTTCACCCACCCACCCGGAGATAATGGTGCTGGTGATTTGATGCCAAGATTAGTAGTTTCAAATTTACACTATGGTGCACCTATGAACTGAGGCACATTGCGAGTTTTGGCATCGAGCGAGATCGCTATGCCAAATCCAAAAAAAATGTGATCTCTCAAAAATGAGATAGGTTATTTTAGGCTTCAACATCATCATCCTATAGCCTTCGATAGTTCATCGATAGCCCTCATGAGTTTCAAGTTATGACCCTCGAAAGATTGACCTCAAAATGCACTTAGAGAACCTTGGGGACTCCTCAGTATAGGGTGGTCGTGGATGATGGATGGTCTCCATGGCCTGAATCAGAGTGTGAATAGGGTTCACCCACCCACCCAAAGCTAATGGCACTGACGATTTGATGCCAAGATCAATAGTTTCAAAGTTACGTTGTGGTGCACCTATGAATTGAGGTACACTGTGAGTTTTGGCATCGAGCGAGATTGTTGTGCCAAATCCAAATGGAATGTGATCTCTTAAAAATGAGATAGATCATTTTAGGTCTCAGCATCACCGTCCTATAGCATTTGACAGTTCATTGATAGTCCTCACGAGCTCCCAGTTATGACCCTTGAAAGATCGACCTCAAAATGCACTTAGAGCACCTTGGAGACTCCTTGGTATGGGATGGCCATGGATGATGGATGGTCTCTATGGCTAGAACAAGGGTATGACTAAAGTTCACCCACCCACCCAGAGCTAATGGCACTGACGATTTGATTCCAAGATCAGCGGTTTCAAAGTTACGTTGTTGTGCACCTATGAACTGAGGCACACTGCGAATTTTGGCATTGAGCAAGATCGCTATGCCAAATCCAAATGGAATGTGATCTCTTGAAAATGACATAGGTTATTTTAGGCCTCAACATTACCATCTTGTAGCATTCAATAGTTCATTGATAGCCTTCATGAGCTTTGAGTTATGACCCTTGAAAGATTGACCTCAAAACGCACTTAGAGAACCTTGGGGACTCCTTGGTACGGGGTGGCCGCGGATGATGGATGCTCTTTGTGGCTGAAACAAGGGTGTCACTAGGGTTTACCCACCCACTCGGAGCTAATGGCACTAATGATTTGATGCCAAGATCAGTGGTTTCAAAGTTGCGCTATGGTGCACCTATGAATTGATGCACACTGAGTTTTGGCATTGAGCGAGATCATTGTGTCAAATACAAAAAAAATGTGATCTCTCAAAAATGAGATAGGTAATTTTAGGTCTTAGCATTGTTGTCCTGTAGCATTTTATAGTTCATTGATAGTCCTCACGAGCTCCCAATTATGACCCTCGAAAGATTGACCTCGAAATGCACTTAGAGCACCTTGGAGACTCCTTGGTACAGGGTGGCCGCGGATGATGGATGGTCTCTATGGCTGGAACAAGGGTATGACTATGGTTCACCCACCCACTCGAAGCTAATGGAATTGATGATTCAATGCCAAGATCAATGGTTTTAAAGTTACGTTGTGGTGCACCTATGAACTGAGGCACACTATGAGTTTTGGCATCGAGTGAGATTGTTGTGCCGAATCCAAATGAAATGTGATATCTTGAAAATGAGATAGGTTATTTTAGGCCTCAACATTATTGTCTTGTAGCATTCAATAGTTCATCGATAGCCCTCATGAGATTTGAGTTATGACCCTCGGAAGATCAACCTCAAAATGCACTTAGAGAACCTTGGGGACTCCTTTGTATGGGGTGGCCACGGATGATGGATGGTCTTTGTGGCCAAAAAAATGGTGTCACTAGGGTTCACCCACCCACCCGGAGATAATGGAACTAACAATTTGATGCCAAGATCAATGGTTTCAAAGTTGCACTATGGTGCACCTATGAACTGAGGCACACTACGAGTTTTGGCATCGAGCGAGATCATTGTGCCAAATCCAAATGAAATGTGATCTCTCAAAAATGAGATAGGTAATTTTAGGTCTCAGCATCATCATCTTGTAGCATTTGACAGTTCATCAATAGTCCTCATGAGCTCCAAGTTATGACCCTCGAAAGATCGACCTCGGAATGCACTTAGAGCACCTTGAAGACTCCTTGGTACGAGGTGGTCATAGATGACGGATGGTCTCTGTGGCTGGAACAAGGGTGTGACGAGGGTTCACCTACCCACCCGAAGCTAATGGCACTGACGATTCGATGTCAAGATCAATGGTTTCAAAGTTATGTTGTGGTGCACCTATGAATTGAGGCACACTGTGAGTTTTGACATTGAGTGAGATCACTGTGCTGAATCCAAATGGAATGTGATATCTTGAAAATGAGATTGGTTATTTTAGGCCTCAACATCACCATCCTATAGCATTTGACAGTTCATCGATAGTCCTCGCGAGCTCTGAGTTATGACCCTCAAAAGATCAACCTCAAAACAGACTTAGAGAACCTTGGGGACTCCTTGGTACGAGGTGGTCGCGGATGATGGATGGTCTTCGTGGATGGAATAAGGGTATTTCTAGGGTTCACCTACCCACCCAAAGCTAATGGCACTGATGATTCAATGCCAAGATCAGCAGTTTCAAAGTTGCGCTATGGTGCACCTATGAACTGAGGCACATTGCAAGTTTTGGCATCGAGCGAGATCATTGTGCCGAATCCAAATGAAATGTGATCTCTAAAAAATGAGATAGATCATTTTAGGTCTTAACATCACCGTCTTGTAGCATTCAACAGTTCATCAATAGTCCTCATGAGCTCCAAGTTATGACCCTCGAAAGATTGACCTCGAAATGCACTTAGAGCACCTTGGAGACTCCTTGGTACGGGGTGGCCGTGGATGACAAATGGTCTCCATGGTTGGAACAAGGCTGTGACTAGGGTTCACCCACCCACCCAGAGCTAATGGCACTTACAATTTGATGCCAAGATCAATGGTTTCAAAGTTATGCTGTGGTGCACCTATGAGCTGAGGCACAGTGTGAGTTTTGGCATTGAGCGAGGTCACTGTGCCGAATCCAAATAGAATGTGATCTCTTAAAAATGAGATAGATTATTTTAGGCCTCAACATCACCATCCTATAGCATTTTATAGTTCATCGATAGCCCTCACGAGCTTCAAGTTATGACCCTCAAAAGATCAACTTCAAAATGCACTTAGAGAACCTTGGGAACTCCTTGGTATAGGGTGGCTACAGACAATGGATGGTCTCGATGGCTAGAACAATGGTCTCACTAGGGTTCACCCACCCACTCAGAGCTAATGGAACTAACTATTTGAATAGTTCTAGCCATTAGAAGTTAGATTTTGAAAAGTTGTCAAGAAAATTGCAAAAGTTGCTAAGCAACTTTTTGCAATTTTTGCGCTAAGACAAGTTTTATTGCAAATAGACTCTAAAAACTCCTAGGTACCCTAATAATTTTCTAAACATCTAGATTTACCTTAAAAACATGGAATTTACCAAAAATCCACTTTATTGGACCAATTGATTGCCAAGGCTTATAGTTGCACCATGGGGTCCTGTGTCCATTACAAATGTGGATGGTCATAGGGAGATCATTAGATCTATCCCTAGACCTTATTACATCAAGAAAAGAAAATTGATTAGGTGATTTGCATTAGCGTTCCCTGTATTTCATTAATGTTTGACTAATTCAAAATTTAGACATCTATGTTTTATCACCATAAACATGAATCAACTCACAAACATTGCCCTCTTTAAGGAAAATCAAGGATAGCCACAAGGAAGAGAATGAAGCAAGGTGAAACACAAGTTGAAGCTCAAGGCCAAGGAAAGCAATGAAAGGGGACTCATCAAAAGAATTTGAGTTCAAAGGAAAATACTTCAAGATAATAGACTTTGAAAGTGGAGCAAAGGAAAGAAAATTCAAGGATCAAGCTGAAGGAATTATCCCAAGACCAAACCTTCACAAGTCAAAAACATGGGACAAGTTTGGACTTAAAGAGGTCCATGGACAAGTTCAAGGATTCAATTCATAGGCATTCATGTTTCCCAATGCAAGTCAACTTTACACTTGGTCAAAGGCTTAAATGTTTGAAGAACAAATACTATCTTACAAGGAGATCAACTTGTCTCTATTTACATCAATTTTCTATAAGGATAAAAAAAAAGTACACCAAGAATATTTGAGGATCTACCACCAAAGTGAGATTAGGAGCATGAACAAGGACATAAAGAAAAGTTTGAGGTTGAGGGCACAAAAGAATGCAAAGATAAGATTCCCATCAACAGAGTGATCTCGATGATGATCAAGTTGTGCAAGGAAATGGATTTAATATGCCATGGAAGATGTTAATGCATGCAAGGGATTTCTCCAAGGATCAAACCAAAGATGAAGATGAAAAAGAAGAATTACAAATGATGAAGGTGAAAATATCAAGGGTTCAAGCATTGTGAAGTCCACCTATCCAAAAGAAAGAAGTCCTAGAATGATAACAAATTCCTAAGAGCTATTTTTGGTTCCCCTCATTAGAGCTTGTAATGGATTAATCTAGATCATTGTTTTTGAATCAATCTTGTTAGTTCATTGTAATTGGGGCTCCTATTTAAATCCCCAACCCTCTCATTTGTAAACCAAAGCTATTGGAGAATTGTTGTCAATTAAATGCCAAATTTTCTCTACTTTTTATTGCTATGTATTGCATGAAAAATTGTTGTGATCAAGTTTTGACACAAGGTAGGATGGGTGAATTATTTCATGGGAGCACTCACCAACTACCTTGATAGAATGCAAGATTGCCAAAGAACCCAAGACGTCATGCATCAAGTTTGCATTATTGCATAATGATCCTTATTTCCTCACCTAGCTTTAAATTTCATTTCATGTTGTTTAGTATTAGTTTTGTTGGATGAAAGAATTATGGATGCACTTGCTCAATTCGAATATAAACTAGATCATTAGCCTCTTGTTGATGGTAGGAGTGCCTTGTGTGGCGAGTTAGTGAAAGTACTCAACTCAATAGTGTAAGTCACCCAAGTGATTACTAGAAAATAACATTATTTCACTAAGTGAACATCCACAATTAAAGGAACCTTAAAATCATTTCATGATCTTACATAGCAATCTTAGCATGAGAGATAACCTTTTATCAAGAGAGTATTGAATATTTGGTGTCATACATGTCATGGAAATGGTCATTTCAATAAGGCCCAAAAAATTGTAGACAATTGCAATAATGAATCTTTTTCAAATTAAATTTGGGAAGAATTACATCAATTTTTTTTTAAAATCAAATCACATAGTATTCTAATTGTTCATCCTTACTTTCTAGATTTTTTTTATTTGATTAGTTTGATAAAAATAGTTTTAATAATCATAATGTCAGCTTCATGTGAAATAAGGAAAAAGCCAAACTTGTAATAAGATATTCGCAAGCAATTATCTTTGATATAGTTATAAATGCTCTTAAAATTATCCTTATAGCCTTGTATCACATGAAAATATGATTTGCAAGAACTTGTTCAATATCTTCCTCTTATAATTCTTTTACAAAGAACCTACCAAAATACAAATTATAATGTGCAACTAATTTAACCTATCTTTTTCATTATTACAAAAACCATATATACAAAAAAAGTTGACATTTTACATCATAATACATCATAAATCTTAGAAATTCTCCCCAATACCACCCCCCTCCAACTCTTCATGATGTACCTACATTCCAATATCATAAAAAAAAAAAAAACTTATTGAATTAAACAAGATAATCATCAATTCATTAAATCATTATGAAGAAAATAATATAAGAAGTAAATATACCTAGTCGAGTGTTCCAATATGGTTCTCTCTTTGTTTTAGGGTCTCCAACAGGGCTTCATAATCAACATTAGCAATAGTAAAAAGTTCTTTTACTTTTGGTCTTCCTTGATGGTTCAATAACTTTACATTTGTTGCTATAATAAGATGCGAATATATGAGAATTACTTTGTGCTTTTGATAGTCTTCGAATGTAAGAATTCTATTCCTTCTAAGCATGTATGTCTGTAGCCATGTTCTAGTAACAACCACTAAACCAGTATGATATGTGAATCCATCATCATCTGTGATCGATTGTGCAAGTTTTTGTTTACCTCTTACACAACATGCTAACCAATAATTGGATTTCTCATCATTCTCCTTTGGTGCAACCAATGCAAAGACATGTCCTGGCTGAAGTAGATCTGATAGATGGTTATGCTTAAGTGAACTTTCCATGTCATTATTTTTGATAGAGGGTATGATAGAAAATGGAGCAAGATAATGGGGAGCCCATGTGTCCACCCACTCACTTGACTCATAGTGATCCCAATCACACTGAAAACAACTAGGACAAAAACAAGCTAGTTGTTATGTCCAAATGGTCCATGTACTAGAATCAGACCTCCAGAATGAATGCATTTTTGATGAGTCTCTCACTATAGCACAATCTGATCTATCAGCTATGGACCCTTCCTCAACCAACCAAAAGAACATACATACCACTGAATCAAGAGCCCCCCCTATGATAATGCTAAACTACACCAATCAACAATGCTACGAGCATCAATAAGCTCTGCTGCTGAAATCTTTAGTTGCTCCTTAACTAGAGCTCTCTTCACACATGCCCCTGCTCCATCATGTTCCCCTTTTCCATGGTCAGACTTAAAAAAAATCCAAAGATGAGGCACCCCTCTCTCTACATGCATCCTACACAACCAATAAACCATGTGAGTATTTTTGAATTGACCTGTACAGTTATCTGACCAAATGATATGTCTATCCATAGCAATTGCATGCTCATGTAAGAAATCAAAATAATTCTCGAAACAATGTTGCACAAACTCATGAGAGTGAGATCTATCATCACTCATATAAAAATGATACTCTCTAATAATCTTTCGATTATCTTCCACACTATCAGGGGCATGTTTATATGTTATGTGAACAAAAATAGCAATCTGAATGGAGTTGTAATACTGAGATTGTGTCTCATTTTGAGGTTTCAATGTGTAGTTCTTAGAAAAATCAACAACTGATATAATAGTTCCAATGGGGAAAGTCTCCTTACACATTCTAAATTGTTGATCCAACCACTGAGACCTGTGACTATGTCTTGCATACTTGTTAAAAAGATTCGCCTTGAAATCTAAAATAAAGCTAGCCACACTGATATCTTTTCCAACCAATTCACATCTAGAGCTCTCACCCCCACTCTTCAATGTGTATTTCACCATTTCATATACCTTTTTTTTCACTATTGTCTTTCCAAGATCTTGTTCGCACCTTTCATGGAAACATGTGTCAAACTTGGATAAGCCACCACATTCTGAATACTTCTCATTTAAGAAAGCATTTTTATAGAAGGAACAACCATTAAATCTACGACATAAGAGTTGATCTAGCAAGTCTCTTGATGATTTTGGAAGCCCACTAGCCCCACAATCCTCCAACATTTCTTTACTATGCAAAGTAGAACGGATGGAGCGTAATAGTTCATGGTGCATAGAAAACTCAACATGATATTTGCAACAACATGTATTTTGAATTTTGAGTCGTACACAATAAAATGGCTTCAAAGATTCAAAATCCCTTTGTGATATATGAAGAATTGGATGACCCTCTCTAAATTGTTTGAACAACATAGTTTGACTTACCTCCAAATAGTGTTTAGGATGTGGCGTGCGGTCTCTGATGCCAACTGTCAACTTTAACACGTCTTTTAGCATTGGGTGATACTCATGAGTTAGAGTGCCAAAATTATGTAATTTCTTCCTTCACATCGTCGGATAACTTCTTATCAAAACGTGAAGGTCTCTCACCAAATGTCCATGTTTCATTTTGAAGAGGATCATCAATTTTCTCTTGTCGACTAAGTGCGCTTCTGAAAGTAGTATGATTTATATTCAAATCAATACAAGTTTGTCTCATATATCTACCCTTTCTCAAATGATAACTTACCAAAGAGGTTGTAATAACCCTTTGAGCAGCTCTGTTATCCTTCTCTTTGCTATTTTTTCCAATGCTATCGAGAGCACTGAAAAGATTCTTCACAATAATGGCATTTCTTTCAAACTTTTTATTGACACAAATCTTCAATTTGGAAAGCATAGGTCTCATCTTTTGCATCTTTAATAAGTGCATGAAAAGCTGACATTGCTCTACCACTGTCTTGTTGCTGAAAAACATCTGATATAGTTTTGAAGCCCATAACTGAATGGTTCTTTCTGATTTTTTTCCTTCCAAACTAGTAATAATCATTTCATCAATTTTAATTATCCATTTTGGTGTTTTAGAACCTTCATGTCAATTATAATTAGGAGATATGTAAGGTTCTTGTGCATTAAGTTCCTGTGCATTGTCATGTTCGACATGGTCAATTATGCAATTTGGATTATGACTTGGTAGCATTTCGTCTTCAAAATTTTCATTTCTAAATTTTCAATTTCGGCATTATCATTTTCAATAGGTACATTTTCATTCCCCAACTGTACATATTCATTATTTAACTCTATGATTTCACCTTTGATTAATTCATCGTCAACTTGACTGATATTTAGCATACCTTGTCTTTTTCTTCGGTGTTCCATTTTGTCCCTTTCCCTATATGTCACAATGTCTTCATTGGATATCTTCATTTTGTGTTTATCCTTTCAACAATTGTTGCTCCCCATTCAAATGACAAATTCGAACACCTAAGGTTATATTTTAAAATTTTTTTTGATTGGTTGGGCCTAAAAATGCGACCTTTTGCAAAACTCGTGAAAAAAGAACTAAAAAAGTGATGTTGTCAGGTCTGTAGGGATAGGGATATGTTAAAAATTGGTGCCAATAAAATCGGATATTCAATTTTCTAAAATGACTTTTGGTGGAAAAAATTTGCTATAATTTCCCTCCTTTGCTATAATAATATTAATATTATAAAACTCATTGCAGGGAAACCGACTTTGGTTTATTAGTACTAATAGTATAATAGTATTAATCTATAGTATCAATAGTATTAATATATAATAGTATTAATATATAGTATTAATATATAATAGTATTAATATATATATTATTATTATAGCTATAGTATTAATATATAGTATCAATATTATTATTATACCTATAATAGTATTAATATTATTACTATAGATATAATAGTATAAATATTTAGTGTTTATTTATATTATTATTATTATTATGCTACAATAGTATTAATATATATATTAATACTATGCCATAATAGTATTAATATATATATTATTATTATAGCTATAATAGTATTATTATTATTACTATAGATATAATAATATTACTATTTAGTGTTTATTTATATTATTATTATTATCCTAGAATAGTATATATATATATACATACTTTCATTTTTTAACCCTTATTAACTATTCTAATATGTCCCTAGGGGTCCTAAGACGCTTAGGAACATATGTTGTCATTTAATGGGTCATTGACCTATGACCCCCTTTGACCCATATTAATCATTCTAATATGTCCCTTGGGGTCCTAGGACCCCTAGGGACATATGCCGTCATTTAATGAGTCAAAGGGGGCCATAGGTCACCCTATGACCCCCTTTGACCCATATGAACAATTCTAATATGTCCAGGACCCCTAGGGGCATATGTCATCATTTACTGAGTCATAGGGGGTCATAGGTCACCCTATGACCCCCTTTGATGCATATATATACCATTCTAGTATGTCCCTAGGGGTCCTAAGACCCCTAGGGACATATCTCATTATTTAATGAGTCACAGGGGGTCATAGGTCAACCTATGACCCACTTCCACACATATTAACCATTCTAATATGTCCCTAGGGGTCCTAGGACCCCTAGGGACATATGTCATCATTTAATGGGTCAAAGGGGGTCATAGGTCAACCTATGACCCCCTTTGAACCATATTAACCATTCTAATATGTCCATAGGGGTCCTAGGACCCTAGAGACATATGTAATCATTTAATGGGTCATGGGGGGTCATAGGTCAACCTATGACCCCCTTTGACCCATATTA
Source organism: Cupressus sempervirens (assembly GCA_028749045.1). Taxonomy (NCBI): domain Eukaryota; kingdom Viridiplantae; phylum Streptophyta; class Pinopsida; order Cupressales; family Cupressaceae; genus Cupressus; species Cupressus sempervirens. The sequence continues at coordinate 328,073,559 of CM053790.1, forward strand.
ATTATTCTAATATGTACCTAAGGGTCCTAGGACCCCTAGGGACATATGTCATCATTTCATTTGTCAAAGGGGGTCATAGGTCACCCTATAACACCCTTTGACCCATATTAACCATTCTAATATGTCCCTAGGGGTCCTAGGACCCCTAGGGACATATGTCATCATTTAATGGGTCGAAGGGGGTCATAGGTCACCCTATGACACCCTTTGACCAATATTAAACATTATAATATATCCCTAAGGGTCCTAGGACCCCTAGGGACATATGTCATCATTTAATGGATCGAAGGGGGTCATAGGTCACCCTATGACACCCTTTGACCCATATTAACAATTCTAGTATGCCCCTACGTGTCTTAAGAACCCTAGGGACATATATTATCATTTAATGGGTCGAAGGGACCTATGACCCCCTTCGACCCATATATACCATTCTAATATGTCCCTAGGGGTCCTAGGTCCCCTAGGGACATATGTCATCATTTAATGGGTCAAAGGGGGTCATAGGTCACCCTATGACCCCCTTTGACCTATATATACCATTCTAATATGTCTCTAGGAGTCCTAAGACCCCTAGGGTCATATGTCTTCATTTAATGGGCCGAAGGGGGTCATAGGTCACCCTATGACCCGCTTTGACCTATATATACCATTCTGATATGTCCCTAGGGGTCCCATGACCCCTAGAGACATATGTCATCATTTAATGAGTCAAAGAGGGTCATAGGTGAACCTATTACCCCCTTTGACCCATATTAACCATTCTAATACGTCTGTAGGGGTCCTAGGACCCCTAAGGACATATGTCATCATTTAATGGGTCAAGAGGTGGTTATAGGTCACCCTATGACCCCCTTTGACCCATATATATCATTCTAATATGTTCCTAGGGGTCCTAGGATCCCTAGAGACATATTTCATCATTTAATGGGTCATGGGGGGTCATAGGTCAACCTATGACCCCCTTTCACACATATTAACCATTATAATATGTCCCTAGGGATCTTAGGATCCCTAGAGACATATGTCATCATTTAAAGGGTCAAAAGTGACCTATGACCCGCTTGGACCCATATTAACCATTTTAATATGTCCCTAAGTCTCCTAGGACCCCTAGGGACATATCTCATCATTTAATGGGTTGTGGGGACCTATGACCCCCTTTCACACATATTAACCATTCTAATATGTCCCTAGGGGTCCTAGGACCCCTAAGGACATATGTCCTCATTTAATGAGTCAAAGGGAGTCATTGGTCAACCTATGACCCCCTTTGACCCATATTAACCATTCTAATATGTCCTTAGGGGTCCTAGGTCCCCTAGGGACATATGTCATCATTTAATGGGTCGTGGGGGGTCATAGGTCAACCTATAACCCCCTTTGACTCATATTAAGCATTTTAATATGTCCCTTGGGGTCCTAGGACCCCTAGGGGCATATGTCATCATTTAATGAGTCAAAGGGGGTCATAAGGTGACCTATGACCCCCTTTGACCCATATTAACCATTCTAATATGTCCCTAGGGGTCTTAGGACCCCTAGGGACATATGTCATCATTTAATGGGGTTGAAGGGGTTCATAGGGTGATATTAACCATTCTAATATGTGTCATTGTTCAATGGGTCAAAGGGGGTCATAGGTCACCCTATGACACCCTTTGACATATATTAACCATTATAATATGTCCCTAGGGGTCCTAGGACCCCTAGGGACATATGTCATTATTTAATGGGTCAAAGAGGGCCATTGGTCACCATATGACACCATTTGACCCATATTAACCATTCTAATATGTCCCTAGGGGTCCTAGTGTACACTTGAAAGTGTCCCACTCTAAACCCTTCTAACCAAACGATTCCATGAGTTTGGAATGCTTGGATGCCGGCTTAGAGCTCCCTATCCACGGAGTGCAAGAGAGTGTATTTCAAGTTCAAGGGCTCTCAGATGAGCCTTAGAGATACTCTTCTTGCTAGTAAACCATGCAATGGGAGGTTCCAAAGATAAGATGCAAGAATGCAAATGTCCCAAGGAGTTCCTCAAGAATGCAATGCAAATGAAGATTAAGCTAGAATGAATATGAAAAGAGCAGCTATTCTAGGCATGGATGAGAGTGTTACAAAACCATTATTAAGCTATGTGAGATTAAGCTACATGTAAAAATGAAAGCTAAGCTAAGCTAGAATGCCATGATGCCATGGATGAGAGAATGTAGACAAGAAATAGAAGTTCTCCACAAAGCTCCAAAGAAACCTGTTAGAAAACCTGCAGCATAACAATATTCAAAATATCGATGGATTGAAGGGGAAAGCTCTCTCCCTTTTAAAGATGTATGGATGGTGGAGATCAAGATGAAGATGGTGGATGATCAATGGTGGAATTCAAAAATAGGAGTGATCCATGTGCACACACAAATCAACCAATAGAATATAAGTTGACTTGTCATATAAGACAAAAGTCACAAAGACTTTTCTTTTAATTGCAAAATAGAAAAAGGACTTTATGTGTGCACTTTAAGTGGGTTAGAAGAATGAGGTCTTTTATTTAATTAAAAGGGGACATGTTCTTTTAATCAAATAATGAACTTAGGATAGCATAGTCAAACTATAGGTTATAATCATATAAATTGATTATTAGCAATTTGGTCTAGGTAAATGATTAAATTAATTTAGCCAAAATGTTGAAAAGGGGGCTAATAGTCTAGATGACCATTTTTAGGTGATTACATTTTCCCCTCTTTGACTAATGCGTGATCGATCTGGAAACACATTATGTCAAAGAAAATCGAAGCCAAGTAGGCAATGATAGATATAGATATCTGATTCCAAAAAATGAAATGCAGAAATAGATAGCAAGTCCTAAATGCACAGCCTGATAGTGATAGTACTGAACATTAGGAAGATGATGTTAAGATCCAAAAAGAATTTTAACACCTAGCAAAGCGAATAGGTTGAGAGCAAGTGATAAGGTCAAAAAAATGCTCTTAAGAAATAGATAGCTGTAACAATCAGCAATAGAGTATTTTTGCCCCCTCGGGATCGAAATTGAAATGAGGTAAGGGGATGCAAAAACTTGATAGACATGAGAAAAATAGAATAAAGCAATGTCCAAGATGACAGATAAATGATTAGAACCCAAGAATGACTATAAGAAATTGATAAAATGCCCCAGTTTGACTAGAGTTGACCTTGAAGGATATAGCATAAAAATTAGGTCAAATCGAGTGGAAAGAGGATTTAGATGTGAAAAGGTGAATAGAAGTAGATATGAAGTATGGAAATGATGAAGACATGAAGAAATGAAGATGCCCCAGTGATGATTCAGAGATTAGACCTCAAAAAGACAGCTAACTGCTCAGAAGAAAGTAGAATTTTAAAAGACAATTTTGACCATCAAGATGAACTCGAATTTGGATTTCGATCCCGAAAATGAATCTAGGACGTCAAAATTATTTAAGAGGTCAAAACTTTATATAATGTGATGACAAGATAGAAAAGAGATGAAGCGAAAGATTAAGAAGGTGAAAAGACATGAACAAGAAGAAAGTAAAGAAATATATGAAAGGAGTTAGCTGATATGTCTGTGAAAAGATGAAGAGAGAGCTCTCCCCATATGCAAGAATGCAAGACTAAGCTAGAAAATGAACCTAAAATGCAAGCTAATATGCAAAGTGGTTTACTAGCAAGAAGCGCATAACATTTAGACTCTTAATTTCATCATTGAGCATTTATTAGGGACATCATGAGATCATACAACCATCACTAGTATAACTATGAGGATATGAATATGATCGATATTAGATAGGTATGTGGAAATCCAATCTAAGCATCAGAGACATGTAAGTCAAGATAACTACACGATTAGATTCCCTAAGTTTAATTTAGCAAGATTACACCTGTATCAAGGCATAAGCGCCAGGATAAACCCTGAGTGCGGTCTTGCAAAACAATCAAGGATGATACATTTATAAGTCAAAGTGTTGAATAGGACAAGCATGAATGCTTACAACACTATAGACAAACAAAAGTATACCCACAAGCATAAATCAAGAAAATATGTCCCATGCCCCCAGTCTTCTAGTCAATGACATCCTTGAAAGACTATTAGGGAGGGAATACATGGCAAAGAAATCATCATAGACAGCACACAAAGTAGATAAAGATCAGCATAGCTTAGTCGTTTAAGTGTTAAAGTGTGTGTGTGTGTAAGTCACTTGGCCATTTCTTCAAGACTTGATTTTGATAGTGAGAAATATCACGACATCAGAGACCGTAGGTAAACTATCTGAAAAATGTTGAAAAACACTAGATGTCAAGGTGGGGGAAGTGTTGAGAAACACTATTTTATGAGTTTGTCAAAGAAACCCTAATGTACAAGAATACCTCAATAGGTTAAGCAGTTGTGCCCCCAAGACGAGGACAAGAAAAAATTCCAAGCTAGGAAATGTGTAGCAAAGTGGATGATTGAGACTGATAGACATAGGTGCAAGGGTTTCAAGTAGTGCCTATTTCTAGGTTTTCACCACTTGACAGATTTTTTCAAGACTTTTTTCATTTTTTTTGTATTTTTTTATTTTTTCTTTTTTTGGTGATACATCAAAGCACCTATTGCTAGGTTTTCACTAAGATGATCATTTTTTTCAGAACATTTTTTGATTTTTAGGATTTTTTTTTTCAGGATCATATATGATTTTTTGGATTTTTTTAGAAGGTTTTAGAGATTACTAGTTCTCAAGAAAGATCATATCATTTTCTCCCAATGTCTAGCAAGGTGTAGGACATGATGCAGTAGAAAGTTGATGGATAAGCAAAGATGCATAAGAAAGGAATGTGAAGCAAGTGAAAGTGATCCTCAAGAATTAACTCCTCAAGAGCACCCAAGCTAGGGAAAGAGGTGAAATAGTTATATGAAGCATGTTTTTGATAAGCAATGGAAGTAATGAGCAAGATAGCATGTAGGATAAGCGATGAAGCCAACAAGTGAGATAGCATGAAGCATGTAGTCCAAAAGAGTAAACATGTCAAGAGACCTAAGAACCATTTTTATTTATTGTGATCAAGACCAAGGGGTCAACTAGATAGTATAGCAATGGGATAGAGCAATAAGAATAAAGCTCAAGATAGAGGCTATGAGTGAATGGGAGAGCACAATAGAAACTCTCATGGATAAGATAGCCAATATGCAAAGATAGCTCAACATTGTCAAGATCAAAGAGAGAAGAGGGGATAGCTGGATGGTGGAAGAACTACGCATGACGCCTGTTTGCCAGGTTTTCATCATGGTACTTATCCAAGGTGTCACAAGAAGTAGTTTTCACCATAGGATGGATTTATTTCTCTTTACTTTTGCTACCAAGGTGCCACAAGAAGTGGTTTTCACCAAGGCACATTTTCAATTTTTTTCATTTTTTTTTTTTAAAAATTTTTTTTAAAAATTTTTAGAAAGAGCTCAAGCTTTTTGAATGTAGATAGTGCTCCTATAGAAAAGATAAGTCATGATAATCCAAGACCATAGAAAGGTATGCTTAAAGATGTTGATAGGGTGATGAAAGAGAAAGGGTAGTAGGGAGAGTATATGGAGGATAAGAGTGCATGTATAGAAAGTAAGTGTAAGCTTTAGAGGATTTCATGAGGATAGCTGAAATATTGGACAAGATCAACATTGACACACACCTTGAAGGGTATTGGAACGATGGAGGAATAATGAATGAAATAGCTTGAGGTTTAGATGCATGAGGTGGTAGAAGAGATTTGGAAAAAAGTGGAGTGGAAGGCTTTGGAATATTTTTAGGAAGATTTTTGGAAGAAGATGGAATAGAAGCCTTTGGAAGCTTGAATGTCAACTTTGAAGTATTTTCAATATTCAATTCTTTTAAAAGAGACTTGGGAATCCACATAGCTTTAGATTTTCCTCGTTCTTTGGGTGCTTGAGAGTGCATTTCTTCAATGATGGATTTAGGAACCCACATTTTATTTGATTTAGCTCTCTTAATAGTGGACCTTTGTAGTCTCTTTTGTGCATTTTCCTTCTTAGCATTCAGATGTCGATTAGATGGGACATAGTGATCTTCATTTTTCAATAGATTCTTATGTTTGTTCTCACTTCCAAAGGAATTGGGATTTGTGGATGAATAAGGTTGATATGACTGGTTTAGATGGATAGATGGGTGAAAAGTCATCAAGGATGAGTGTCTTTGTTGATCTTGAGGTATGATGGGAGAGCTAGGAGTGGAAAGTGTAGGAGATGAAGGAACATAAGGTCCCAATATAGACGGAAGGTTTGAAGGCTTTAGATTTGATGGATAAGGACCAAGGATAGACTTAGGAGATGCAAATGGATAGTGAAAAGGGATATCAACATCTTTAGAGTGAGTAACGTGGTCAAAGCCATCAATAGACTCATGAGTACCTTTGATAGGAACAACATTTTTAATAGTTGCACTTGAAGCTTGAGCACAATTTTGAAGTGGATATGGAGAAGTAGAACATGAGAATTTGCTTTGATCTTGACAAGTAGCCTTGGATAGCATATGAAGAGAACTTTTCTCATAATTTTCAGTAAGCTCAAGGGAGATAATGGAAGTGGTATCTTCATCATACTTAGGAGGTGGACAAGATATAGGATATGGAGGGGTGAAATTTTGAAAGAGATGAAAGGGTGCTTGATCTTGATCTTTCTTGACATTTATAGCTTTTTCTTTTTGAGAGTCCTCTTGACATGGAGCCACTTCTAAGGACAAGGGAGAATAAAGAGTGAATGGAGTAGTGCTTGGATTAGGCATAGCAATGCATGAAGGTTGAGGATGTTTAGGATTAGTAGCATGGAAAGGGTTTGCAGCCAAGTGAAGGTTGGCTTGAGTTTCTTTTAGAGATAGCCCTTGAGGATACACATAGTCAATGTGGAAAGCATTAGGTTCTTTATTTGATGGAGGCATGTTGGAAAGATTTGAAGTGTTGGGAGATGCACGAGTGTTGGAAGAAGTGGAAGATGTAATAGAGCCGCTACTAGACATGGGTTCATTAATGTAATCTTGCTCAAGAAAAGTATCCTCGCTGCATGAATCATTAGAGGTATCAATAATTCCATTATCCATAAGATCTTGGATTTTATGTTTTAGCTCCATGCAATCTGAAGTACTATGCTCATTATGTTGATGATAAGCACAATAGATATCCAAGAATGGGTTTCCATATGAACTAGAATTAGGTAACATGATGATCTTATTGCCAAGAAGTTTTTGCAAAGTGTCATCATAAGAATCTTCCAAGGGAGCAAAAGTTCTATCAAAAATATGTCTAGGATCTTCTTGTTGTTTCTCAAGTGAATAGCATGCGTTCATGTCTTCATCATTATCTTTGTCAAAGATAGGTCCATCATGAAATTTTGGCATAGCCTCAAGTGCTTGTTCTCTAAAGAGGTCTTTAGATCTAGAAGATGAAGACATTTGATGTCTTGAAGTAGAGCATGTATACCTAGAAGAAGAGGATGACCTCAAAGAAGGTGACTCACATGCATGTAAAGACCTTAAGGAAGATTCATGTAATGATGCAATCTTCTCCTCTAACCTTTTCTCAAGTTTAGACTTCATTTCTATCATGCGCTTAGAGAGATGAAGGTAAGAAAGATCATTTGTCTCTTCTAGTTCTTTGTATTGCACATATAGATCTTGAAACTCTTTAGTGACATGGAGGATATCATGATCATCTAGATTTGGTTGAGGTTTGGTAGCACAAGATTTGAATTCCATAGTGGTAGATGCAAAGCCAAGCATAAAAGAGCCTAGAAGATAACTTGATGTTGAAACTATAGGAGGTAGAGTGTTTACTTGCCAAGATAGTAGAGAGAGATTAAAGTGACTTGTCAAACAATATGTCCAAGAAACTTACGACATGAATGACTCAAGTCAATAGCTAGGCAAGATGCCCAAATAGCCAAATAGATAGAGCAAGTGGGGTGACAAGTGAACAACTCTCTAACCCAAGAGTATAGTCAAGAAATCAAGGCAAACATTTTAGCAAAAGGATAACTAGCAAGCATGCATAGACCATGAAGACAAAAAGACCTAGAGCACTAAGACCAAAGAACCACTTTAAGCATGTTTAAGCACTAGAGACATAACAAATCATAGCCAAATGATGAAACCCCCCTTAGTAAGTAACACAAGAAAATGTTTTCACTTGACATTTTGACTTGGTTGACAAAGTTTGACAATAATTGATAGCATAGAAAATTTGATGTTCAAAAGAAATTTCTTTCCAAGCAAGATAGTGACACATAGAGTAGTCTTCAAACAATCAAGCAAGGGACAAAGCAACCTTGCATGATACAAGCATATCTAAGGTCTCAAAAGAATTCTTTAGAATTATCGTCATGTGTATGTTCAAAAGATTTTCATAGGTCTAGCACATTCGAGAACACATCAAGCAATATCTACCTAAAAGACATGGTTCATTACTCAACAACTTGGCCCACGCTTGATGCTCCTTTGCCTCACGGTGGGCATAACATTTAGACTCTTAATTTCAGAAATACTCTATTGTTGATTGTTACAGCTATCTATTTCTTAAGAGCATTTGTTTGACCTTATCACTTGCTCTCAACCTATTCGCTTTGCTAGGTGTTAAAATTCTTTTTGGATCTTAACATCATCTTCCTAATGTTCAGTACTATCGCTATCAGGCTGTGCATTTAGGACTTGCTATCTATTTCTGCATTTCATTTTTTGGAATTAGATATCTATATCTATCATTGCCTACTTGGCTTCGATTTTCTTTGACATAATGTGTTCCCAGATCGATCACGCATTAGTCAAAGAGGGGAAAATGTAATCACCTAAAAATGGTCATCTAGACTATTAGCCCCCTTTTCAACATTTTGGCTAAATTAATTTAATCATTTACCTAGACCAAATTGTTAATAATCAATTTATTTGATTATAACCTATAGTTTGACTATGCTATCCTAAGTTCATTATTTGATTAAAAGAACATGTCCCCTTTTAATTAAATAAAAGACCTCATTCTTCTAACCCACTTAAAGTGCACACATAAAGTCCTTTTTCTATTTTGCAATTAAAAGAAAAGTCTTTGTGACTTTTGTCTTATATGACAAGTCAACTTATATTCTATTGATTGATTTGTGTGTGCACATGGATCACTCCTATTTTTGAATTCCACCGTTGATCATCCACCATCTTCATCTTGATCTCCACCGTCCATACATCTTTAAAAGGGAGAGAGCTTTCCCCTTCAATCCATCGATATTTTGAATATTGTTATGCTGCAGGTTTTCTAATAGGTTTCTTTGGAGCTTTGTGAAGAACTTCTATTTCTTGTCTACATTCTCTCGTCCATGGCATCATGGCATTCTAGCTTAGCTTAGCTTTCATTTTTACTCTTTGATTTTGACCTAGTCAACAAGATTGGACTTGTTTACTATGATTTTATATCCAAAAATGAAAATGAAAAGAAGAGACCCCTATTAAAAATCAGAGAGCTTTCCAAAAATGCAAGAAATTTTAAAAAATCTATTCATTTGCGCTCTAGAGATCAATTTTGTCAAAACAGGCCAAATTTCTCAAATCGAGTTTTTGATCTTTAATACGACTTCAAAATTCAAAACACAAAAAAAGAACCCCCATTAGAATAAAAAAACCTTTCTGAAAATGTAAGTTTTTAAAAAAAATTCGCTGATTTGCGATCATAAATTGCTTTTTATGAAAAACTAAGAAAAACTCATAACTCCCAAAAATCATGTCAAAATGCTTTGAAAATCGGACTGAGACATTTTGAGCATATACCCAACCTGCCAAAAAAAATTCAGAACCAAACTGCAAGTGGTTTAAAAGATATGATCAAATCTTTAAACCAACTAAATTTTTGACCTTCAAACCAATTTACTTATGGGTTGGCCTTAAAACCAAAGTGATAATTCTACAAAAGCATTTGATTAGATCCAATATGCTGCTATAAAAAACCAGAGATGAAAAATAAAAGCAAATGGAACTAGAAACTTGATTCAAGCCCCACGGTGGGCGCCAAAATGTTGAAAAGGGGGCTAATAGTTTAGATGACCATTTTTAGGTGATTACACCTAAGACCCCTAAGGACATATGTTGTCATAGGTCACCCTATGACCCCCTTTGACCTGTATAGACCATTCTAATATGTCCCTAGGGGTCCTAAGACTCCTAGGGACATATGTCATCATTTAATGGGTCGAAGCCATTTATACCATTCTAATATGTCCCTAGGGGTCCTAGGACCCTTAGGGACATATGTCATCATTTAATGGATCAAAGGGGGTCATAGCTCAACCTATGACCCCCTTTGACACATATTAACCATTCTAATATGTTCCTAGGGGTCCTAAGACCCCCTGGGACATATGTTGTCATTTAATGGGTCACAGAGGGTCATAGGTCACCCTATGACCGCCTTTGACACATATTACCATTCTAATATATCCCTATTGATCTTAGGACTCCCTAGGACACATGTTGTCATTTAATAGGCCAAAGGGAGTTATAGGTCATCCTATGACCTTCTTTGACCCATATTAACCATTCTAATATGTTCCTAGGGGTCCTAGGACCCCTAGGGACATATGTCGTCATTTAATGGGTGAAAGGGACCTATGACCCCCTTTGACCCATATATACCATTCTAATATGTCCCTAGGGGTCCTAGGACCCCTAGGGACATATCTCATCATTTAATGGCTCGTGGAGGGTTATAGGTCAACCTATGCCCTCGTTTCACACATATTAACCATTCTAGTATGTCTCTGGGGGTCTTAGGACCCTTAAGGACATATGTTGTCATTTAATGGGTGACCTATGCCCCCCTTTGATTTATATTAACCATTCTAATATGTTCCTAGGGGTCTTAGGACCCCTAGCGACATATTTTGTTAGTTAATGGGTTAAAGGATCTTATGACCCCCTTTGACCTATATTAAAGATTCTAATATGTCCTTAGGGGTCCTAGTACCCCTAGGGACATATGTTGTCATTTAATGGGTCAAAAGGGGTCATAGGTCAGCCTATGACCCCCTCTGACCCATATGAACAATTCTAATATGTCCTTAGGGGTCCTAGGATCCCTAGGGACATATCTTGTTATTTGATGGGTCAAAGGGGGTCATAGGTCAACCTATGACCCCCTTTAACACATATTAACCATTGTAATATTTTCCTAGGGGACATATGTCATCATTTAATGTGTCGAAGGGGTTCATAGGTCGCCCTATGACCCCCTTTGACCTATATGAACAATTTTAATATGTCCCTAGGGGTCCTAGGACCCCTAGGGACATATGTCATCATTAATGGGTCAAAGGGGGTCATAGGTCACCCTATGACCACCTTTGACCCATATGAACGATTCTAATATGTCTCTAGGGGTCTTAGGATCCCTAGGGACATATGTCATTATTTAATGGGTCAAAGGGGTTCATAGGTCACCCTATGACCCCCTTTGACCAATATGAACAATTCTAATATGTCCCTAGGGGTCCGAAGACCCCTAGGGACATATGTTATCATTTAATGGGTGAAAATGGGTCATAGGTCACCCTATGACCTCCTTTGACCCATATTAACCATTGTAATATATCGTTAGGGATCCTAGGACCCCTACTGACATATGTCATCATTTAATGCGTCAAAGGGGGTCAATGGTTGACCTATGACCCCCTTTGACTAATATATATTAATAATATACATACATACATACATTCATATATATATATATATATGTATTACGTTATTATATATATATATATATTAATAACATACATATTAATATAATAATATATAATACATATATATATATAACATTATTATATTTAGTAAAAATAATAATAATATAAATTATAATTATAGATTTTAATAAGATTAACATAATATATTATTATATATTAATATATTATACCTTATATCTTTACATTACGTTATTATGTATATATAATTTATTAAAATACATCTTTACATAGTAATATAAGTGAAATAATTTATAAATCATAAGCTATAACTTTTAAATGCAAATTTCCCTCCAAAATGGGTTGGGATTTGAAATTTCCCACCCAAATTTTGCCGAAGCATATCGGATATCCAATTTTATATCGGATATCTGATTTGAAATTAGATATCCGATTAGGCTTGGTATTTACCAAGCCTACCCGGTCAACCCAAAAGATGTGTTTGAAAAGGGTTTTAGTGATACTTAGACTTCGGGTAGCCGTCTGGCAATGTTATTTTGATTGAAATTGAATGAAACAAAAAAGGTTTTTTAATATCGCTCTCGAGATTCCATCAATATAATTTCTGTCAAATTCTGAATTCGATAAGTATTTATTTGTTAATTATCAATGAAGATTATTGTAAAGTGTTGATTGACATACTGATTGAAAAATAGCTATAACTTTCAAATGGTATAACATTTTTTAAATCTAAAAGTTGCGTCACATTCTATGCTTCGCCTAGTATAAGAAAAAAAAAAATTGGTAAAATTTTCTATTAGTTAAGGTGGTTAGACATGAGACTTTTTTTTTTCCAAAAAATTTTTGGTAGAAAATTCATATTTAATTATTTATTTGGAATAAAAATACCGAAAAATATGCATCACATCTGGGCATGAGTCTAATTTTGATATCTATAATTATATTAAAAAAATATTATCATTTGATTTTGATTAAGGTGGTCAGACATACACCTACTTTTTATTTTTCCTCTGAAATTTTTGTAGTACTGCATTAAAATTCAAACTTTTGACCAATCAATTATTTTTTTTCTCCTGATAAGGCCTAATAGTTTAGAAACTACATTCAATTTTCTACAAATTATTTCCTTACAACTTTTTGATATAAAGTCCATAACCACTTCAAAATTATGTGTCAAGTTGACATAAACCTAATTTGTTGATTTTTCACTACCACTTAAGGAAATAGTTTGGTACACCATTATCCTGCACATACCCACAAGTTCTTTAACACTTTAGCCTCCTGAACTGTAGCTTCCCTACCCAAAATTGTGTCATCCAAAAATTGCTAATGATTGAAAGAGACCTATCGAGAGGATGGCATAAGACCATGTAGGGTCCTTTCCTATCTTTTCCTCTAAATTAACCTCCCTATACACTCTTCCATAATAATGAACAAAATAGGGGACAGAGGATCACCCTATCTAAGCCCTCTCGAGGGGAAAAAGAAATTCGAGGGAGCAACATTGACAATAATAACAAGAGAGGGGGTGGAGACAAGTTGAAGGATAAGTTTGTATACTTAGGCATCACATCCAAAAGCCAGGAGAACAGCCTTTAGGAAGTCCCAGTCCACCTTATCATAGGCTTTGGAGAGGTCCAACTTGAGGAGGAAACCCTCCATTTTCCCTACTTCCAAGGAATGGATCACTTCATGAACTATCATTATTGAATCTAGGATCTATCTTCCTGGGACAAAGCCTATTTGCTATGGAGAGATAATCAAAGGGAGCACCTTGAGAACCCTGATGGTCAACACTTTCAAAATGATTTTATAAAAAGAATTGCATAGGCTAATGGATGTAAACTTATCCATCGAATCAACCCCCAGGGTTTTCAAAATAAGCATCATGAAGGTAGCATTGAGTTCCTTCAACAGATTCCTAACACCAAAAAATTCTTGCACTGCTTTCACCATGTCCCCTTTGACCACCTCCCAATATATCTGAAAAAAGAAGGTTGGGAATCCATCCAACCCTGGAGCTTTATTAGCTGGAAGTGAAAACAAGGCTTGACTAATTTCAAGCATAGTGCGAATTGCCTTCAACATGGAATTGTGATGGTCTTGTAATAGATTGGGGATTGAAGCCAAAGTTTCCTTGTGGTCTTTCAATGATAGCAAAGAATCCCTAGATAGAATCGATGAAAAGAATTGCACTAACTCCTCTGCAATCTCACTATCATTTTTCAAAATGACCTGACCCTTCTTTATGCTTGAAATTATATTATTTGCATAGTGCTTTAAGGTAGAAAGATGGAAGAACTTAGTGTTCTAATCCACCTCTTTAAGCCAATTAATTGTGGATCTTTCCTTCCAAAAGTGCTCTTCCCTACTTATGATATTGTGGAGTTCTATAAGGATTGACCTTTCTTCAATCCTATTCTAATCATTATACCCTTCATTCTGTATCATTTCTTGGACCTTTTGAAGCTAGTCTATCTTCTCCTCCTTGTCCTCAAAGATATGCTCGAAGTCCGTCTTGTTCCAGGCTTTGATATTTCTTTTCACATTTTTCAAATTTTGAGCAATCCTTAACATAGTTGTACCTTCCACCTCTATGTTCCAAGAAGAGGAAATCTTAGTATTCAAGTCTGGGTGGGAAGTCCACATCTTCTCAAAATGGAAGGGGAAGTTTTATTTGGCCATTAGAGAGCTAAATGAGAATGAGATGGACGAGTGATCTAATCCAACTCTGGAGAGAAGGGAGAGTCTACACATGTAAGTTTGCATCTAGTCTAGAGAAATGAGGGCTCTATCAAGATGAACCAGGATACAATCTCCTCCAGTCCGCCTATTTGATGAAGTGAATCACCCCCTCAAGAGATCAACATCCATAAAGGCTAGTCTGTTAATAATATTAATGTATTATTTATTTAGAATATATTATAATCTTGTATGAAATTATACTCTCATTATTCTATTATTATGTTTAATAATAAAATTATCATATTATAATTTTTTAAAAAAAAATTATTAATTCCCATTTAACAATGGGGACATGACACATAATCAAGCTTAATAGATATTAAATGAAAATATGAATGCCATGGGAATGGGCATGTTGTATAGTTGGGTTAGGGGGTTGCATTTTTACTGCAAATTAATTCTTATAGGAAGACCTCCCAAAAAGATTCATGCCAAAAATTGTGCTACTCAAATATGTCGAAGGGTTATAACTTTTTCTTAGAGCATAATTGATACTATTTTTGAATAGATTTTTCATAGTTTTAAGAAATTCCACTTTGAAATAGAATTGGGTTTCAAGCTAGCAAATTTCATTTCCAAATCACCTAAATAAGCTTTCAAAAATTTTCATTTTCAAATCACATAAATTAGGTTTCAAGAAATTTCATTTTCAAATCACATAAACTTGAGGTAGTACACATCTTTACCCTTGTAATGTTGATGATATGTCATATTATAGCATTTAGTCACTAGTAAGAAAATTTTGTGCTGGAACATTTTTTTCCAAATAATGCCCTTTTGTTTGCGATTGCTTGTGAAATAATTTGGTTTTTGTCTTTTTTTGTAGTATCTCTTTATCATCTAAAATATGACAATCCCATCCTAGACAATCATACTTATGACAATGTTGGGGTGCATTTGAAAAAAAATGGCAATTTCACAAAATGTGCCATCTATGTTAGAAAGTGGTGTCACAAAATAGGGCTAAATGTAGTATTGCAAGTATTTAGAGATTAGTTTATGCCAATGTGTAAAAATTTCTATCTTTGCACATGCTTTGCCATGATGTAAGTAGGTATATTTCTACACTACACTACTATTCTTGCACATGCTTTGCCATGATGTAAGTAGGTATATTTCTACACTACACTACTATTCCTACATAGTGTAGGTGATGAGATGGCATGATAAAAATGGTAGGAAGATATGTTATTGGATTAAAAAATCTTCTATATATACATGAAGGCACATTTTATACTATATTCATACTTGGCACTCGCTAGTGTGAGGACAATTGCAAAAATTTAATGAAGACATCATGTTTACTATGTTGAGTTAAGTTTGGTAGTATATTATCATTCATAATTATGTATACTTTTGGCTTCAATGTGTAACATGTGAATTGTTTCTTCTATGAGGACTATCCTCATGTTCCCTTTCCAAAAATAACCCTTTCTAATTTTGATAAGATCTCAAAATCCAAATATATTAAATTGGGGTATGTGATGGGGTTAGAATAAATAATATTAATTTAATAATTTATTCTTTAATTTAATTTATGTGAATTAAAATATAAATATTAACTTAAATAATAAACAAATAGAGTAGTGTACAATTATGATGGACCAAATAAAGGCAACTATAGAAAAAAATGAATTAATTCAATTAACAAAAATCACCAAATCAATCTAGATAAACTCATTTAGTATCACATTGAAATTTATTTTAACACCAAATTGAGTGATAGAAAATATCATAAACTCTTTCCATATAAAAAAAATTGATAAATCAAGTATAATATTCCCTCATAGTAGTTTTCAATAATTAAACAAACAATTTCAAATGCATATAATCATCCTCCCCCTCATAATTATTTATAAAATTATTGAGACCCTCAGGATGTTTCCTTCTTTGTTTTTTTTGAAACATCATAAAGGGATCAAATTTTACCATAAAAATATATAATCTTTAACTATCTCTAATTCTATCTAATTTCCATACAATTGTGTAATCAAATAAAATTAAAATAAATAATATTTTAATAATATACTTTACTTGAGCTCACATGGGTAGCACAATTTGGTTGAGAATCTAGGTAGTTCTCCATGGTCTTGGTTTTTAAACTACTTTAGGGTTCAAGAGGTGAGACCTCTAGTGAGAAAGATACCTCCACACACACACACACACACACACACACACACACACTTTTGACTTAATTTGATTTTAATATTTATAATTTCTTCAAATAAATTTATACATTCATTTAGTATCATACCAAAATTAATTAATCAACATGATTGATAAAAATGTCACATACCACCCCTTTACATCACAATCTGATAATCAAACAACCTTCTTAAAAACCGTACAATCATCCTCCACCTCATAATTGCTTTTATAATTATTGAGGGCTTAAAGATATTTCCTTCTTTCCTTGTATTTTACTAATAGTGGGATCACAATTGACCATATAAAAATAGAATACATATGACTACTACACATGTTATACAAAATTCAATACAATTTTAATCAAATCAAATTATAATATATAATATTTTTATAATATACAAAATAAAATATTTTAAACTATTTTGTTTTACATAAATATATTTGGAATTATTTTTAAGAATATCTAATAACAATTTTATTTTTTATTTTTTTTATAAGATTTGATTTTAACACAAAGTTGTAACATTCAAAATATAATTTCATGAAAATAGTAACAATATTCAAAATATAAGTTGATAAAAATAAATTAAACTATTGAAAATTTTCTAAAGATATTCCCTAATAAAGATGAATGATTAATTATAAATCTATAAATATTTTAAATAATAAGTAGGAATAGAGGAATGCATCTTTCATCTTCACATTTTTAAATTATATTAATTAATAAGTTAAAATTAGAATCATCATCATGCATTTCATGGAAACATCTAGTCTTACTAAAAATAAAATGTACATACAACTTTTTCTTAAGGCGGAAATGAAACCACTAGACCTTGAAACTAAAGAATGAATGGTGCAACTAATGATGGTTGTAGATTTGAATATAGATGTGTGAACTGCAAAATTAGGGTGTAGTTCAAACACATACTACATGTTTGAAAATCTATAGAGGCCTCTAATGATTAGGATCCCAATAAAGACAATACAAACATTATATTTTACATAGAATATATCATTCTTTTATGGTCTATATCAAACACTTTTTAATGTTCTACAAACAAAATGCAGTATATTTTGTAGCTTTATTCTACTCTATATACAATTGTTTTTTCAAAATCTTAAGGTGCACACAAAACCATAGAATTTTGAAACAAAAGAACAATACATAAAATATTTTCTTTTTTCAGTTTACCATACTGAAAAATTAACAGACATTAGTTTCCACAATTCATATAAAAACTTACATTTGAATACCCTAGATAATTTACTTTGAGATCAATAAATGACAATTGTAAAACTGCCTCATACTCCATAAAAACATCTAATCCTATTTTAAACTTGTAACCTTTCTTTCAAATATACTAATCCTCCTCGATTCAAACTAACCTGCAAACACGAAAATGAAACCAATACAGCTTGGAAGTGAAGAATAGATGGTGCAACTAAGCAGGTGCTATGGTTGCCGACGTGAATGAATGAAAAGAAAAACGAAGGCTGTAGCCCAAACTCCAACTACATAGTTGGGAATCTACATCTCCGCAAAATCCTTGGACTTTGATGGCCCTGATGCAAAACCAAACTCTGTCGCCTCATATTATCACTGACATTGTTCCAAGAAAGCCTGTCCCGAAGCCCAAAGCCAGAGCAACCATGGACACATTTTCATCAATCACACTCCACATTGATTTGAAATTGGTGGTCGCTAATGGGAGTGGAGAACTGGCCTTGTTCTTCGCACTGCAACTCTGCAGAGGCCCTCCGCACAAGCATAGATTTCTGTTGAATGCCTTGGCAGTGAATGTCTCTAACTGCGTCCCCCTGGGTATCTCCCCACAGAGCCTGTTAGAAGATAAATCCAAGTAGGCCAAAAGGGACAGCAAAGTGAGCTCTTCAGGAATGCGCCCACTCAGCTTATTTCTACACAAGTCCAACTGCTCCAGAGTCCATATCTGCCCAAGAGAAGCTGGTATTGCACCTTCCAAACGGTTTCCAGAGAGATTTAGTAACCTCAGGCTGCTCAAATTCCCTATGCTTTCTGGTATCCACCCGCTGAGATTGTTACTTGATAAGTCAAGTATGGTATTTGCCGCCAGTACATATTCCAGTCCGTATTCCTTCCATTTTATTACCATGGGTATGTCCTCGTACAGTGTATTTCCACTCACTTGCGGGTCTCCTAGAACACCAAAACCCTTGAGATTCTCAAGATTAGAGGGTATTCTCCCATCAAACATATTGTTCGATAAATCCAACACCTGCAAATTGGTAAGGCGGTTTACCATCAATGCAGGAAGGCGACCATGAAGCTCATTGTATCCCAGGCTCAAAACTCTGAGTTTCTGAAAATTGGCCAAGTACCAAGGCAGCTCGCCTCTCAAACGGTTCCTTCTGAAATCCAACAGCTGAAGCTGCGTACAGTTGGCCAGGGATGCTGGCAGAGTTCCGGAGAAGTTATTGGTGTGTGCCGACAACACTTTCAGAGAAGAAGAATAACCGATATCAAAACCTCCGGTGAAGAAATTGTCTGATAGCTTTATCTTCCTCAACGATGTGCAGTTGCCAAGTGTGTGAGGAATTCCTCCATACAAGTTGTTGCTGGAAAGTGTTATCCACTGGAGGAACGTGCAGTTAACGAAAGAATCCGGAACGGTTCCAGTGAGATCATTGTAAGACAAACGAAGATACCTCAAACTGCCTAGACGACCCAGGCGTGCAGGTATGTTGCCCGTCAAGTTGTTTGTTGAAAGTATTATCCACTGAAGGTGGGTGCAGTGAGAAAGAGATGTGGGTATGGAACCCTTTAGTAGATTTGAGAGCGCTTTCAATTGCCCAAGCTCAGACGGAATCCTTCCCTGCAAATAATTGCTCGAGAGATTTAGAATCTCTAGGAAAGGTAGGTTTCCTATGGAGGGAGAAATGGTACCTTCCAATGCCAATTGTGGGAGAATGATAGCCACCACTGTGTGAGTCGTGCCCTTTCTGCACAAAACACCATTCCATGAGGAGCATACATTTTCTGAATTGTTACAAGTCCAGTTGGAGAGGGAGTGCATGGGGTCGGCCTTAATGTCATTTCTGAAAGAGAGTAGGGCTTCCAAGTCCCTCCACTTCTCAGAAAACGTTTCATCCATGGGAGCCGAGACATGAGGAGAATTATAGGAGGTGTTATGTATGGATACTGAGGAAGCAATTGTAAATGCTGATACCAGAGCAAAAGTGCTTGACCGAAGCATTTGAACCAACATAATTCTTCTCATTTGCCTGTTCCTTGGTTCAAGGAAGGCAATGATTCATTGGTTCAAGGAAGGCAATGATTAAAAACAAACACTGGATAGAGATGGTACGCGTCAAGGACATACAACCCTAAATGCGCCGTGTTCACCCGGGCAATCCAATGCGTTGATTTGATGTGCACTGTCAAACCTAATGATGCTTTTCCGAGATTTCAGTTTGTTCCTTGTTATTACTATTTTAAATTTTTTTCACCGTTGTCAAAATCATCCCATTTCGGTATCATTACTTACTTATGATGTCTTAGCTTGCACTCAGCAAGACCTGATCTCTGATGGACTCTTTATGAGCCATTCAACTTCAGACCAAAGGCCCATTGCCATTATTGCTATTAGGACCATAAGTGCATACTAATTATTATTAGATAATCATTGAACCATCCCTTCACATGAAAACAACATTGTCAAAGTGGAAAACACTCAAATTTGTAGAATTACATGTATTTGTAGTCAATATTTTTTATAAAATTGTAAAATAAGAGGCATTAAAATGATGATATGGTTGGTGGGATGACACTCAAATTTCAGTAATCTATTTATTTGCGTGTTTAAAGAAGGCTGATATAAAGACACCTATTTTTTAATTTTAAAATTTGTTTGAAAGCTGTCTAATCTTTGTTTCTTTTTAATTCATTGAATTAACAAAAATAAAATGTTTTTTTTTAAATTATTATTTTTTCAATACATTCAATTGCATTCTTGTTATCATTAATGATCAACAAATAAGTATATTTTATAAACATAGAACACATTTTTATTAAAAAAAATGAAATAATCTATAAATCTGTATAATAATATTCATATTAGAATTTTCTATATGTTTACATCTTATGTAATAATGTTGAAAGTGCATTCCTAAATAGTATATGTTTAAAGATAATAGACAAATTAAAAAAATAAAATGTAAATGTATGTAATTAATAAAATTTCATTAACGTTCAATAGATAGATCTATAGAAATATAGAATAACTTGAATCATAGACTTTGCCTAGGATATAGTTAAATTCTGCGTGTTGTGATGGTTAAGTTGTTGTGTTGTTATCCTTGCCATCAAGGTTCAAATCTCATGGGGATGAAGTCCCCCGTTTGTGGCCTCACTGGTTCATAGCTCCAGGTCAAAGCGTTTACCCCTCTTTAAAATAAATAAATTCTATTATAAAACCAAATTAGCACACATAAAGAGAGATATTCTACTTATGCTCTTGAAACACTTTATGATTAAATGTCATATATCTACCAAATAATGCATAGATTTTTCTTTTTTCTATTAGATATAAGAGTTTCAGAAAATACAGAGCAACGAAAGTACCATCACAAAAATCAACAAGGAGGCCAAGCCTTACAAAGGAAGAACGGACTCAGCTGTACCACATAAAAAAAAGAGAAGGACTAACTAACTAAGAACATCATAGTAATTGACCACCCAAGTAGTCCAACCAAAGGGACCCTCCATCCAAACGATGTTTTTACGTTCTTGAATTTGCATTAGCCTGAATAAATCTTCTTTTCTAGCATTCACTTTCTTACTGATTTCTCTATTTAGCCCAATGCAAGTGTGCTCAAAAGCTTGCAGATCATCCAAGGTTCTACGCCATTGGTATCCATGCTTCAACTCGTAGTAGAAAAAAGCAACATGCCCATCGTGAAGGAACCTTCTCATCTTGTCTCGCTTGATCAGCATAGTAGCTTGCACCTGCAAAGAAATTTTAAAATAAGTGAATTTAAAAAAAAAATCAGTAAGATCCCTTGGCTTACCTTGGTACCTTTCCTCGTTCCTGCACTTCCAGATCTACCAGAGAATGTTAGATGACAATATATTCCAAAATAAATTGGCATCTTTAGGAAGACCATTAATATGACCAGTGATAATATCAAGAATATTAACATCAATAGGATAATCAATGCCAAACATTCTCCATATTTCTTTAGCAAAAGTACAATCTAAAAGAATATGTCTACTAGTTTAAGGAACTCTGCATAAATTACAAAAATCAGAATTAGAAAAATCTCTCTTAATAGGCAACTTGTCCAACATGACTAACCATTTGAAGCATCTAATTTTAGGCTCAACATAATTCTTCCACAAGATATCAAAGTATTTTTTCCAAACATCAGCATCATAAGAAGAGTACCAAACAACATTGACATGATCAATAATATCAGTATTACAATCAAAGATTCTGTATATATTCTTGGCCTTAAGCAGATTCGTGACAACTCCACTAGGCCATTTACAATTAAGGTGCCTTTTAGAATCAACATGGCATATAGTGGGAAGACCATTAACAACTTGCACAATCATGTTATAAGTTCTTTTATGGGAATCAGGGATATCATATTTATTTTTAAGCTCATCCCAAGGAGTGATTTGATTATGCTCAAAGAGATCTATGAACTGTTTAATACCTTTCTCAGCCCACAATCTCGCAGAACACCCTTGGGTAAGGGCCAAAGGTTTACCATTTAGGTGAAGATTCCACCAAATTGATCTTTTACCATGGAGTTGATCATTACAATGAAAATCCTTGTTAGTGATGAATTTCCTAACATGGTCCCAAGCCTTCCAAATAGATCTAAAAACTGTGGAACCTTGGACCATGATAGGAAAGTTACCAATAATGAGGTCGCAAAAGGGGAGATTAGTCCAAGATTTGGCTTTCCTAGGCACACCCCTCTCAATGTTATTTATAACTAACACTTTCCAAGGACAGTCACCCTCCATGGATTGAAAAATCCATTTGGCAGACAGGGAAATACCCTGAATTCTTAAGTCCTTCAGCCCAAGTCCCCCAAGGGCCTTGTCAGTGTGGTACCAAGCCCACTTAATAGAATGAATTTTATTATTACCCTTTCCATTAGCCCAAAGAAATTGTCTATTGGACTTTTGAATTTCAGCAATCTGATAATTGTTAAAAAAACCATGCAGAGGAATAGTAAATAGTGTAGGAGGACAACATCTTCTGGCAAACTTGAATTCTGCCTACTAGAGATAATGCCCTATTGTGCCATTTGTTAAGTTTCTTATCAATCTTCTTTTTAACCTAGGACCACATGTCCTTGAGGGCAGGTTCCACAAAGAAAGGGATACCAAGATATCTAGTGATCTTATTGGGGCCTCCCCATAGAAAATTGTATTGAGAAAATCAACCCGGGGGCTGCACATCCCACCCCAAACAAACTGATTTGGCTTGAGATATTTTAGCCCCAGATATAGAACAAAAGAAACTAAGTTTATATTGCAAAGATTTAAAATTACTTTCTGAAAGCTCAAAAAACAATGTGGTATCATCCGCAAATTGGCAATTGATGAGCTCTTCATCATTAGGCAAATAGATACCTTTGACATCAGGAGATAAAGAATTATCTTTGAGAATATAGAAAAGAGCCTCCAAAGAAATCACAAAAAGAGAAGGTGCCAGAGGGTACCCTTGTCTAATGGATCTCCCTAGAGAAAAAGGAGCAGAGAGAACATCGTTAACTTCAACTTGAGCAGAAGCATCACTAAGAAGCACCTGCAAAGTATTACAAAAGGAGGGAGGGAAACTGAAGGCCTCTAACATCATAAGAATAAACCTCCATTCAACCCTGTCATAAGCGTTTTCAAAATCCAAAAGAAGCATGGTTGAATTTTGGTGTGAGCATTTAGACCACTCCATGGCTTCCCAACTAGTTATGAGATTCTCGAGAATATATCTACGCTTGATGAAACCAGTTTGGGTAGAGTTAACAAATTTAGGAAGAATATTGACTAACCTAAGAGCCATAATTTTAGCCAAAATCTTATATGACACATTAAGAAGGGTAATTGGCCTCCAATTCTTAATGAGGGTCTTATCTCCATCCTTGGGGAGGAGCTTAAGGATCCCTCTATTAACATCCTGTCCCAAGGAGCCAATAGACAAAGCTTTAGAGTATAAGTCATGGAGATCCTTACAAATCCAACTGATATTGGATTTATAAAACTCAACAGGAAAACCATCAGGGCTCGGGGCCTTATCATCATTTATTACATTTACTTTTCATGTTTTAATATTTAATATAAGATTGCATATGTTTCCATCTCTAAACTTGTCTTTTTTTAATTTTAGATTACTTACTATTATGTAAATATATTTTACACTATTATTCAAAGTTAAGTTTTGAGCAAACATATTTTTCTTATAAAAAAACATTTATCATACCCCTTTTATAATCTATTTAAGATTCTTAGGAACTAGTATTAAAGAGTAGTCAAGATGGGTAAACAATACATAGTAATTCCTAAACTATTTTAAATTTTGAATGTAATTATGTCAATATTTTTTTATTTAACATTTTTACTCATATTTTGTGATCTATTAAGGATAAACATACCATATCATATATAGTAGAAGTGAGATAGGTTAGAGAACACGAAAAATTAGATAGAAATGGAACACTTACTAAATAGAAATATATTAAATAATAGTAAAACATTATATATTTGTGAAAATAATTATTATAATTCAAAAAATGTAAGATAATTTCAATTTTGTATCTATGAATATAAGTTATATAATTAATAATGCAATGTATAACAATTCATTTATTTTTATAGTAGTGGTAAAAAATCAAAGAAGACAAACCAAAAAATAATTATAAACTAGTGTTAACATTAAAATTACTTTAAATATAATAAAATGTGGTAAAACTTAAAAAATACAAATGATGGTAATAAAATTTCTAAATTATTTATGAATGATTGATAAAACTTAGTAAAATTTCTATCTTGGTCAACACTATCTAATAGATATTTTTAGCTAAAATTGTAAGTTATTTTTTATTTATAAATAATAATATTCTTAAATCAATTTTAAATGATAACTTAATCAACTCAAACTTTACCTCACTATATATATATATATATATATATATATCACTAATTATGATGAAAACACTTAGCAATAGATAATTGCATATATGTAATAAAAAAATTTCTTCTATTGAAATGATACAAAGTGAA
The DNA here is from genome assembly GCA_028749045.1 of Cupressus sempervirens. NCBI lineage: Eukaryota > Viridiplantae > Streptophyta > Pinopsida > Cupressales > Cupressaceae > Cupressus > Cupressus sempervirens. The sequence goes on from CM053790.1 coordinate 328,098,446, forward strand.
AATATTTTTAAAAACTAAGTATACCAATTCCCCTTTAATAAATTATCTAAATAACTTCCATTACCCTCTTCTATTCTATAGCCACCTTTGTTAACCTTGGAGGTAGAAAAAGATTCACCATGCATGTACTTGACTATGGTGATTGCTCTTCTTTAAAATTCTAACAAAATTTGGAAATGCATGAACTTCAGATTGCATTTGACAAATGCAATAATTATCGATGTTGAAAGGCGACTCTTGTGGATTGAAGTAGTGGAAATTTAGGCACATATACAACTCACATTTGGTTGAGGTGTCATTGTTATGTCTTCTTCTTGTTAACTTATATGGAGAACTACTATTGCAAAATTAGATAATTTATTCTTATAAATATTATCAACAAACTTGTGTATTATCACTTATTGTTTAGTATTGGTTGAAGAATCAATTGCACTACAAGGACCACATCCACAATGAAAGGTACAAAATCAGAACCACATCTTCTAAAGGTACAAAATGATGTACAAAATTATATTTATAAAGGTAAGGAATAAATTTGGTTGGTTAGGTAGGAGTAATTATATGATAAATAATAAATATGGACTTAATGAAATAAAAATCAATATATTATATAAGTAAACATAATTATGAGAATTTAAAAAAAAATTCTCAAAGTATTTATATCACTATCATACTTATGTTGGAATTGAATGGAGACAAATAAATCTTTTAGCATTTTTCATGTTCAATAAATAAGTTTATGTACAAACATTGAATGTTACAAGTGGACTAAATAGACAATGAAACATTTTCTACAATCATTGAATGCTATAACTAGACCTAACACCTCCATTCAATCCTCACCAAGTTCCACAAAACAAGACCACTTACAAAACAAAACAAAATCAAACAATGACAATTAAACTATACTAAACTTAATAGGAAACAATAAGTGTTAATCTCGAATCAAAAGTTACCTATAAGTTGTGGAAAAAATGACCTTCCTAAAGTCCCTTATCAAGTTGAGATAAAATACTTCATGTGGAAATAAGAGAGAATCAATTTTAGTACTGTACAAAATGAGGACCACATCCTCTAATGAAAGGTACAAAATGATGTACAAAACTATATTTATAAAGGTAAGGAATAAATTTGGTTAGGAATGAATAATTATATATTAAATATGGACTTAATTAAATAAAAATTAATATATTATATAAGTAAACATAATTATGAGAATTAAAAATAATTTTTTCAAACAATATTTATATCATTATCATACTTATATTACAGGTTGAATGGAGACAAATAAATCTTTTAGCTTTTTTCATGTTCAATAAATAATTTTGCATACAAACATTAAAATTTAAAAGTGGGCTAAATAAAGAATGAATTTTTTTCTAAAATCATTGAATGTTATAACCAGACCTAACACCTCCATTCAATCCTCATCAAGTTCCACAAAACAAGACCACTTATAAAAAAATAAAATCAAACAATGACAATTAAACTATACTAAATTTGACAAGAAACAATAAGTGTTGATATCTAATCAAAAGTAACCTGCAAGTTGTGGAAAAAGTGACCTTCCTAAAGTCCCTTTATCAAGTTGAGTTAAAATAATTAACGTGGAAATAAGAGAAGAATATTAGTCCAATAATTCTCCATTGTGCTTAAGGTCATATTGTTTTCTTTTTTGTAGATAAGGATTCGAACCCGCAATTGAGGGTTGACTAGCTTCTTAACTATGTTATTTTTCCATTATAATTAGACCTTAAGTTTTTGCTATAGCCAATGGTGGTAATTCCTAATAATCTTTTTCAAGGAACATGTTCCCTAGCTCCTAGAACCATCCAAATATTTCACTAAGAGAAGAATAACCCACAATACACAATATTCAAAACCAAAGTCTAGGGAATTCTCTTATAATAGAAATTCTATCCATTTAAACACATAATTGGGTTAAAACTATCTACATCATGATAAAGATCCATGTATTATTACATGAAAATATGCCTAGATTCTAGATTAATGATTGTGGGATATAACAACCAACATTATCCCATGGCTATTCTTAACCAAAACTCAACATAGCAATGTTAAGTTCATAATTCTCCAATGCATTCTATGGTATTCTAATGGGAAAAGAGAATTTATATTTATAAGGGAAAGGATAATTTTATCAACAATAAATATTCAAAGTCTAAATACAAAACCAGCTAGCACACTTTCCAAATAATTCAAATTTATTAAGTATTAAAATCTTGTTCAAATGAATTGAATTTACTTAAATAGCTTCTATCATACCTCCTTTCTTTTCATAGTAATAGGTTGTGCTATTTTTAGTTTTACTCCCTAGCATTGATATAATTCCATTACTAATAATAAAGATTTGCATACATGGAATATGTCAAATACTTTAGCAATCCAGCTAACCCTTTTGGTATTACCTAACTTTTTGTTGTAAACATACGACTAAGATATCCCTTTCATGATTGCCATTTCCTCATTCCCACCTAGGTTACAAAGCAACTCTTTACAAACTCAAAAAGAGTGATTAAATATCAATGTTATTTGAATTTTGATAATCTGGCTTATAAAAACTCAACATAATGGTCTCAAATCCTTATCTATCGCTCTTCATATATCTATTACCTACTTTTGTGAACCAAAATGAAGATACATACACAAGATAAACATTAAACTGTAATCTAAAGTAGTAGTCAATTGGATCAAAGTTACCCTTATAGTTTCTTAGTATTTTCTCTTCGGCCTCATTGAACCCATTTGAAACTCTGTGTTCTCATCTTTTTGGGAAACACTCGTGGGAAAAAAAAGTGAGTTCAATGTTTGAAATTCCATGCCTTCTATTAGAAACCCTTTATTTCTTATACAGGTTGTTAAAGTCTTTAATTTATATCCTTCTTTATCAACTTTTCTCATCCAATTAAGGAAATTTGGAAATGCCAAATTCTTTGGCTTCATCTTCATCTACAATGCCCTCCAAGATATTCACCGCACCACCAAGCACAACCGATTTGAAAATAGAGTCCAACAAAAGGAATGATTCTTCCTCAAATAGAAAATTAGCAAACCACTTCATTATTTCAGTAGACTCATCTCCAATTTCCAATCCCTAGGGTATAAGGGTGAACCCAAAATAGTGGTTACATTTTTGCAGAAGAAATTCTTTGATTGAAACTTTTTATTTTACTAGTTTCAATCGAAACTAGAGTAATAGTTTCGATCAAAACTAGAATAATAGTTTTGGTCAAAACTAGTAAAGCAATTTCCATCAAAAATTTTATGACTCAACTACCCCACACCATCGATCCAAACCATCATTTTTATAGCGCCTGCTAGGAGTTTCAGTCAAAACTAGAGAGCTCAGTGGCATCCGACTCACTAGCCATTGAAATAGGTAGAAATTTTCATTTTTTTTTTACTTTCTTTTATATTTTTAATTACATTTTATATGTTTTTAGTATTTTTATTGTATATATGCATTTGTTTGCTATATATAAATATGTAATGTGTATAGACACACACACATGTGTGGAGACACACATTCGTGTATATAGACACAAACATATTTAGATATATGTGCATATATATTGTGGATATATAAATACTCTCTAATTTTTAATGTTTATGTGTTTATTTATTTTTAATGTATATATGTTTAAATTGGTGTATATGTTTTTAATGTACATGCATGCATAGGGTACATGTATATGCATTTATATATGCATATATAAATTATATATGTTTATGTGTGCATATATATGTCCATGCATTTACACACACATGTATATATGCATGCATAGCATGCACATGTGTACATATATACATGTCCACAATTGTTTGAATATATGTATACAAATATAGATATATACTTATATATCTATATCTGCATGTGTATTTTAAACATGTGTGTACATATACATATGCATTCATGATATATATGGATGTATATATGTAAAAAAGTCATGATATATATGGATGTATATATGTAAACAAGTATGTGATATATATGGATGTATATATGTACACAAGTACATGATATATATGAATGTATACACACACACACACACACACACACACACACACAAAGATGATATATATGTAGATGTAGTATATTTATCTTATGCTTTTTCTTGAAAAAATTAAAAATTGAATGTATGTACAGAGAATTGGTTTTATACTTTACTTAAATTACACAACTCAAACTAAAAACTTTTAATAATAACCCTAATTTAACAAGTCACAATTGGAACCCTATAAATATAAATACCTTGTGAACTAAAACCCCTTAAAATGAATTATTGATCCACCTCTTACTACCCCTTAAACATTGTATTGAATTATAAAAAATAGCATGAACTTAGGTCCCTTAGACATCTTTAAATGTATGCATATATGAACTAGATACTGTGACACTTGTAGTTTAGAAATTCATGTGATGGATTTATGTTATATTTCTATAGTCCCCCCTTTAGCCATTATTTTAGAAATGCTTTCAAAAATTTCATATAGAATTCAATGTTCACTTATAGATTCTCCTAGGTTAATACACATCCTAAATTAAGACCCCTTTACACCAATGTATGAACTATCTACATGACCTAGTTTAGAAAATTGTGATGGATTAAGGTTTGATTTTAGGTTATCCCATTTTTAAGATACCCTAGTAGGACTGTTATAAACTAACAATTGGAAAAATTATTGTACTATTATCATTGATGTCAAATCTACTAATGAGACATGTTGCTAAATGATCTAAATGTCATATCTATTTGATTGATGAAGAGGATTTGGGAAGTTACTTAAAAAATAGCTCCTAGATGAAAGGTTGAACTATGAAAAGGAAGCTTCAATGAAAATTTGATTAGTTAGACTTTGATGAGACAAAGTCATTATGTATATTGTGTTAATGCTTAAGCCTTTGTAGTATAAGTCAAAATATATCATTCATGATGATTGATGCTAGTATTAATCGAGCGATAGTAAAAGCCAAATAAATCTAGGGTTGAATGAGAATTAGTATCAACTAAGCAAGCTAGTTGATGCTGAGCCAAGAATTCTACAATATTTTAAATTCATATGGGGAATTGTGATTTCTAGTCAACTCAGTTGATTTCTTGGCATATGGAAACTATGTTGAAGATAAGATTGATGGGTTGGATCATTTAATTGAAGGAGAGGATTAGGTATCAAACCTAATGAACAAATTTGATGAGAAGATTCTAGAAAAAGAAGGAAGATGGATAGATACAATGAATCTGTTGGATCAGATTGTAAACCCTAAGATCTACGGTGATCAGGAAAATGGAAAAAGCCTAGAATTACCTTTTTAAGGAGGTATAGAGCCAAATTTTAATATCACACACATAGAGGTGGAGTAAAGGTGCACAAGGGTGAATGTACAAGTGTGAAGTGTGTGAAGAAAAAAGGACAAAACATAGAACTTGTACATGTTTCCTGTAAGATGGAAAAATGTTGTTGAAGGCGATAAGTGAATCTAAGCCAAATGGTTAACTTTTTTGTGAGGAGAAAGGTGATTGTTTGAAGGATCTCCAAGCATGAACAAAGGTGATAAGGACGATTTGTTAGAGAATCAACACATGAACCAAACATTGATATGAAATTACAAAAGTGAGTTGTAATCATACAGATCAAACCATACTATTTCCTTTTCTATAATTGTAAATAATTTGTATTGAAATCCTTTTAATCAAAGGTTGACCTAATAGTCATTGAAGGACTTAACAGTCTAAGTAAATCCTTTAGTAAGGTTACATTCTAATTGGAATGATCAAAGTCCTCTGATAAGGCCACTCCTAATAGGGTGATTAAATCCTCTAACCAGGTCATGTTTGATAGTGTGTATTGTAACCTTTAACAGGGTTGGTTCCTAATAAAGGTCACTTCAAAAGAGTGAAAAAGTGCTGACATGTTGCTGGTGATTTTCTCAAATTAGGTTTCCATGTTAAATCCTAGGGTCAAACTTGTGTCATTTTTTTGTGGTGTTTTACATTCAGCAAGTTTTTTTATCTTAGGACAGTGAGCTATTAGTAATTTTTTTTATCAATATACAATAGAGACTGAGTTACAATAGGATAAACATAATAGTGAGTGTTTAATGATTTATTGTTCAAATATTACTTATGGACCTGGTGTAATTGATTCAGCCCTCATCCCCGTGACCCCCCCCAGTTATTCTAAACATTCTAACAATTGGTATTAGAGCTCAATACTTTTAAGAGAAGTTTGAAGGTACTTGTTAGTGTAAATACGCATTTACTATTTACACTTATTTAAGTTTACTTAGGTTAATGCATTATTTTATTATTTTATTTTGTGAGACACTTAGGAGTTTGTGTACCTTTTTGAGTTGTCATGTTGACAACATAGAAATACACAACTCTATTTTAGCACATGGTGTCTACAACACTAGAGTTTGCATCATTCACTGAGTTGTCATGTAGATAACATAGTTATTTGAACTCCCTTTTTAGCACATGTTGTCTACAACACTGATTTGTGTGTTAAACCTTTGTAGGCTTATCCTCTCATCATCACAATTACTTCCATGCTTAATGGAGGATAACCCATATCTAGTGGGCATGTGCTTGGTTGTATGACTTATCATGTAGCTAATTCCAAGGTATTCTAGATGCATCTTAGAGGCCTTTATATGCAGGCACCCCTAGTGTACTCTTAATGCATATTGAATGAATATATTGTCATTCTAATCATACTCTCTCTTTCTAGTCTACAGTTGTGCTTGTGTTTGAGTTCTTAGTTCTTGGGCGAAATTTTCCCTAAGGAAAATTCTTACAAGGTATCAGAGCTTGGAGATTTTCTCTTCACATAGCTGTTTGAGACCATTGTTGCTTCATCACCTCGGCTAGAATTCAGAGTACTATAGAAATTGGGAGTGTCTAGAGCCAGATTTGACCTCACCATTACATCCAAAATGTTGATTCGGGGAAGATTGACTATAAAATTAGCTGCCCTAGGCCAAAGTTAACTATGAGGCAATTTTTTTTTTGCAAATCAGCACCCAGAGGCCCCAATTTGCAATTTGGGTATGATCTTTAGATCTGTAATTTTTTAATTCAAATAGTTTTTTTCTCTGCATTTTTGACTGTATCATTTCAAAAAAATTTCCCCTTTAGACAGCTAGTAAAGATTTTTTTTTTGCACAGGTACCGGGTTGTCAGATCTTGGCCTTGTACAGAGAAATATTCCATTTGGCGGGCATTTGCACTTAATTACCATTGAGCATTGTACAAATTTTGGCCATAACATTCACCTGACAAGCCAACATATCCACCAGCCTTTACTAAATTTGGCGGACAACAAGTGATCCGTTTAAAGCCCCATAACACGATAGCTTAGTTTTTTCCTCTCTGTGGCTAATGATTTGAAAAACAATAAAGACTTACCACTCCTACTAATGTAGGATAATTGGTAAGGTTTCCTGACACTTTTGCAATATTACATTGTCAACATTCAAAAATCTGACCTTGCCAAACCGATTCTGGTAGTGCAACAACCTTCAACCACTATTTGTAGTTTCTCAATGATGTTTGGGTTTTTTGGCCCAACAGTAGTTAACAATAGCTCCCAGCGGCTAAACTCCTGGTGCCATGTAAGACTTCTTGCAAGCTTCCCACTTGCCACATTGACTGTAGATCCCACGTTACTGCACACATGGTCAAATACCCTCGCAACATGTGGCGACTCAAAAACCCACCACGTGGTAGCTTTGACATGTCCTTCTATAGTCAGCCGATGACTGTACCAACACATCAGCACATAACTATCATCACACATTAGCATTAATTGCTATGTAGGATACATGTCTATGACCATGTAGACTACCATGTGGCAAATTCGTATAGGACATGTGTACAGTCTATACTGTACGGACAATCCAGACACCCTTACATGTCATTAGGCTGTTGATTTTTTGTTGATGTTAGCATTTCACTAGATTAAATTTGACAGCCATCTAACCATTATTCTTAGTCATTTTTAAATTGCTATGATGATCATTTGACCATCAATTTTAAGCTAGTAGTTTTCCTACTAGATCCCTTTTTAGATGCATTTTTAATTTGGAAGCCTGACTTTGTGAGCCCATAACTTGGTCATCCAAACTCCAATTTAGGTGCAATTTTTTTTGAAATTGGGTAGAATTTCCTAAAATTTCTAGTGGTGGTGTTATTTTCTAGTTTTGGTGCAAGTATTTTTTAGAAATTGCATTTTTTGGTGATTGTACCTGCTTAATCTTACATTTTGCAACTTCAAACGCTTAGTATGGGCTCATCTAGACACGAAAATAGGTTCCATTTTTTTTGAAAGTGTGGTATTTTTCATCAAATTTCTAGATCTATAGTCAAATTCTAGGGTTGTATTGACAAAATTCTCACTTTCAGAACTAGGGTTTTTTCCATTGTACTACTTTGATTACTTTTTAGAATTGTTGTACATATGAGCTACAGTGCTTAGTTCTAGATTTTGGTCTCAAAAGGTAGTTGTAAAAGCAAAATCAAAAAGTCCACTTTGTTCATTTTGACAAGTGGCCCATTGTACATGCACTACTTATAAAGTGCCAAAAGCATCTTTTTTGGGGGGTTCTTTTGATTGAGTGAAAAGGGGAGGTGTGTATTGTGTTCTTGTGTCTCTCTTTTGTGCTTTGTTCATTTTTTGCATCATGGGTTCATTTCAATGTCCACCTCTAACTTCATGCAATTATTCTACATGGAAAGATATTGCATGGAGTAGATTAATGGAAAAAGGTTACAATCTTTATGTTGATGGTACAATTACCAAACCTACTAATGCTAAAGAACTCATTGAATAGAAAAAAAAAGACCAATAGGCTTTAGGAATTATCAAGAGTTGTGTAAATAGAGATCTCTTCTTTGACATTGCTAGTTGTACGGAATCCAAATCAGCTTGGGACAAACCTGAATCATTGTATGGTAAGGTGGATGAAGAAAAGGGATTTCAGATTGAGGATGATCTACTTCTCTTGGATCCAAAGAACTTTGAAACAATTCAAGATTACATCAACAAAGCCAATGAGTATAGGGCACTTCTTAAAGATTGTGGAAATCCCATGACGGATTCATCATGTTGATTCATCACATCCTGAAGAGGCTACCTTTAGAGTATGCTTCCTTTGTTTCAAGTTTTAATACTCATAGGTTGACCATGGAAACTGCTTACTAGAAGCCTACATTTGATGCATTTGCAAAGATGTTTATTGGTGAACAATCTCAGTTGATAGATTTGGGACTTCTCATGACATCAAAGACCAAAGCATTGGTGGCTAGTGATGAGAACTAGTCAAATCAAGGAGGGAAAAGCAACAACAAGAAGTAATGGAAGTAGAAATCACAATCTGAGACACAAAAATCCTCCTCCCAACAAGGAAATTCTTCTTCCAACAAGAAGGGAAGTAATGAAAAGAAGGACGAACTTTTTTGTGCATATTGCAAAAAGCCAAATCATGATGAGCATCATTGCAAGACTAAAAGAATTGATGAGTTGGAAAACCTACTCAGGAAGAAAAAAATTCAAGTGCTAGGTACTTCCAAGGATTCAACTCCAACCTCTTTGAAGGGAAAAGGGCAAGAACTTATGGAAAATTCAAGTTCTTCGAAATGGGTACTTGACTCAGGTGCCTCTTACCACATGGGTTCTTCAAAGGGAGACTTTTCTTCATTGAAGTAGTCACAAGTACCCCACATCTTCATGGGAGATGATACAAAAATGGAAGTTGAAGGGAAAGGACATGTGAAAATGGAAAATGGGGAATTCAAAGATGTTCTCTATGTTCCAAACCTTAGCTCCAATCTCCCCTTAGTTTACCAAATCACTCACCTTGGAAATGGTCCTAAAGTTGAGTTCCTTCTAGATTCAGTGATAGTGCGTAGTCTTAGAGATGATTCATTGGTTGCAGTGGGAAAATTCAATCATGACAAGAGGCTTTATTCCTTCTCCCACTTTGTGCCTAAGTCTCCTTCTTAAGCCTTGTTGACTCACTCTACTTCACACATTAACTTATGGCATGAGCGGTTTGGTCAACTTACCTTTCGTTACCTTCAACAACTTTGCTCAAAACATATGGTCAAAGGTCTACCTAACATCAAGTTTTCTAAGGGTGAGTTTTCATCATGTTTAGTGGATATGCATCTCAAGGAGAAGTATGATAAAGGGAAGTCTTCATGAGCACCAGTTGTTCTCTAGCTAGTTCACATGGTAATAGGTTCTTTTGTAGTGACATCAATCAACCAAGGTTGCTACATCCTTACTTTTGTTGATGACATTTCATGATTCACAAGGGTCTACTTCCTTCATCAGAAGAGTGAAGTGTTTCATAAGCTTCAAGCCTTCAAGACTCATGTTGAACACAAATCAAGGAAAGCCATGAAGGTTCTGCAGGTGGACAATGAGAATAGATATGTGGACATAAGACTTAGAGACTTTTGCAAAATTGAGGGGATTGATCTTCAAAATCCACCAGCATTCAGTCCAACACTAAGGATTAGGACTCTCAAATCCATGGCAAGTTGTATGATAAAGGCCAAGTCTCTTGATCCTAGACTTGAAGTTGAAGCCATAAGCAGTGCTACTCACATAGTTAACAGGTCTTCTCATAATGCCCTAGATGGGAAGACTCTTTTCGAGGCATGGTGCAGTAGAAAACTAGTTGTGAGTCACTTCAGACTCTTTGGTTGTCCAGCATGGACAAACCTATCTTCCAAGGGTTGCAAGGCACCGACACCTAGGCCTTGTACTTTCATAGGATATGAAGACAATGCTAAAACTTATAGACTTATGGATCTAGAGGCTCATGAGATCTTTGTGGAGAAGGATGTTCACTCTAAGGAAAGTTCACCTAGCTTATCCTCTACTCCTCTCCACACTTCATACATAATGGAAACTGATAGTGACACCAATGATAGTGCTTCAATAGATTCAAACATGTGGGGTTCTATTCCTCTAACTACTCAACAACTAAAAGAAAAGAAAGAACACAATCTAGCAATGTTGGAGATTGCTTCAACACTAATCTATGTTAATTTTAATGATATAAAAGAATGTGATAGTGCAAAATAGATGTGGGGAAAATTGAAAACCATATATAGAGGAGATGACAATGTCTTGAGAGGAAAATCAGAGAGCTTAAGAGGTAAATTTGATGACATGAGAATGATAAAAGGTGAGAACATAGTACAATATTGTAAAAGAATCAAGGAAGCTATTAATGTTTTAGATTATGGTAAAAGTAGGTTTTGAAGGGACCCCGAAACCCTTTAACAACTAGAGAAAAGATAAAGCAATAAAACCACCAGGGGACCTGAAACCATAAACATAGTCCAAAAAAAGAGAACCTAGGTTTTACAGGGACCTGGAACCAATAAATAGTTTAGACCAAAAACTAGTAAACAGGACCAAAAACTAGTACCAAGTACCACATCCAGAAAATAGGACCAGAATAGGAAAAAAGCAAAGAACAAAAACCCAAGGCAACTATTGCAGCTCCATAATCATCTTGACAACCTCTTTACCAATCACAGTAGTATCCTAGATGGAATTAGCAACCGAAGCAGCAACATCTTTTAGGGCTTTCTTCCTCGAGCTCTACCTTGTTCTTTTGCTTGGACCCTCAAGAGATATAATTTCTTCATTGACTCTTTTACCAAGGCTCGCAGCAACAACATAGATACTAGATGTGACCTGTTCCATCCTTGTTCCACTTGCCTTGATAAGCATTCTGAGATTTTGCTCACAGTTTTTGAGTTTATTAGGGATATCTCCCATTTGATCTTCCAAATGGCTAATTTTGGCACGATCAGTATCCTTGATGTGTTGCAGAGTTTCCACTTTCTTCTTCAACCCCATCAATTCATTATAAATCTAAGAATCAACATGGAGAATGGAGTTAGCTTTGAGCTTGGCTGAATGCAGGAAGGAGAGCTCAGTTTCCCTCTACAGAGAATTAGTGGTACCATCTGCAAACTCATGAGGAGGGGAGCCAACCATATCTACATGTTCCTCCCTATCCCTTTGTTCCTCCCCCCTAGTCTCAATAGGATTAACATTTTGAACAAGGTCCTCCTTGTCATGACCTCCAGTCTTTGTAGCAGGTAAGGTAGGTTTAACAATTTGGTCCTCCTCTCTCACCTCAACAATATTCACAATAAGAATATCTTTTTCTTTAATCCTCCACCAGAAATAGTCTAAATGTCCTCCTTCTCAAGGTTGCTCTATTCTAAATTTCCTTCACTTATGTCTTTCTCATTCCCTTTCTCAATTTTTCCTTTGGTCTTCGAATATCCTTCTATATTTGAGCTAAAATCCCCAACATCTATACCATCCTCTTCCTCATAGATATCATTCTCTAAGCTAACAATATTCTTAGACTCATAAACCTCTTCCACAACTTGTTTCTAAGTATTAGAGGGTTTACGTTTGGGGTCCTTTTCTTTTCCTTTTACACTACTCTCCTTCTTAATGTTTTTTGAGTGAAAACCCTTATGTTTTTCAGAAGGGGTAGAGGATATAGATTTATTTTTACAATAACCCTCTATAAGAATAATTAGACCTTCATGAAAAATAGGACAAGACTCCTTCTTCCTATGAGGATGCAAACTTTGAAGCAAAGAAAATCATAGATAGAAAGGGAAAGAAAGTCTATCCTTATGACTGAAATGATTGAGAAAAACAAAATGAAATTTATAAACCCTTTTATTTCTACTATCGAGGATGAAATAATCATGAATACAACATAGCACATCCCACGAAATTTCTTTTATCTGCTCCACATCAAAGAAATCTCCATTCTTTTCTAGTTGTTTCTCCTCAGCATCCAACTTTGGAAATTTTTTGTAGGAAGCATTAAAGATACTGGTTTGTTTGATGAACTTAAAGCCAACCATGGGGGGCCCCGTGATCTCAGCAATAAAGTCCTCCGTTAAATTCATAGTGACTCCATGAAGAAGGACCCTGTCAATGGACCAATTATTAAAAAAGGCAGTCATGATATGGGGTTTAAAACCATGCAGTCTCTCTAGGTAACTAGTCACCTTCCCTTTTTGTAAGATGTTCCAAACTTCCTTTTGAGCCTTCCATTCATCACACTTTTTAGGTTCTTTCTTACGTGGTTCACCCCCCATATTCAAAAAATAGATAAAGCCAAGAACAAAAAACAAACAAACAAAGAGAGCCAAGTTAAAATAAAACTAGATTTTTGTCACTTGAAAAGGAGCTCACTTTTTCAACGATACATGCAAAGGCCACATTACACATTACATTCATATGAGTGTACTTTCTTAGGGAGGGTGATCTGACAGCCATAAGGTCACTCCATAAAATCATTAAATTTCTAATCCGGGCAAATATTTCCCACTTTGGAATGAATGTCATCATAATTAATGATAGCTTTTAAATCAATGTGCTTGTTTAACTCATCAAGCCACCTCACCTTATATCCTGACTGTACCGCATGATTAGCTATCCAGTCAGCAGCCCCATGGCCTCTCGATATGTATGGGAAATGACAACTTTTTCAAATTTATGTATTAGGGATTTGATCTCAATGACCATTTCTTCTATCATCCATGAAATTGAATTTTTGTTATTCAAAATGTTAACAATATTCAAAGAGTCACTTTCCAACCATAGATTAGGGTATCCCAGATCAAATGCAATCTTTATAGTGTATAGGGCAGCAGTAGCTTCAGCAATATGACTATTAGAGTGGCCTATAGGAACTATGATTGCATCTATTATATTTCCCAAATGATCTCTCAAAACTCCTCCACATCCCGCTCTTCCTAGATTTCCCTTAGCAACTCTATCAAAGTTCCCTTTAATCCAACTGTTAGGAGGAGTATTTCATCTTATGGTCAGTCTTGGATTATTAGTTTTCAAATTAGGATCTTCAGATTGCAAAGGAGTATCAAATTGAAATGTTGGACCAGTTTTCCTCTGATAAATAAAATTCTCCCTGAAGGCTTTACTGATATTCTGTCCAAGCACCCATCCTCGTAATTCTTTATTTCTGAATATTCTATTATTTCTCTCTTTCCAAATGCCCCAATAGAGATGAAGAAGAGTTAATTTCTTGAGAAATTGAACATTAGGGTCCTTCAAAGGACAATTCCAACTTTAAAAAGAAAGTTCAACATTATTTTGGTGAGCCCAGGTCAAGCTCCAATAGTTAAGAATCTTAGCCCAGACTTGTTGAGTATAAGCACAATTCATAAACAAATGATCACCATCTTCAAAACCATTTTTACATAAAGAACACCTATTAACCACATTAATGCCTCATTTTTGTAGATTGTCCAATGTCAGAATTTTATTTTGAAGCATTAACCAATAGAAGATATTAATTTTGGGTATGAGACCCTTAATCCAAGCATAAGACCACAAAGGATGATTTCCATTTTCCCTAGAAGCAAAGATAGTAGAAACTTTAAATAGGCCACTTGGATCAGCATTCCATATTATCTTATCTTCAAGAGATGGATAAAGAGAGAACATTTAGAGACAGTTGAATGTTATTGAAACCTTGATCAATATCGGATAAATTCACCCAGGAATTATTCTACCGATAGTGAGAAACTAAAATTCCATATCTCTATTTGCATATATCAACCCGAGCCTTATCCTGAAAATCTTTATTAAGAGGATGATCTTTTAACCAAACATCTTTCCAAAATCTCACCTTGTGCCCATTTCCAATTTTCCAGGAGCACCCTTTTACAAGAGTCTTCTTTGTCCCCTGAACAACTCCCCATATGATAGAAGGATGAATAACATTAGGAGAGGAGAAGAAATCAGCTAGAGAATTAACATTGAAAAGGTACTTATATTTCCAAATGGTACTCCATTCCTTGTTATCATGATAAGTTCTCTATCCAAGTTTAGCCAAGAGAGCTTTATTCATACTTCTAATTTTCCTAATTTCCAATCCTCCTTTACCGAAGGGCTTACAAACTTGATCCCATGCAATTAAGTGCATTCTCTTTTTTTCCTCAGTGCCAAACCATACAAAATTTCTTTGAATTTTTTCAATAGCCTCTGCAAATTTTAAAGGAATTTTGAAAAGGCTCAAGGAATAAGTAGGTATACTTTGGAGACAAGCTTTGAGAAGAATTAATTTACTTGCCTGACTAAGAAGATTACCTTTCCAACCTACCAATTTCTTGTTAAATTTATTAATGAGATCAACCCAAAAGGAATTAGGGACTTTCAAGCCTAGAGGAAGACCCAAATAGGTTGAAGGGAGAGACCCTATTGAACAACCAAGGATCTTAGCAATTTTATTTTGTCTAGGAATTGGGGTATTGAAAAAGAAAACAACACTTATATTCCAATTAATCAATTAACCTGAGGCTGAAGAATATAAATTAATGGCTTGCTTAAGACTTTTGGCTTCCTTAACTTCAGATTTACCCATAAAAATAGTATCATCAAAAAATTGACCATGCGAACAAATAAGAGGGTGGGAAGAGGGTTGCAAACCCTTAATGACTCCTCTTTGGACCAAATCCCCAATATATCTCCCCAAATAGTTAGCCATAATAACAAAAAGAATGGGGGATAAAGGGTCTCCTTGTCTCAAACCCTAGGAGGGATTAAAAAAATGAGAAGAGCTACCATTAACCAAAACTGCAATGGAGAAAGTTGAAATTAGTTGAAGAATGATACTAACAACCTTTTGGTCAAAGCCAAAAGCATATAAATTTTTTGAGAGGAAAGCCCAATCAACTCTATCATAGGCCTTAGCTATGTCAACTTTCATAATAAAGCCCTGATTATTAGAACACAACAAGGAATGGATATTCTCATGAGTAGAGATAACAGAATTAAGAATTTGTCTACTTGGGATGAAGCCATTTTTATGATTTGCAATGATTGAAGAAGTCACCAAGAGCAATCTAGAAGTGAGCACTTTAGAGAGAATTTTATAGAAAGAATTACAAAGGCTGATCGATCTGAATGGATCAAGAGAGTCAGCTCCAGTTTTCTTAGGAATTAGGCAAAGGAAGGTGGAATTTATTTCCTTCAGCATCTGTTTTGCTCCATAGAATTCCTTCACAGCATCAAAAACATCTTTTCCAAAAAGTTTCCAAAGTTTCAGGAAGAAAAACATAGGAAAACCATCTAGACCAGGTGCTTTGTCTCCTCCAAGAGAGCAAACAACTTTAAAGATTTCTTCATCCTTTGAAATTGAGCTTAACAATTTATTTTGTTCCTTCATAACCAATGGAGGAATCACTCTTAGGAAATAAGCCTGATTATCCAAATTAATATTAGGGTTAGTAGTTATAAGAGAAGAGAAGAAACTCACCATTTTAATCATAATATCCTTATCCTCAGTAGTTTTTAAGTCTCCCTTTTTAAGATGTGAAATGTGAGTTTTGGCTCTATGTTTAAGGGTGGAAAGATGAAATTTTTTGGTATTTTTATCCCCTTCGCTCAACCATATCAATCTAGATCTCTGTCTCCAATAGATTTCTTCTTTAGTAATGATGTCATGATATTGGGCCAACTTTTCATTTTCTTCTAAAAGAAGGTCAGGAGTATATCCTTCTTTATGAATTTTGTCCTAATTTTTTTGGATTTCCTCCTTCATAGCAGTTTTATTCTCAAAAATATTCCCAAAATGGTTTTTATTCCAATTTTTAACTTCCTTTTTGACATTTTTGAGCTTAGAGGCAAATCTAAAGAGAGTTGTACCTTCAATATCAATACTCCACCATTCTTCCATCTTACTTTCAAACAGAGGGTGTTGCATCCACATCTTTTCAAATTATAAAGGAAAATTCTTCTTAAAATTAATCTTTGCAGTAGTGAAACTAAGAGGAAAATGATCTGAACCAGTTCTTTGACTGGCTTCCAACTTGCAAATAAAGTCTTTAGTCCAGTCAAAAGAAATAAGAGCATGGTCTAACCTCGCCTAGATACAATCATTACCCACTCTCTTATTACTCTAAGTAAACTAGATTCCTTGAAGATCCATATCCATCAAACCCTGTTTGTTTATAAACTCCATAAGGTCCAATCTCCCCTCCAACTGGATAGCATTACCTCCCATTTTTTCGTGATCATAAAGATGAACATTAAAATTTCCCATAATTATCCATTGTCTAGAATAATCATTACTTTTAATATTGGAGATAACATCCCAAACCTTTTTCCTTAGGTTTTTAATGTTGGGAGCATATATATTAACAATATACCAACCCTCCTTTTGGTCAACACTAGTAATATTGGCTATCATAAGATATTTACTGGCAAATTCTAGAGCAACAATTCTTCTTCCATAACATCAAAGTTTCCCCTGAAGCACCCTTTAAACTACTAGCATTTATTGAACAATTTTTAAAGGCTTTAATCTGCATAGCTTTCTCTTTATCCATCTTCGTTTCTTACAAAAGAAGGAAATATGGCTTCTGTTCTCTAACAAAATTCCTAACTACATCTAGTTTATGGATACTATTTAGCCCCCTAATATTCCAGGAAATAATTTTCATTCCTATCTTTTAGGGGTAAAATCTAGAATAGTTGCTTGCCTACCATTGACAATATTTTGCATACTCTCTAACTCTCTGGTATTCTTAGAGGTTCTTCTTCTAGGATGGCTTGGGGTACCAACATCTGGTTTCACCTTGAATTGCTGATCCATTCTTTTTCTAGATTTTTCTGGGGTAGATGTTTGTGGTTTCGCTTTGGTTTGCTGATCTGTTTTACTGCTTCTAGTCTCTACCCCCTTCACAACTGTATTGCTCTTTTCTTGAGCCTTTTTCCTTTGATTTGTTTTAAGCTTTGAGTTTACTCCCTTTTCCTTTGAAACTTCTAGGATCAGAGGATCATCTCTAGAAGTGTCAAAATCATCCTGATAACTTAATGAGTCAAACACCTGAATCTCCCTACACAGGGAGCAATGTAAATCTCCCTCCTCAGGTTGGATACCAGATTCAACCAAGATTTTTCCTTCCTCAATCAAGATATTCTCATCTACATCTTCCCACCGATATTCCATCTTTTGGTAAATAACAATTTTTTTTATTAAATCAGCCAGATCATCTAAACTTTGTTTAGGCACCATGGATTTAAGCTGAGATCCATTCCCTTCTTTTTCAATATTAACTCCCTCAGTATCCAGCTCAGAAACATTCCCTTGCTCATGAATGTTCTCAATAACTTTTTCCACCTCAGCATGTTGATCTATTAAGTCCACATTTTTCTTTTGCTCTTTTGGATGAGAAACTTTGGGTTTCCAAACTTTCTTTTGCTGGATTTTAGCCTTTTTCACCTCCTTTTCAATGCTTGGGAAATTTTTACTTTTGGTAGGACAATTTATAACCAAATATCCCTATTTTTTACAAGCATAGCAAGAGTTTGGGAGATCTTCAAAAATAATTTCTTGGGGTTTTTTACCAAGCTTAGAAATTAGTTCCACCTTATTTGGAAGATGGTTCAAATTAGCCACTTTAACATAAAGTCTAGCACTTTGAAGTTTAGTTCTAGCAGCCATAGCATGATCTAGAGAAACCAGTTCACCAAAAGAACCGACAATACCTTTAAAGATGTCCTCATGCCAAAATTCCAAAGGGAGGCCAGGGAGACAAGCCCAAATCAGGGTTGTTAAGAAAAAAGAATCTAAAAGATCCATATTAGGCTCCCATCTTTTAATAGTGAGCGAACATTTTCCAAAAGACCATGGTCCTCCACAAAGAACCAGATTCAAATCTTCCTTACAGTTGAAGATAAATGAGAAGAAACCATTCGACATGGGTGCTATATCTACCTCTCCTCGAATAACCCATTTTCGTTTGACCATTTTCCTTAGCGACTCTAAATCTGGTCTTGCCCCTAAAAATTTCCCCACCAGGGTAAAATCCATGGAAGACATAGAAAAATCAACTAAAGGATCTGGGATAAAGATTTGAAACTCACCTTTCTCCTAGCAAGATTTAGCAACCACCGGTGGGAAAGATGATTTACCATTGAGTTTTTTGCCAAATAGGGAGGACTAAGACCTTTGGCCTGATACCTTTTTCCCTTTTGAGATTTTTTCGCAATAGATTCACCATTCAAAGGGATTTTCTCCTTCTCAAGAGCCTGCCTCGACAAAGCAACAAAAGTATCCAAAGGAAGGTCATAGACCCCACACTTACCAATGTCCACATCGGCCAGAAGACAACAATATGTCCCATCATTTTTTCCATATCCCCCTGCAGTTCCCCTTGGATCTATACCTCCTGCCAGATTCTCCCCAACTAGTTTCCCACCATCCAGCCATCCAACTAATTCAAAAATAGAGAGAGCGCCCATCATCTCACAACTACTAATGAGACATATTGGTATTTGTTTTCTTAATGATGGAGGAGCATCCAGAGGTATAAGGGCAATCCTGTGTCACCCAAAAAAAATGTACTTAGACTTAGTTTCGATTTCATGTGTTTTCATTTTTAGATACCCATTTGGGTCAAATAAAGGTTCCAACTCTCACAGTTCAACTATCAGTGTGCTAGAAAATCCTGAAAAACTAGGAGTATGCAATTTGGCCATCATTTTGGTGACCTAGAAGGTGCGAATTGGCCAAATGAATTTAATTGTGATTTAGAGCATTCCAAAAAAAGAATCAGGTCAAAAGGCCCCACGGTTTGAAAGTTATTGTAGTTTTTCAAGTTTTGGAGACCTCCTAAGAATGCTTTAAAGTCAGGTTAGGGGCATTAAATGACCTCAAAAAGGGCCAAAAAATGGGGGACGAGAAAAGCTCCTCCATAGGGCTATAGAGCACTTTGAGAGCTTTTCGAAAATGTAAACGGTTCATCAATCGGAGCTACGGTTCAAAAGTTATGACTCTCGAAAGTTTGGTTACCGTTTTTGGATTCTTCTAGATTTGCACCGACTTCTAACGCAGGTTCTGGAACCTTCTATTTGGTCGGTGGATGCCTACTAGCACTTTCTAGAATGTACTCCTAGTCCTTAACCCTCTGAGGTCTATTTAAGGAGATTTCTGGCATTGTAAAAGGCAGTTCAGAGTGGAGTTTGAGAGGAGGTACTGAAAGGAGAAATTATCTCCAAATTTATGCTATTGTAAGCCCTTAGGGCATGTTTCGAAGTTTATTTTCCTGTACTGTTTGTACTAGCTTATTTTCTCAATTAATATAATTTTCCCTTTCTGTTGTGTCCATTTTTGTTCTTGGGTTGTGTCCCCATCACTTAAGGAAGCTATTAATGTTATTTGAGGTACAAATGGAAAAATCAAAGATGAAACCATGATAAGCAAGGTATTGAGGACTTTACTTCCTATACACATGCCAGTAGAGTTTCTACAATACAAGAGTTGAGATGCACTCCAGGTAACACTTTAAGTTTGGAAAGTGTAATTGGTAGACTTACTACTTTGGAAATGTCTAATTTTGATAACTACACACATGCTACCATTGAATCTTCTTTTAAGTCACAATTGGTTCTTAGTAAAAGAAAAGGCAAACATGTGAAGAGTGATGGTGATACTTCTGATGATGACCTTGATTAACTTAAAGCACTTATTGCAAAAAAATTGTAAGGGGCAGAGGTAAATACAAAGTCAAATTACCTATTATTTATTTTTCATACAACAAGGTTGGTCATATTGCTACTAGATGTCCTAACAGAGAAGACAAGGATGAGAGAAAGGAAAACAAGTTCAAAGGAAGAAGAGATGACTGAGACGACAAGAAGAACAAGGATGAAAAATGTAAGGAATCTTGTTATATTTTTGAAGAAGAAACTAACATTGAATCTAAAAGTAATGATGATGATGTTGTATATGTTTCTATGAAAGAAGATTTTGATGAAGATGGGAAAAATACATTAATCTCATATGTGAACAAAAGTGATAGATGGATAATTAACAATTTTTTTCTAATCATATGACTAGTGATAAAGATAAATTTGAGGATATTGGTCCATACAAAGGTGGATAAGTTAAATTTGGTAATGATATTCCATGTGTTGTAAAAGGTAAAGGCACAATTCAATTGATTGGTAATATCAAATGTGACAATGTTTACTAGGTTAAAGGACTTAACTATAATTTTTTGAGTGCCACACAACTAAAAAAATTAGGATATAGAGTTGTATTGCATCACAAGAAGGCCAACATATATGATGTTGATGGTATGCTAATTAGAAGTGGTGATTAGACAAGAGGCAAGTTGTTAGATATCTAGATTTATCTAATGAGACATGTTTGTTTAAACAATAAGAAGATGTTTGGTTATGGTACAAGAGTTTATGTCATGTGAATTTTGACAATTTGGTAAACATTAGTAAAATGAAGAATGTAAGAGGGTTGGCAAAACTAAAGAAGCTTGACAATGCTATGTGTAAAGAATGTCAATTGAGAAAAATGACCAAGTCTAGTTTCAAGAACAAAACATAAACATCAAGTGATATTTTGGAATTGGTTCATACTAACCTATGTGACCTATTGATGTTCAAAGTTATTGTGGAGATAAGTATTTCATACTAGTACTTTTTTGGAAATATGTGACTATTTGACTAAAACTTTTAGTTACACCACCAAAATTTTTAGTCACATAACTAAAACTAATCACATTCTACTATTTCTTTACAATTCACAACTATAGGTGACTAAATAAGTGATTAATTTGGTCATAATGTAAAATCAAAAGTTCAACCAAATAAAGGTGACTATATAAACTACCAAATACATGATTTAATAGTTAGTCACCTAAATAAAAACTACTAAATAAATAACTAAATAGTTAGTCACTAATAATCAATCACCCAAACAAAAATTATTATTTCTTTATAATAAAATTCTAAAATATCATAGGTCCTTAAAAGCTCCATTTCACTAGTAATGTTTTTTCTCCGGTAGAATAATAGTAAGGATTAAAAAGATTCAAACAAAAAACTATTGACTCTGATAACCATGTTATGATAGGTTTGTAAAGAATAAATTATTTTTTGAGTTTAGATGAAAACTCATGATCTCTCCCTCAATAAATATATTACATATAATTGAACATTCAAATGGTGAAGGGATATACATATGCATTCTTGTTACGAGTCATGGAATCTTTTACTTGTGCATATATATCATATATATATATATATTGGGATAATTAATGTGTAAATTGTCTTATTCCAATGCATGGTATGCTGAAAAACTATAATCACCATTGTAGTAAACAAGTTATCTTTAAACCAAACAAAGGACATGTAATCAAAACATGAAAGAAAAGTAAGTGGTGTTTAATTTTCATCAAATGAATGTATTGCATTTATAGGATACTCAATCCATGATCAATGATACTCATTATCTATGAGTGTCTACCAAAAAATAACCTTGATATAATATTATTTGGTTGATAATTTTATCTACATCACCATCACAAGAGGTGGGTTGGAGTATTTCATTTTCTTCTCTCACAATGCCATCAATACTATTAATATTATTGAATTCTATTTCAATGTGGTGGATTCAACATTATTCTTCAACCATCTAGTGCATTGAAAATATCATTAAAAATATGGCTATAATTATGTCCCTCCCCTTGTCAACTATCTTCCATTAACACCTCTAAGTTATAAAAACCCTCAAGTATTCTCCACAAAAATTTGATGGCTACAAAAGCATGACACTTCCTAATTTTAATGTCAAACATGACTCCGTTATGAGTAGGTATATGTCATTTATATAATTTATTGTTCTTTTATTTACACTTTAGATTTGTTAAGCCTCGATTTTCACATAATCTTCTTTAATAAGTAAATATTTTCATTAAGTGTTGAAACTAGTACATATAAAAGTGTTTTAAGAAATAAATTTAAAATAAAATAAATATTTATCTTAAAACATAAAATATTTTTAAAATTATTTTAAGTTCAAATTTAGAATAATGAGAAAATAAAACATGTATTTCTCAAAACACAAAGGAGTTTAGACATTATCATTTTCCTTGTATACATGAATGACAAGAAAACTAGGTAGAGGAATGGTGAGAGGTGAATCAACATGTTTTTTGGAGCTAAAATCTACATCCTTCCCCTATATTTGCTACTTGGTTTGAGAGAATACATTTAGGAATGAAATGATTTTGGGTTCATTAAATAAAATATTATTAGGTAATGATATGGAATATGGTTGTTTAAGATTTAAATATTATCCCTTTGATTTTTCAATGACTACTTTTTAATGAATTTGTGTCATGCCCGAAATATTGGGGAAAAAATACATAGACTTTTTAATTTATTTTTCATTAGTCCCCTATGTTAATACATGTTTGACTAAGACACAAGAGACAATAGATTTTCCAAGGTTCCATATTTCATTTCGTGTGCTAATTCAATCCCCTAGTTGAACCAGGTTTCATCATTTCACAATGTTTGTCTAATTACCTTAATACTTGTTAGCATTATTTAAATGAACTTTTAAACTAGTTAAAATAATTAAAGAGTGACTATTAAATTATACAAGACATTCAACTCATAAGTTAATTCACCATCTATTATCAATCTGACCCTAACCCTAATTCGACTTAGTTGTAAGCCAAAAGACTATTGTTCTTAGTTACATAATCAACTTCATCAAATCTATTACATTATAGAAATTAAATTGACATCATTAAAATATTAAAATATTAAAGCTAAAACCCATCATATTAAAAAAATATTTTGAATTGAATAATAAAACTTAACAAGTACAACATTTGACTTTCTATTCATTCACCTTTCAATATTTATCTAACCCTTTTGAAAGAACAAGATATAAATACAAATTCTCAAATTAAATTAAACCAGAACAATAATAATTATCTTGAGATGCTAATTATTATCCTAATTCTATCTATTCATATTTTACATTTCAAAACATCTAGTACCTTCTTTACTAAAATCAAGACACCTATATTTAACCCTACTAGCTAACTCATTTCCCTTTCCTTTTCAGATCAATTGATTATTTGAAATAAAACATCCATTCACAACTTAATAAAATTAAAGATAATAAAATAATAATAAATTTAAAATATAAACTAATTAAAACATCATATTCTAACTAACAACTACTAACCACCCCTTACACTTTTTAAACACCTAACTAACTTTATTAATACTTACTAATTCTTAACTACCCATATAATTAAATCTCTTAAAACATCACATCCCAACATCACTTTATTAAAACCACTAACCTTGATTAATTTTCCTAATATAATCTTAACCTCTATAACTTTTACTAACCTAAACTAACCCCTAAACCTTACTCAACACCTACTAACCCTACCCCATCACCTAAACCCACTAACTCTTTCTTCTACCCTACCTCCTCCAGGTATCTATGCTTCCCCTTTGGGAATCCACTACTAGGCATGTACTATGGGTGGTAGCTTCTGTTGGACTACTCTAATCAAAATATCTTGTGATATTGGCTATGTGAATCATGAGAGAGAGCTTCAAGTTTAGGGTTAACAAATGCATCATTATGACCACACATCTCCAAGGTGAAGTCACATGTTCCTTCTTTGGAGCTATAATTGATCTTAAGCTTTCAGGGATTATGGAATTTATTGAGACTATTCTTATTTAAGTACATTAAACATTAATATAATAGATGGGACTTCACTAAAATTTCTTCTTTTCAACTTTGAAAAGTAGATCAATACAGGGTGTTGAAAATTGGTCTCTATACAAGATAGTTCAACGGTTAATTCTTCATCTAGAACCTTTACGCTCTTAGAGTTAAGGAAATTTGAGAACATAGACTTGTTGAGGTGATAAAAATATTCTTAGGGTCTTTTTAGACTCTTTTGCATTCGAAGATGGAAAGGGGTCTTCTCATGTTTGCCCTTGTTTTTCTATTTTCATGTGGCTTCATCATAATCTCCACACTCTTCCAATGCCAAGTTAATGGTGTCCCTTACATCTACTATTTTTTATCTACCTAGATTTCTAGATTGTTGGGCAGAGGAAAATTCTAGCCACTATTGTGCATGGGCTGGGGTTTAATGTGATATTTTTGATTATATTATCAACATTAATATCTCAAATATGTAATTTTTCTAGCTAAATTGTGCCTCAATAGGTCATTTCCATAGTCTCATCAATTTTAGTGTGATATGTGATGTGATAACTATGTAAAGTACTAGAGTAATGATAAAAGTCAAGATAAATAAAAAGATACTTAACTATATTGTAAATTTTGAGACCACATCTTGAAATAGGAGGCAAAAATGAACCCGTGATTCTTAAATTAACCTATAATTGAATTTCAAGTTTCAAAGTGCTAGTCTCTAGAGTAAAGTACCCTTAACAAGAGGTGTCTTTATCAACTTTAATGTGTTGATTCTAGATCAGGATTCTTAGTAGACCATTTTTTCAAAATTTAAACAAAAAATCTGTTGGTGTTTGAAAATGTTACCCATTTCCAATTACCCTGATGAGAACAAGATGCATCTAGAGGTAGCTAACTCCCATTATCAACACATCCATTCAGACACCAGGCCAACTATAAGGCTATACTCCTTCTGCACTTTAGGCTCTGCAAAACCTAGGCGGGTGAACCTATAGATTCCTTATATGGTACCAGTTGTCAAAGCATACACTGAATCTAATACAAAGTAGATAGAAACCCTTATTTCTCCTAATGGCTTATGAAACAACATAGATTCTACAATAGCTAGGTGCAAACCTATATTATTCATAAACTGAGTGAGGGTTTAAACTTTTATGTCCACTTCAACATGAAGGGAAAATGATTGATTTATATTGAGAAAAGATAGCATGTCTAATATGCAGCAAAAACTTGATGATCCTACAAATGACCAGTGCCTTAACCATTAGGGCAATCCTATACTCCAGAATTATGCATCCTTGAACATCACTCAACATATGGTATATGTAGAAACATTCATGTTCTGTCTGTTCACCTTATGAATCAGACAACAATATCCAATATAACCCCATACTTTCACGCATCCTTCTCAATGAATCTGCAACCCTATCTGAAACCACAAGCAATTATATGACTCCTTGAGTCAAAGGCAAGCAAACCTCAAACATACAACTGGGCAATTGCAAATAGGTTCAAGATCTTTGTTCTTGAACATATAAAATTACAAATTCAACAAGAAAGGAGACATAATTATATTGAAATTCAAAACCTTCTGTACATTGTATTTATCTCCTTGAAATAAGTACATTAGGAATGCATAAAACAAGATACAAGATCACACTACTGTATCAGAACTATCTATGAAATTCATATGCTGTTCATACGAGATATGCTGGATGTGTGGCTTTCACAGCCTGAGCAGAGCTCAAAGAATTGGAAAAAGAAAACCAACCAACAACCTTTTTTTTCAGGGAAGAAGACAGAATATGTATGGAGAAGGCAATTCCCGGATTTGATTTGCAATTGACACTTGTCTATCTGAAAAACCTTCTTAACAGGTTAAAACAACTCTTTAATCTTTCCCCTCAACTGGTGAATCAAATCTTTTCATTTTACCTCTCAAGAGCATCAAATATCTCAGAAACCTAATGATGAAATAATGTAACTGATTTTGATGAAAAAAAAGAACTCAATGTAAAAGTGAAAATCAGTTCACAGTGACCTCCAAAATGCAAGAAAACTGCTGAGAGTTGATTTTTCTCCATATTCAAATCCCGACAAGCTTTTAAAATTTCCCTCTAACCAATTTTGATGCTCTAGAATCAAGTTTGCTCATTCTGTCGCTAATGTCTCAAGAAACACAAATTGACCTATAACTCGAACTGGTGAGCACCTGTGCAAGAACCAACCTCAAATTCAAAAAATTCAGATCTTCCCAGTTCCGATGGTATATTGGAGTGCCCAATTTGGTTAAAAATTGCCCTAGATATTGCCTTTTGAAAATCTCAGTCTTGTTCATGACTTGCATGTAGTTTTGCAAAAATTTTAACTTTTATATAGTTTCAAACTATATGATAAGTGAAAATTTATTTAAAAAATCTACCCCACGTGATCTTTTAGAAAAAAAAATTAATTTTTTTTTTTTTTTTAACCTTTGAAAATTCCACCATATGTTTCACTCGGTCAAACTTGGTTTGACCATATCGCCATGTGTCACGTGCTGATTAGCTAATTTGACTCTTGCCGGATTCTTGAATTTTTCGGCAACCTCGCTATATCGCTAGCCGAATTTTTGACTTTTCCGGTCGGATTTGCTGACGTCATCCTTTTGTCTGCACGTTTTTCTTCAAAATTTTACTTATCTCCAACCAACCACGGACCCACCTGCACTAGCTTTGGCTTTACAAAAGCCTTTGTCTTGCTGACACTAAGCATTGGTAAAGATTTGTATTTAAATAATCAAAACTTCTTTCCCACAATGAATATGGGATAAAACAGTTTCAATGTTTTTTTTTTGCTGTAGTGAATAGCTCCCTTGTTCATACATGGATCATGTGCCATCTCTGATGGGCCTCCCCATTGTGTAAATTGCTGCACTTATCCTCACATGGCCCCTCTCAAAAACGTGCATTGCTGCATTATTTGCTGCCATGGACTTGCCTTTTAATTGTGGGGCTCCATTCAGTGTGTGAGATGCATTTTTCATGGTCCCTGTGCCAAAACGTGGAGCCTTTTGTTGTTCCTATTGCCTCGGACAGTGGCATTTCCCTTTGTAATCTTTATTCTACTCTTTGGACGCCTTGCAACATATGGATGCCCCAAAAACGTGGGCTGCTCTGTGATTTGCTCCAACACATGGAGTTCCTTGTTGGTTGTCTTATTTAAAACATGAGACTCTCAGCTGGTGCTTCCCTTCTTCCTTGCCTATGGATGAATGACTCTTTTCCTGGTGATGCCTCTATTATGGCATGAAAGCCCTCTATTTTGCTCAATGCATCTTCTTAGTTTTCTTCTTGTGTTAAAACATTATATTGTCAAAACAAATAGCCCTTCACATTTATTTGATTCTTTTATCATTGAGAAAAAGTCCAATCTCGTACATTTAGTGAACTAAGATAATGGCAATGACTATAGTGAAGCATTGTAATGATTGTATGTAAAACAATCAATTTAAAATTTCATTTTAAATCATTTCCGCACTAGTGTGAAATTTGTGTCTGAAGGCCCGCCAGGTGGCCGTAAAAACTAACTCAATCAGGTAACCAGGCCATGAAAATTGGCATGAGTGTTCAATCCTGCATACTCTATCACACTGCAAATTTTCAACCCATGATGGATTCCCAGTCAAAAGATTTTAATTGCCGAACATCCATACTTCAATTACTCTACAGGCAAACAATGTTAAAAAACATAAACTGGGCTCGGGTTCGACATTATAAACTGGGTTATTGATCACTTGGGGTTTTGAAAACTAGGATATAAGTTCTTTGCCATGAAGAGGATATAATTCCATGTTTTGGGCTAATGAAGAATCACACGGCACATTTGGCGAATTTCCGAAAACAGGCACTTGTAAATTTTAACTGGCAAATGTGTCAAAAAGTGATTTTTGGCAAATGTACGGACATAAGAAAGTATGCAAATGGATTCATCATGACTTAAGAACTGGCATGCTTCAAGCATTTCTAGGACACAACACAATGGTACAATCCATTTAGGCTAGCCAATCATAAGATCAAAGTTATAACATGCCGAACAGGGGTACGGATCAATCTGGATACCTTAGCCGTAACAAAACAATGCAAACTGGGTTTTTGATCATGTTAGCAAACTGATCAAATGGATTCGACATGATCTCAAAATTGGAACATATGAAGTGTCTTACCCCTAGAACACAATGCAAAAAGAATTTTTTTATTTGGGTCAACTGGGTCAAAGATATGATTGGTCGAACAGGGCTTCCCAGAATTGTGAACAACTAGTTAAATGCACAAAACAGTAAATGACCAACTTTGCGGGGTGCAAAACCTAGTCAAACGGATTCGAAATGACTTGAAAATTGAAACATAGGTTCTCTATTATGGACACTAAACATCCCCAAAGTGACTAGTCATGACACAGTCCTGGGTAAAAGATATTCAGATGCAAACTGGGCCTCTGATCGCTATTTGACACTTGGTAGAATTGCAAATTTTGACACTAGCTCAAAATGGGACTTCACAGAATGATTCGGGATGGCAAAATAACATTGTGGATCATATGAATATGTCAAATGAAAGGTGTTAAGCCACTCAAACACCATCTAGGCCTCAAGCTACCAACTGACCACATGCATAAAAGGCACTTTAGGACATGATTTTCCAAAATTTTCAAAATGTGACTAAAAATGAAGCATGCAATTTTCAGTCCCAACAAAATCATCAGTCATTAGAGCAACACTCCTTAGCTAGGGAGTTTTTTCCTATTTAAAATTTTGATCTATGTGTCTCAAACAAATATTTGCAAATTTGTAACACTCTACTATCAAATCTACCAAAAACCTAAAGGAAAAATAGAATTGACAAATGGCACCTTTTCTATGATATCCTTTCCATGAAACCTCATTTTAGGTTTATTTTTGCTGATAGTAGTTCATACATTCCTTCACTCACAAAGGATACACATAAACTTGATCATGGATGCTAACTTGAGTGCTTAAATTCAAATCTCTCCTTCAATTCTTTGAAGATGTATGATTACTTCTCTCAATTAAACTTATATGAGTATGCACTTGTAAGATGCACAAATGATGGGATAGAAGTTTTGTATATACACTAATTCACAAATTGTGAAAACTAATAATGAAAGATAACATTAATAGTAAATTATATCGGATTCATAGATCAACTTTTTTATGAAATTTGATCAACATCTATGTTCTTTGTTTATGCAATTCAACCTGTCCTTAAAGATCATGATGATTCAATCAAATCAAAACATTATAACCTTCAAATCTTTCATTTCATTTGATGCAATAAAAATACTTGTATATCTTTAGACAATCTCAGTTACTAAGCTCATCCTTTGGATCATTCAAATATAAGGTTGATCAAACATTGCTGCCAAGGAATGACCACAACAATCTATACTAGACATACTCTTGAACTAGTCACTAAAAAAAATAGAGAATCCTCATACTACATTTATTGTTTATCATAACAATAATATCTCTTGGATTACATTTTATGTAAACTTGTGGATTTTACATTTTATCTTTTAGTAGAAGTTGAGAATGCATTGCTAGGGATGGAGATAGTTCAGTCTCCCTTGGAGCTCACTGTTCTTTCATCTTCATCTTGGGGATCAGCATCAACATTGATTTCAACAAACACCTTCTCCATTCTCATGCATTTAGAAAGTCCTCCAATGGCAAGGGGGTTCTCATAATCTTTGGCACATCATATCTGTTGATATCAAAGTTAATTATTGTAGTTTTTCCTTTGTATTTAATGCTAGCTAATGGCATATGCCTATTTTGCCTCTTCTTGAGTTGCATATGTTTTGAGATGGAGATTTTTCTTTCCTGCAACTCTTCCAATTCAAGCTTGCCACTACCTATTTTGATGATGCCTTGTTACTCCACTAGTAAGAAGAAGCTCCCCTGAAAAAACCACTCCTCCTCAGAATGGTGACATATTCATATTTTTCTTAATGTTGTATCTCTTCTAGATCTCTCTCATAATTTTCCACCAAAAAATTGGTGGGAGTTGAAGGACCCTAAAACCTAAGGGATCCCAAATCAAAAGCTCTAGTTGCTTTCTCTTCCATGTCATAACCACCCAAATAAACTTGTCAAGCCTTATGGGACTAGCTAGCTCTTTTCTCACTATTTTTTCCAAAGATGGTCTTCAAATCTTCTAGTCCACCTATGTCTTGTTACTCTACGGTATAGTGAGGTTTGACCTCCATAATCAAGATCTAGGATTCTTTCTCTAGCCTACTCTAGAAAAACTTCTATCTCAATTAGCTTACGCTTCTTTCTCCTTTTGCTAGTGGAGGAATCATCATTAAGATTGGGAATTTCATGAGAGGATGGTAATGTAGGGACAATGTGACAAATTTTGGTTTTGGCAACCCCTCTAACACTTGTGTTCTCCAATGGCTTGCCCAATCCTTGAGAAATTTGGAAATCACTAGAAGAAAACATTTTTTTCACCTCCTCATTGATGTCACTACTATTGTTGTATATAGTATCCATCGTATTGGAGTTGAAAGCTTCCAAAATGGCCTGTTTAGTTTGATTTCTTAGATTGTTGGGAATCTATAGATGCCTTGTTTCTTATACTCATGTCCTCTTTTCCTTGATCATTATCCAGAGTGGTAGTATTCTTGGATGAGAAGGGATTTTGATTCATATCCAATAGATTTTTCCTCCCAAAAGTTGCATCTATTGAAATGTGTGTGGCAGATCTAATATTTTCTAAAGAATAGATTTCTCCATAATTGATGGTGTTTTGAAGAAAGCTATATGAGTTTATGTCTATCCTTTAGATTGAACAATAAATCAATCTCAATAGAAAAACTACAAACAAACTTGGTATGGTGAGAAATCTTCCAATCTTCGTACAAGGAAGGAATATCAAAGAGAATACTTTGTAGAGAGGAAATGTGTTCTCCTTGAATTTTTTTATCCTCCATTAGGAGTGATTGTAAATTTTTAACGTTAATATTTGATTACTATTTTTTTAATAGATGTGTCAGATACACCTCGAGGAACAAAAAAGTCACATTAACCACACATTAGGGATGCAACTAAATTTCCTTATCAAGAAATCAAACTAAGATAATATTTATATTTGTACTATAAGGGTAAGGGTTTAGCCAGTTTAGCGAGTCTTTATAGAAGCACATATGATTAACTTTGGCCAGTTTAGCCACATCTAGTTTCAAACTCTTTAATACATCTAATTTTAGAGGTGACAAGTCATCCTCATGCAAGGAAGGCTTACAACTAAATTTCTATAGGAAGGAAATAATAGTTAATAGGGGTGCATTTCCATAGCAATTAACGAATCCTAATCCACTTTCACCAATGTCACATGATGTGCAAGAAAGTGTAAAGTGTTGAACTTTATGTTGTGTTGACTACAATCCCTTGGTGGAATGATAACTAACCTACCATTTAATGTGCTTGAAATAAGTACTTGATATAGATCAACTTTGTTAGGAAATCAATTAGTGCTTTCTCTCGGAGGGCACTTTAGGTTTGATCACATTGGATTTTGTTTAACTTAGGGCCAGATTAGCTTTTTGTTCACAAAATAAAATAGATTAGCCTAGTGTTGTCATTTCTGACCTCTCAAGATGTCTTCCCCTTGGTCATACTCGACTTAGGATCTCTTTAATATGGCATGACCTAGTTGGCTATGCCTTTTGGTCATATGTTTTTTGAAAATAGTATAATCTAGCATGAACTTGAATAGAAGACATCTTGTGCTAGAATTCAATTTGATCTCCCAAACTAATATTAGTTAAGTTTGTTTAGAGTTAGATTTTCTTTTGATTTTTGGACTGGTAATTTTTTTCTTTCTATTCTTCTTTTTAAAAAAAGTTTCTAATTATGTTTTCTTATCACATTTGTTATTAATTTATTAGTGAATCATTATAACCTTAGTCTAGCCTTTCATACAACATAAGTGAAACCTATTCTAAGTTATTTTATAATTTCATGTAATCACGACTCACTTTGCTGATGAGGACCTAAATCCCATGAGTCACAAAAGAACAAATATACTAATTTTATTTGAACTTGAACCCCATCTTTCTTAATAGTATTTGAAGGGTCTATCTATTGATCTACTCTCAACATATCTTATGATCATGGCATACCAAGGAACTAAGTCTTATTGAGGCATTTTGTTAATTAGTCATTGTACTATATCTCTATTTCTAGATTTTTTACACATGATAAAATAACCATAGCCCATGGAGTGACATCTCTTTGAAGCATTTTGTTAAACATATTAAGTGAATTGTTTTTAATTACACACTATACTTTAAATTATACTTACAAATTGCAAAGGATTAGTAAAGAGTTTGGTTTTGTAGTTATTTTCTTGAGCAACATCCTTAGTGTTTTAATAGATTCCAAATATTTTTAGGTGACACTTTTTCTCTTTTAGTTAACCATTATATGTTATATCCAACATTACTTATATAATTTATATTGTGTAGGCTTCATGATTAATTTATTGTGTTGAATAATTGATATTTCTTCTTTCCACTCAATATTTTATAGGGAAGCTTAAAAAATTTGTAGGCAATTCGACATTATGGAATACATGTGCCCAACTTGGTGTACTTATCACTAGACATATTTTGATATTTCATCCTCTTTAGGTGAAGATGCAAAATATACAAATGGTATTTTACTTAGTTATTATGCCTTGTTATTTAGAAGAAAAAAAGTCCAGTAAAAAATGTTTGCTAAAAATTCATTGATGTATTAGTCTTGTAGAAATTATATATATTAATAAACCAT
This sequence comes from Cupressus sempervirens, assembly GCA_028749045.1. Lineage (NCBI taxonomy): Eukaryota > Viridiplantae > Streptophyta > Pinopsida > Cupressales > Cupressaceae > Cupressus > Cupressus sempervirens. Next base: position 328,131,898 of record CM053790.1, read on the forward strand.
TTGTTTGGATATTTTTTAAAGTTAGGCTTAGGTATACTTGTTCAATTTTTTGGTTAGAAACTTCAAGTAAAAAAAAGACTTGCAATTATTATTAACTTCTTAATATATTAATACCCTAGTTGCCTTACATTCTGAATATGAAATGTAGTGCCCTTTGTTTTGCAAAGAGTTCACTATTGATGAATACCAGCTATATTATGCTCAACTAAAAGGTGTATATGTTGTTCTTTTGATTGCTTATGTGTTACAAGATCAAGATATAATGCTCATGCTTTCCATTTTAAATCGCTAGACATGAAAACTTTGGTTGAGGTTAGCTGCAATGTATTTGTATTCTCTTTTGATAAAAAAATTGCAGATAACATATTTTTCACTTTTATCATAATTTAGTTGGAACATTATGTGTGCTAAAATGTTGACACACTTCTATGAATCATTATATCTAATATTTCTCAAGAATAAGATCTCGAATGGTGTTCCATAGCTCTTTATTCATTGAGTACAATAGTTTGTAATGGAGGTCCTTAGTTTGAACTAATTTGTGCCCATGCAAGTACACCATAAAATGAGAGATTCAAAGAGGAAAAGAAATAGTGCTAGTCTCCATGATCATCAAATATGCATGTAAATGAAGATGCAAGCTAATCTAAATGATAACAATGTAAAGAAATGCAAGAAAGGAAATCTAATCTATGAAAGGAAATAACAATGCAATATTAACCTATGAAAACAAATATGACTCTAAGATAATATGAAAATGCAAGGATGAAACTTGATGATAGAAGTCATAAATACATGAGAGAAGAAGACAAGAAGAGAGAATTTACAATGAAGCTCCAATGTCCAAATCCTAAGGCCCAAACCCTAATGCTCAAAATCCTCCAAAATCACTCTCCAAACCTATAGCATAACAATAAAATCTTCCTCTATATTTCTCTATATCTTTCTCTATATCTTTCTCTCTATATCCACTATATGAAAATGAGAAGGAGAGGACTACTTATAAAGGAAAGTGTGGAGGTGGGATGCTTCTCACAACTAATATGGGATAATAGAGTTTGATCCATGTGAGACAAAATTCCACCAATGAGAAAATGGGAGTGTTTGAGAAGAAAAAAGGAAACAAGAAAAATTAAGGAATCCCACTTAGAAATATGTGCATTTAAGAGTAGATAAAAATGATTTATTTATTGTTATTTAATTTACTTTTTTTTTATTATAAAGAGAGATTTAAGTGAGGATTTTATTTAATTAAAAGAGATCAAGTTCTTTCAATCAAATAGGAGCTATTTTATTTAATTAAAAGAGAAGTTTTATTTTAATTAAATAAAACTTAAAATAAGATGATCAAACCTTAGGAAGTATTGAAATAATTAAATTAATTACAATTTGATCAAGGAAAATGATTTGAATTGGTTTGATAATATATTACAATGCATTGATTCAAGAAATTGATAAATTGATTAAAGAAATTGATAAATTGAAGAATAGGGGCCCATAGTCTAGGCGACCATTTCAGCGTGCATACATATGCCCCTCTTTGACTAATGTGTGATCATTTAAGGAATACATGTAGTCAAAGAATGCAGTTGAAGTGTGAGATCAATTTGGGATCACAAAACAAGACAAACTTGTGGTCAATTTAGGAATACACCAAGACAAAGAATATAATTTTGATAATAATTTTGTTTTGACAAAGACAAGGTTTTCCTAGGTGGAACAAAGATTGGTAAAGTTAAATAAAGGATTGTATTTTGATAGGTACTACCCCCTCGTGATCAAAATTTAAATGAAATAGAGGAAAAATAACAAATTGATAAATTTGATCAAATTGAACTAAAGATAAGGTTCTTGATGTAAAATAAAATATGTAAGGGTCATAGAACCAAGGTAGATCACCAAGCATGAAATATTATGCCCCAAAGTTGAACTAGAAGAAAAGAAGTGGGGTGAAAACAAATGGAAGAGGTGGAAAGAAATGTAAATAAGAAAGAAAAATTGCCTCAAGAAAGAGAATGCCTTAAAATCAATCAACAATTTAAGAGAGAAAATTTTGATTGAGATTTTGAAAGAAGATAAGGAAATAAAGATCAAACATGACTATAGTTGATTAAAAGTCCACAATAAAGATGAAGGAAAACCCTCTCAAAATCATAATATAACCTAAAAATGCAAAGTATCATGAAGTCTAATAATGCAAGATACATGAGAATGCAAAGGCATACTTGCAATAGAGAAATTGTAACATAGGATTGTATGCATGTATTTGTGGGCCTCTAAACCTCACACACACTTCAATGTGGTCCTTACCTGTGAATTCATCTTGGAATGAACACGAGATAGTTCATCCAAGAGGTCCAATAGTGCAACCCATTGCCTTCTATCTAGAATGATTTTTCCTGTTTATGCTCTCAGAATCAAGATGTAGGCAACCATACCTTTCTAGAATGAAGGTTTTTAGAATGCAATTAAATCTAGATGATGTGCAATTAGTCTATATGAAAGATGCAAGTAATCTAATAACATATAAAACAAATTAGACTATATGTGTGCATATTAAATCTGTATGATATTAAATCTAAATAATGAAAAGCTTGTGATAATAGTAAGCAAATGAGTGCACAATTTGACATAAATTTGATGCAAATTCCATTCAACCTTTTTGTAATGAGGACTCAGGAGTCTCTTAAATAGAATTCCTGGAATCCATCAACAATCGAGACCCACTCAGATTGATGGTCAAGATTGAAGCCAAGATTTAGTCAAAGTGGAATGTTCCAAATATAGATGCAGTTAACTAACTCAGATCTTGAGTGCAAGAAATAGTTAACTCAGATTCACTTTAGTGTGAGAGTAAGTGAATCAAGTCACTTCTAATTCAATGAGTAGTTAACCAAGAATTTCCATTTTGAACTGAAAAATAGAAATTGGGAAAGATACTCAATTTAATAAAATGAGGTATGACCTCATAAATACCCTTTCTATTTAATTGAATAATTAAATTCAATTAATTAAAATAAGCATAATTATTAATTTTTTTAAAAAATTACTTAGTACATTAGCCTTAGGAGATAATTTAATTTAATGAAAGTATAAATACTTTAGACTAAATTAAATCTTAATCAATAGGTTTTAATGTGACTAATATGAGTCAATACTTTAGGAATTAAATAAATAGTATGATTAATATAGACTTAGGGTTTTCTACATTTGGCAATTAAGCCAAGTAGCAAATATCAGAGTAAGAATTGCCTAGTGGAATAGGACTTCAGAATTGATCAGAATAGACTAGAATTGGTGATCATGGCAATGAGCCAATTTTGAGGTATTACAAGGATTTTTGTTTATCATTTATTAGAGAATGTTAAGGAACTTATTTTCATAATTGAGCCATTATTAACAAACATCATAAAATCAAACAATCATCACTAGTCACAAGCGCAACTCTGAAGATATGAATGTGATATATATTAGATTGGAATGTGCAAAGATTCTTACACAAGCATCAAATACATAAAAGTCAAGGTGATTTTGATTTTAGTTTACCTAGTTTAATGTAGAAAAACCATGCTCGCATCAAGGCATAGATTTTGGGATGAACATAAGAATGGCTTTGCAAAAATAGTCAAGGGTGATGCCTCAAATCTCCTAAGTGTTTCAAGGGGACAACAAGACACACTCTAGAGTTTTCAGACCACACCCACAAGTAGAAAGAAAAGAAAAATATGTCCCATGCCCTAAGTCCTCTAGTCCATGACATCCTTGAGAGACTATTAGGGAGAGAACACTCAACAAATAAATCATCGTAGACAACACACAAAAGAAAAAATAAGCCAACAAGTCTCAAATAGTTTTATGTGTGTGTGTGTGTGTGTGTGTGTGTGTTTCATATGACTATTTTTGTTAGGACATCAAATCTATCAGTGAGAAGCATCACAACATCCTTGAGTGTAGAAAAGGTATTCGATAAGCATTGAGAAACACTATTTGCAAGAGTTACCAAACAAATGCCAATGCAACAATGAGACCCTAGATAAAGAAAAATACCACCTATGCCCCCTAGACCTAGACTAGGATCAAATCCAAAACTAGGAATTCCAAAAGGACATCTGAAGTGAAATGGATTAATCTTAGAGTCCAAAATGATATGCTAATATACATAATTACAAGGGTCTCAAGTAGCACTTGTTTCTAAGTTTTCACCACTTGGAAAGATTTTTTTTAGGGCTTTTTATAAAACTTTTTTGTATTTTTGAGATATCTCTTTTTTTATTTGGTGATACATCAAAGCTCCTATTGATAGGTTTTCAATAAGATAATCATTTTTGCAGGACATTTTATATGCTTTTTAGGATTTTTTAGCATCATATATGATTTTTAATTTTTTTTTAGAATGACTTAGAGATTACTTACTCTCAAGAAAGATCACATCATTTTGTTCCATTTTCAAGGAAGGTGTAAGGTATGATGTAGTAGCAAGGTAGATAAGATGGATAAGCAAACAATAATGCATGAAGTAAGTGAGAAGTGATCCTCAGGGACTAACTCCACAAGAGTAGCCAAGCTAGGGAAAGATACCCATATGAAGCATGTGTTGGACAAGAAAAGAAAGCCATGAAAAGAGATAACATGTGGGATAAGTAGTGAAAGCTAAAAAGTGAGAAGCATGAAATCATGTAGTGCAAAAGAGAACACATGTCAAGAGGCCTAAGAACCATTTTTTGAAAAAATGTGATCAAGACCAAGGGGTCAAATGGATAGGCTAGAAGTAGGATAAAGTAATAGGAATGAAAGTAAATATGTAGGCTCTGAGTGAATGAATAAGAAAAATAGGGAAGTTCATGGATAAGATAGCCAATATGCAAGGATAGGTCAACATTGTCAAGATCAAAGAGGAAAGAGGGAATATATGGATTAGGGAATAATTATACATGATGCCTATTTACCAAGTTTTTGTCATGGTACTTATCCAAGGTGCCACAAAAAGTGGTTTTCACCATAGAAAAAATCTATTTCTCTTTACTCTTGCTACCAAGGTGCCACAAGAAGTAGTTTTCACCAAGGTAGATTTTTGTCTTTTTTTAAAAAACTTTTTTTATAGAAAGAGCTCAAGTTGTTTCAATTTAGATAGTGCTCCTATAGAAAGGATAAATCATGATAAGCCAAGACCATAGAAAGGTATGCTCAAAGATGCTAATAGGGTGATGGAAAGGAGATGGTAGGTAATGTATATGGAGGACAAGGTTTTATGCTTTGGAAAGATAGAAGGAATATGAATAGTACATAAGTGTAGGCTTGAAAAGATTGCATATGGGTCGGTGAGAAAGTAGGAAAGATCAACACTGACACACAACTTTAAGGGTTGTGAAGTGATGGATTAATCATGGAGGAAATAGCTTGAGGTTTAGATGTATGAGGAAGCAAGAGACTTTTAGAAGATGGAGTGGAAGCCTTTGGAAGCTTCTTAGGAATATTTTTGGAAGAAGATGGACTGGAAGCCTTTAGAAGCTTGAATGCCAAATTTGAAGTATTTTGAATATTCAAGTGTTTCAAACGAGACTTCGGAATCCATATAGCTTTAGATTTTTCTTTTCCTTTGGATGCTTTAGAACACATTTCTTCAATGATGGATTTAGTAACCCATATTTGGTTTGATTCATCTCTTTGGGTAGTGGATCTTTGTGGTCTCTTGAATGATATTTTTTTTCCTTTCATTCACATGTCGATTAGATGGGACATAGTGATATTCATTTTTCAATGGATTCTTATGTTTGTTCTTAAATTGATCATCCAAATTGCTTCCAAAAGACTTGGGATTTGTGGATGAATAAGAATTATATGACTAGTTCATGTAGATAAATGAATGAGAATTCATCAAGGATGGGTGTCTTTGTTGATCTCAAGGTATGATAGGAAAGCTAGGAGATGAGATATGAGTGAAAGTATGTGATGGAGGAACAAAAGGTCCCAATATAGATGGAAGGTTTGAAGGCTCTAACTTTGATGGATAAGGACCAAGGATAGATTTAGGAGATGTGAAGTGATAGTGAATAGGAGTATCAACATCTTTAGGGTGAGCAATGTCACCAAGGCCATCAATAGATTCATGAGCATCTTTAATAGGAGCAAAACCTTTGACAGGATTGTTTGAAGCTTGAGCATAGTTTCAAAGTGAATATGGAAAAGTATAACAAGGGATACTTTGATCTTGACAAGTTTCTTTAGATAAAATAGGCATAAAAATTTATTCACAATTTTCAGTAAGCTCAAGAGTAATAGTGGAAGTAGTTTCTTTTTCATACTTAGGAGGTGGATAACGCATAGGATATGGAGGGGTAAAATATGAAGGGGTGCTTGATCTTGATTTTTTTGAAATTTTTATTTTTATATTTTTTAGAGTCCTCTTTACATGGAGCCACTTGTAAGGATAAGGGAGTATATAAGGTTTTCATGATAGGATCTTGAAGGAGTAACGAAGGACTAACTAAAGTGGGCATAGTAGATATAGTGCTACATGAAAAGGGTTTTCAGCCAAGTGTAGATTAGCTTGAGTTTCTTTAAGAGGTAGCCCATGAGGATAATTATAGGGAACCACATGAAGAGCATTAGGACCTTTGTTTGATGGAAGAATGTTGGATAGCTTTGAAGTTTTGGGAGATGTACAAGTATTGGAAGAAATGGAGGTATTAAGGAAACCATCACTTTGTTGGATACAATTGGTTAATTTTGTGTTGTCTTTGATGTTACATAAATGCCATATCATTATCAATTAGTATATGTTGAGCTCACTCAGGTAGTGAAGACAATTCTCAGTGTCTATCAAGCATTCCTATTTTTCCTAGTGTATAAGGTAGTGTCTACTGAGTTCACTTGGGCATTGAAAGAAAAGTTATAGAAAATGGGTGTTAACTGAGCTCACTTGGGCAAAAAAGGAAAGTTGGTTGGAACTAGTGTTAATCAAGATCACTTGGTTTCCAAAGGATTTTCATAAGTTTTTAGTGTTAACTGAGCTTCTATTGGTTAACAAAAGAAATCATTTTAGAGTTAGTTTCTATTGAGTAGGGTCGGCTAATGAAGGATTTTCTTATTTTTTTGTGTTAAGCTTAATTGATTTATCTATTCATTCTAGCTGACTAAGGTGATGACTATTGATTATTCTAAGTTGTATTTGAGATAACTTGACAAAGTGGAAGATATAAGCATAAGGTCAAGTTGTGATTTCAAAGTGTGGAAGTGAATGTGTGAATTGTGGTGATGTGATTGAAGATCTAATGATGAGCAGAGGAAGCACATTTGAAGGATAAGAAAAGTATCCTTATGGTGTAGCAAAGCCATATTCAATTAGGAAGGATCAAGTACAAGCTAGAGAAGAGATCTAAAATCATAAAATTAAGTTGCATTCAAATTAGTTCATCTCATTATTACACTCTAACCATTGTAGCAGTGATCTAAATCTCCTAATAGAGTTGACTTAACAACTATTTGTAAATCCTCTAACAAGCTGGCAATTCCATTGAATTGTTCTCAAGACCTCTAACATGGTCACTCCTAACAAGGTGATTAAATCCTTTAATAGGGTCACACCTAAAAATATGTTTTGTAACCTTTAACAAGGTTAGCTCCTAAGAGGGCTCACTTTAGAAGAGTGAAAAATAGTAACTAGTTGCTATTGGTGGTTTTTTTTGAAATTGAGTTTCCATATTAAATCTTGGTGTCAAATGTGTTCATGCTATTTTCTTTATGTGTTTAAAAATAAGTTAAAGTAATGATAACCACAGATAACATCTAATGATTTATGTGTTAATCATTTAATGAGCTAATCCAGTTATTACCGAGTTATAGTATTTTGTGTGTTTACTGAGAAGCAACAATATTTAGTTATTAGTTTACATTTTGTACTAGCATCTAAGAGATTTGGGATTTATCTTTTTAGTAATTGATTCACCCCTCCCCTCTTAGTTACTACTCTTATATTTCCAACAATTGGTATCAAAGATTTTGGTGCTTGTAGAGAAGGTTTCAAGAACCTAAACTAAAGATCAGGATGTGTTACAAAAGAAAGATTCCCAAGCTGAATAGAGACAATTTTACAGCATGTTAAGAACTAATGAGGTTACATCTAGCTACCATTAGTGATTCAAGTTTCAAGTATCTTGATTTTGAATATAAGACTCCCACTAGAACATTATCAATTGAAGACATTGCTGAAAAGAAGATTCATAATATCATAATGATTGATATTGCATCTACTCTCAGTTATGCTAAATTTGATGAGGTAAAAGATCACAAATCTACCTTTGAAATGTGGAAAAAACTTAAAGATATCTATGGAGGAGATGACAATGTGAGAAGAGCCAAAGAAAAAGCCTTAGAGGACAATTTGATCAAATGATAATGAGAGAAGATGAAAACATTGAAAAATATGTGGAAAGAATCAAAGCCAGTGTAAGTGCTGTTAGAAATACTTTAGAATAATTGAGAGGGGGGGTGAATTAGTTATTCAACGTCCAAATGTCCTATTCAAACTTTTCATCAAGTAAAGTGTGCCCATCAAACTTATTCATTCATCCAAGCTTTAACTTTCCTATTTGACAAGTTATTGTAAATCAACATGCAAGCATAACACATGAAAAAATCAACACATAACTTAGTGATTTACATGGAAACCCAATTTAGGAAAAACCACTAGTAACATGCTACTCAACTCTCACTCTTCTAAAGTGATGCCCTATAAAATGCTTTCCCCATTAAAGGCTACAACACACTGTTAAATGTGACATGGTTAAAGGATTTAACCACCTTGTTAGAAGTGGGCCTGGTTAGAGGACTTTAGAACATTCACTTGGAATGCCACCTTGTTAAAAGATTTACAAATGGCTATTAGACCAACCTAAGTCCATAGGATTTTCTTTTACCTTAACTAATACAATTACTAGAGAGTAACAATAAGGGGTTTTGACTTGATTACATCATACAACTTAACTTGCAAATTTTAGATCACTCTTCAACTCATAACATTGCCTAGCTTTTAGTCTCTATAACTCTTGATAGCTTGCCCTCCTTTCAAGCTCTGTCTCCTTGAGTCTCCATGCTCAATGTACCAATGCAATCCTCAATTTTTGACCACTTGTTGAAGTAGAGTCTCTATTCTCTATTCTTCCTTCTCCTAGATGTCTTCTCCTTGACACCCTTCAATCACTTCACAATTTGGCACACCAACAACTCTTGCTTCTTGGTATATGTCTCCTTAAATAGAAATCTAGAATTTCATTTCCTGCTCAATTCTTCCCTCCTTTAATTTAAATTCATATGGATTAGGTAGGATTCATTGAATCTAACTCACATTTTTCTTCTTTTAGAAACATCATGAAGAATCCCCTTGAATTCACTCAAAACACATTTTACTTTTAGAAACATCATGAAGAATCCTCTTGAATTCACTCAAAAATGGTTTACATACAATTATGTGCTACTAACTCATCATCCTTATCCTCCAATTGGTTCAAAAAATTCAAGGTAACAACTTTGTCGGCTTAGATTTGGTGAATCTTTAACATTTCCAATAATGTAGTAGCTCGTCACTATTGAAATTTTAATGCTCGACACATCCTGTGTTACTTAGCATCAACTATGTTTTACTGATGCTTGTCACCTATTATGTTACTCGACATTAGCTAAGGTTTTCTATTTGCTCAGCTCCTTCTATATCACTCAACACTTGAACTTCACTTAGCACCTAAAGTTCACTTAGCACACACTAGATTTTACATTTTCTCGGCTCTAACTAAAAATTTTCTCCACTTAAACTAGCTTGCTCGGCACCCATTGATGAACTTAGTTTAAGCTTTGCAGTTGACCTTGTTCCATCTTATACTTCTAGTTTTTTTTTAGTGTGGCTAATCTCTATATCTTTGAGTATGTTATCAATACATCATTTAACCATTGTCTTAGCTAATCCTTGCACTTCATTACAAAATCATAACTCAACCTTTCCCTTAGGTGCTTTTGTTACATCTTGTTGATTAAATCCTCTTCATCAATCAACTAAGTCATAGTACTTGGATATTATAATAAATTGTCATTCCTTTAAATAGCAGGATTGACATCAATGACAAAACAATGATTGAAAATATTCTTTTAACAAAAATCTCCCTCTTTCAATCAATCTTCTTTACACAATGGTCTTTTCAATTAGATTTCCAACAATCTCCCTCTTTGGCATTGATGGCAAACCAAACTGATCAACCATTAGACCAAACTATTCAACCATGTTAACAAAATGCAATGCTAACAAGGCTACAATAGTAAGTCAAATGCCAAAAAGAAATTTTGTCACATCTTCCTCTTTGATTTGTTATCTTGATTGCTTTACTTCAACTTCTCCCTCTTTGCTATTATATCCTTTTTTATTTCCTTTCTACCCTTCTTTCATTCTCTCCCTCAATCTTCATTCTTTTTCATTCTTTGTCTTTTTGAATGCTATTGGTTTTTTGATTAGTTTCTCATTTCTCCCTCTTTGAAAACAATGCCAAAGACATATTAACATCTGAACATCTTTTAACATGCAAGTGTAGTATTTCTAGGTTCTTTCAATTTCTCCCTCTATCACCTTGCTTGTGATTGATTTAGAACTTCATCACTTCAATTACTTTAGGCATGAATTCTAAAAGTAAATATCCTCTGCATTAGTGTGTAATATTTTAACAATTAGCTCATTTGATGCAGGGGAGTCTTGCTTTTACTTTAAGTAGCCTTGGTTAGGGGTATCACCCCTAACTTACCTCTAAGATACTCAAAAGCATCTTTAGGTAGTGCTTTTGTGAAAATGTCAGCAATCTATTCTTTTGAGCTAACATATTCCATTTTCACTTGTTTGTCTTCCACCAATTCTCTTACATAGTGATACTTTATTGCAATATGCTTGGTTTTGGAATGCATTATAGGATTCTTTGATATGTTGATAGAACTTTTATTATCACAATAAAGTATCATAGGCTCATTCACTTCTTCTTTCATACCTTACAACACGTGTTTGATCCATACAATATTAGTGCAATTAATAGTAGCTACAACATTTTCAGCTTCTGTCGTGGATCGTGAGGTACAAATTTTCTTTTTGCTGGTCCAAGTAATCAATCTTCTTCCCAAGAAAAGTGCTCCTCCACTGGTACTTTTTCTATCATCAATATTACCTCCCCAATATGCATTAGTATATGCTCTTAGTTCAAACTTTTCACTCCTCTTGTAGTATAAACCAAAGTCATTAGTTCCTTTTACGCACCTCAATATTCTCTTTACTGCCATAAGATGATTTTCTCTTGGATTTGCAAAAAATCTTGCCACTATTCTAATAGCTAATGCAATGTATGGTCTACTATTTACAACATACTGCAACTTTCCAATCATTGATCTATACAATGTCTGATTCACTTCAAATGACTCATCATTCTTTGATAACTTATGTCCTATCACCATTGGTATGTTGATTGGTTTTGAGTCTTCTAATCCAAATGTCTTGAGTATTTCTTTGATGTATTTTAATTGGGTCACAAATATGCCATGCTTCAATTGATGTACTTGCAATCCAACAAAGAATTTAATTTCTCCAAACATTGACATTTCAAGCTCATGTTTCATTTGATCAGCAAAATCTTTGCATAGAATACCTTTTCCTCCAAATATGATGTCATCAATAAAGATTTTAGATATCAAAATATCTTAACCTTTTTCTTCCTTGATATATAGGTTGTTGTTGTCATTTGTTCTTTCAAATCCTATCTTCACAAGATATTTGTGCAATCTCTCATACCATGCTCTAGTTGCTCATTTCAAACCATAAGGAGCCTTATGCAATTTGCAAACCTTATCCTTGTTGTTGTCATCAAAAAATCCCTCCGGTTGTTCTATGTAGACTTCCTCTTCTAGTATACCATTTAGAAATATATGCTTCACATCCATTTGGTAGACCTTGAAACCTTTGTAAGTAGCATATGCAAGTAGTGTTCTTACTCCTTCCATTCGTGCAATAGGGAAAAATGTTTCTCCATAATCCAGTCCTTCTTCTTGTGCATAGCCTTTAGAAACTAGTTTGGCTTTGTTTCTTGTTATCTCACCATTCTCATCAAGTTTCTTCCTAAAAACCCATTTAGTACCAATTAAATTCTTATTAGCTAGTCTAGGAACTAGGGTCTAGGTTTTGTTCTTCTCAATCTAGTCTATCTCTTCTTCCATAGATTTATACCAATCATCATCTTGAAGTGCATCTTTCACTATTTTGGGCTCAACCTTGCTCAACAAGCATGATTCATTTCTTAATCTATTCCTTGTCATTGGTCTAGCATCCTTGTCACCAATGATTTATTCTATAGGGTGAGGTCTTCTTACATACTTGGTTAATCTTGGTTCTATTCTTCTTTCCATGTTTGATCCTTTAGCTTTAGAGTGATTTTGCTCCTATCCATCTGGTACTTCATCATTTATTTCATGTATATTGTTTTCAAAATTAGAATGTGCATTTTCTTTATTTTGCAACTCAGCTTCTGAATGCAGCTCGACATTTACTGGTTCTGACTCGACTGATACTAAAATTTGTTGCTAATTCCCATCTTGATTGGAAACATTATTTTCAATAGTCATTCCTTCATAGAAGTATATAAATGATCTATAATCTTTTAATTTCCTAGATTCATCAACTTGGACTTCTGTATGCTCATCAAAATTTATATTTTCACTCTCCACAATCTTGTTAGTATTAGTATTCAAACACTTATATGCCTTACTTCTAGTGAAGTATCCAAGGAATAGGCCTTCATCACTTTTTGCATCAAACTTTCCATTTCTAGTATCTTTAAGAATATAGTATTTACAACCAAATATTTTGAAATACTTTATATTAGGTGAGTGACCATACCAAAGTTCAAAAGGTGTTGTAGTTGTTCCTTTCTTGACTTGGACTCTATTCAGAGTGTAAAAAATAGTACTTACAACTTCTCTCCAGTACTTTAGAGCAAAAATTTTCTCCATCATCAAGGTTCTAGCATAGTCTATTATTGATCTATTTCTTCTTTCAGCAATACTATTCTGTGGTGGAGTTCTTGGTGCTAATGTTTTCCTTTTGATACCTTTGTCATTGTAGAATATTTCAAATTCTTTTGATGTAAACTCTCCTCCTCTGTCTGATCTTAGGCACTTTACACTTTTTCCTATTTCCTTCTCAACTCTAGCCAAATACCACTTAAACATTTGAAATGCATTAGATTTTTTATTTAAGAACATGGTAGTCATCATCTTGGAATAGTCATCTACAAATAAAATTATGTATTTGTCTCCTAGGTAGCTTTGCAGTTCTATTAGACCACATAAATTTGTATTGACTAGCTCTAATACTTCTTTGGAAGTGTATGTTTTGCTTTTGAAACCAGTCTTAGCCATCTTTCCTTGTTGACATTGTTTTCACATTGTGTTTTTAGGCTTCTTCAATTTAGGCAAACCTCTAACTTTCTTCCTTTTACTGATGTTAATCAGATTGTCAAAGTTGACATGACATAGCCTTTTATGCCATAACCACACATCATCAAATTTAATAACAAGACAAGTTGCATCTTCTATATCTAGGTAAAATAGATTACTCCTAGTTTTTTCACCTTTTCCTATCAAATTTCCATCAGTATCATAGATTTTGGCAGTTTTGTTTCCAAATTCTACTTTGCAATCTACATTGCCTAACTATGATACACTCAACAAATTGTAGTTCAATCCTTCAACATAGTATGCATTATCACATAAAATTTTCTCTATAAGTTTAATTGAACCTTTTTCTTTGATTTGACATGGAGCATCATTACCAAATCTAACACTATTTCCATCATACTAAGTAAAGGTAATAAACTTACTTGTGTCTCCTGTCATGTGATGTGAGCATCCACTGTCTATGATCCACTTGTCATTCTTGTTCACATAGGTTACCAGTGCTATTGCCTCATCTTCATCTTCATCTGATTCATCCTTAATGGCCACATAGACTACTTCATCATCATTCTCATTAGAATCATCTTCAACAATGTAGCATCTTTTGCCTTTGTCTTTGTAATCTTTGCTATCATCTTCTCTTTTGTTCTTATACTTATTTCTTTCTTTATAGTTCTTCTTCTATGTACACCTTGCAGCAATATGACCTACTTCATTGCAATTAAAACAAATGATAAGCAACTTACCTTTGAATTTACCTTTTCCTCTATGGAATCTTCTAGCTAGTAGTGCTTCCAACTATTTCACATCTTCTTCATCTATACTACTATCACTAGATGCATGCTTTCCTTTTCTACTCTTCTTTGATTTCACCTCCTTAGTGTCTTTCAATGTCAGTTTAGCTTTGAAAGTAGATTCAAGGTTCTCAAGTTTGTAGGTATCAAAATTGAATAATTCAAATGCAATAAGTCTTCCCACTATTCCTTCAAAGGTTAGTGTGTTTCCTTGTACACACCTTAGCTCTTGGATGGCTAAAACTCTAATAGCATAGATAGGGAGTAGGGTTCTCAAGTATTTTCTATTGGTAGTCTCTTCTTCCAATTGACCACCCAAACTTCTTAATGCACTTACCACTTCTTTCATTCTAGCAGCATATTGAGCAGCATTTTCACCTTCCTCCATTTTCATGTCATCAAACTTTCCTCTAAGGCTTTCTCTTTTTGCTCTTTGAACATTTTGATCTCCTCCATAGATATTTGATAGCGCTTTCCACATATTGAATGCAATCTCACATCCTTTGATGCCATCAAATTTAGCATAACTTAGTGTAGAGGCAATCTCCAACATTGCTTGATTGTGCTCCTTCCTTTTGTTCAAATCATCTACAGAGAGGGGTCCAACTGGGTCTACATGTTCTGTTTCAATTGAGATTTTTGCATAATCACCTATTGATCCAAGGTACAATTTCATCAGACTCTACCATGCAACAAAGTTGTCTTTGTTGAGCTTGGGCACTTTTCTCTTGGACATCTTGATCTTCCTACTTCTAGTACCTTGAAACTAAATCAATAGATGGCTCTGATACCAATTTTTAGAAATACTTTAGAATAATTGAGAGGAGGGGTGAATTAGTTATTCAAGGTCCAAATGTCCTATTCAAACTTTTCATCAAGTAAAGTGTGCCCATCAAACTTATTCATTCATCCAAGCTTTAACTTTCCTATTTAGCAAGTTACTATAAATCAACATGCAAGCATACCACATGAAAAGATCAACACATAACACAATGATTTATGTAGAAACCCAATTTGGAAAAAACCACTAGTAACATGGTACTCAATTCTCACTCTTCTAAAGTGATGCCCTATAAAAGGCTTGCCCTGTTAAAGGCTACAACACACTATTAAATGTGACCTGGTTAAAGGATTTAAACACCATGTTAGAAATGGACCTAGTTAGAGGACTTTAGAACATTCACTTGGAATGCCACCCTATTAAAGGATTTAAAAATGGTTGTTAGACCAATCTAAGTCCATAGGGTTTTATTTTACCCTAACTGATACAATTGCTAGAGAGTAACAATAAGGGGTTTTGACCTAATTATAGAATACAACTTAACTTGTAGATTTTAGATCACTCTTTAGCTCATAACATTGCCTGGCTTTCAGTCTCTGCAACTCTTGATAGCTTTATCTCCTTAGGTCTCCATGCTCAATGTACCAATGGAATCCTCACTTTTTGACCACTTGTTGAAGCAGAGTCTCTATGCTCTATTCTTCCTTCTCCTAGATGTCTTCTTCTTGACACCCTTCAATCACTTCACAATTTGGCACACCAACAACTCTTGCTTCTTGGTTTATTTCTCCTTAAATAGAAATCTAGAATTTCTTTTCTCGATTGATTCTTCCCTCCTCTAATTTCAATTTTTATGGATTAGGTATGATTTATTGAATCTAACCCACATTTTTCTTCTTCTAAAAACATCATGAAGAATCCTCTTGAATTCGCTAAAAAATGGTTTACATAGAATTTTGTGCCACTAGTTCATCATCCTAATCCTCCACCTAGTTCACAAAATTCAAGGTAACAACTTTGTCAACTCAGATTTGGTGAATCTTTGACATTTTCAATAATGCAATAGCTTGACACTATTGAAATATGATGCTTGGCACATATTGTGTTACTTGGCATCAACTGTGTTTTACTGATCCTTGGCACCTTTTGTGTTACTCTACATTAACTAAGGTTTTCTATTTTCTTGGCTCCTTCTATATCACTCGGCACTTGAACTTTATTGGGCACCTAAAGTTCACTCGGCACACACTAGATTTTACATTTTCTCGGCTCCAACTAAAAATTTTCTCAGCTTAAACTAGCTTGCTCGGAACCCATTGATGAACTTAGTTTAAGCTTTGCAGTCAACCTTGTTCGATCTTATACTTCTAGTGTTTCTTAGTGTGGCCAACCTCTATATCTTTGAGATGTTATCAATACATCATTTAATCATTGTCTTAGCTGATCCTTGCACTTCATTACAAAATCATAACTCAACCTTTCCCTTAGGTGCTTTTGTTACATCTTGTTGATTAAATCCTCTTTATCGATCAACTAAGTGATAGTACTTGGATCTTATAAGAAATTGTCATTCCTTCAAATAATGATGAAACAATGATTGAAAACATTCTTTTAACAAAAATCTCCCTCTTTCAATCAATCTTCTGTCCACAATGTTCTTTTCAATCAGATTTCCAACAAGTACAATCAAAGCATCTAGAAGAGGCATCAAGGAAGAAACTATTGCAAGTAAACTGCTTAGAACTCTTCTTCCTATTTATGCAATTAGAGTATCTACTTTTCAAGAAATAAGATGCAATCCAACTAATAAAATAGGCTTGGATGCATAAGTTGGAAGATTAACAAATTTTGAATTAGACAATTATGATAATTATGTTCTTGCTTCAAAGAATATTGAATCTACATTTAAAGCTAAACTTTTAGTCAAATAAAAGGTAATAAGTCAAAATCTAGTCAATTAGGAAGTGGAGAAGATGGATCATCAGAAGAAAGTTTAGACAGTGATCTTGAAATTGTTGAAGCCCTACTTGCAAGAAAGTATTCCAAAGGTAGATGAAAGTACAAAGGTAAAATTCCTTTGATTTTCTTTTCTTGTGAAGAAATTGGTCACATTGCTGCTAGGTGTCCAAACAAGGAAATCAAGGATGAAAAAAAGTAGTAAGCATAAAGGCAAGAAGGACTGCAAGAACTACAAGAGCTTCAAGGAAAAAGGTAAGAAATCTTGTTTTATGGCCAAGGATTCTAATAACAATGAAGATGAAATGGTATATATAGCTGTGAAAGATGAATCTAATGATGAAGGAGATAAGATTGCACTTATCTCTAATGTTAGCAAAAATGATATATGGATTATTGACAGTGGCTATTCACATCATTTGACTTGTGACAAAACAAACTTTGAGCATATGGAATATTATGATGAAGGTAGTGTAAGATCTAGAAACAATGAACCTTGTAACATAAAAGGAAAATGATGTATCTTGTTGACTAAAGAACTTGTATGTGATAATGCCTATTGGGTTGAAGGATTAAAGCATAATCTATTGAGTGTGGCACAGCTAAATAACATTGGATTCAAGGTAGAATTCATGAATGGATATGTAGTGCCTCTCCCATTTGACTTCCATAATTCATCCTAATGGATGCAACCTTGTTGATCCTTGTTGTGATGGGATCATGATTGTGACCCTGAGTGGTCTACACCATTGAGATGTTTGGATTTATGTTTCTGTATTAGTTGCTTTGTTTATGCTTTTGACTTATCTGTGAGATTATGCTGTGATTGTTGGTTCACTAAGGTTTGTGCCAGTGGTTACCAAGATCGATGTGGTATCATGAGGTTGTTCCATGATTATCCTAAGATGTGTGCAGAGATTGCACTATGTACTTTTACCATGCTACACTGGACTAGGTTCCTGTAGCATTGGTTAGTCATGTTTATGACTATGTTCACTTATGTGTTTTAAGTGCCTTTTTAATGTTGTTTAACAATCATTATTAAATTCTTAAGTAATTAGAATGGATTGTTCATGTTGGATTATTTTGTTGTGTGTTGTGGACATTTACCTTGTTATATTTTGATCAGAGAGATATCTGTTCTTATGTGATGCTTTATATCTGAGAGGACCTAAGGGTCAAATGTTACACCTTGATTCTAGTATCATAGATATTAGACTACTATGTTTTTTAGTTAATCATATTGTATGATGATGCCATTTTGAGATGACAATGTATTTTTATGATGATATCTGGTTATTTGGTATTTGGACATACCTTTGATTATGTTATGTGATGGATTTAATGCTATGGTCATTTACTTCATTCCTGTGTTGCTATGCCTTATGCGAACGTGAGTGATGTAAATAGATTATTTTAATATAATTAAATAAATGATTAAATTAGGTGATTTAATGCATTTAGTGCTTCAGCTATGTTATTATATGCAATTACACTTGATCATGTTGTTTAGTGTGCAGGATTTATATCCCTGGTAGTGGCACATGGAGTTAGTGATTCAGCTATTCATATTTTACCAATGTCGTCCTTATATGCTTGATGTATCCTTTATTAAAATGTTTAATTAAACCTTTCGATGATTATTAAATCCGAACTCATTTGCATTATGTGATTAGACCAGTAAGTGTGTCTATGCATTTAGAGGTTCGCATTGTTGTAAAAGTTATTAGGAGATTTATGTGTTTTTGGATTTTTGGGGTTTTTGAACCCAAAGGTCAAATGGGTTTTAATTTTGGAATTTTTCTAAAATTTGAGGTTTTTACCTCATTTTGCATGCCACCCTATTTTTCTCGAGTTTTCTTGGCACAATGTGGGTCATGGACCTGGATGATTTGTTTGGATATCAGTCAAACCACTATTGCACTCTTTGCTACATTGGGATGTGTGTCACACCATACTCTCGACTTTGTGTTTGGTTGAGTGATTTGTTACCTATTGTTATGGTTTCTCTTGCCCCTTTGCTTTTGTTTCGTGAATGCTAGGATTCGTGTAGAATCCATACTCTTGGATTGAGGCCGATTGAGTAAGTTCATGACTTTTGGTCTTGTTACATCATTGGGATTCGTGTAGAATCCATACTCTCGAATTGATCCTAGTTGAGTGATTTTATGATGTATGGTTTTATTGGCTTTGGGATTCATGTAGAATCCATCCTCTTGAGTTGCTTTCGGTTGGGTGTTTTGTTTTGCATTCTGTTCTCATTCCTATTCTTGTGTTACGATATTTGTGATGGTGGTGCACCACTCACGAGTACATGCACATACATTTTTTGGAGGACTTGCGAGTCTCGACCTTCCATGTCTTTTCTGAAAGTTATGATCATTGGGTTGGGATGGGAGTATGCATGCCCACGGGCACTTGTTGTAGGTTGAGCATAGGTAGGGTAGGGTAGCATATGGATGGGGCTTCTATCTCGCAACTCAAAATTTATGGCACCAAAGGTTGACAGAGGATATGAAGTTTTAAGTAAGTGATAACTAAATTTAAATGTGTGAGTGTTAATAAAACTTAAGATAATAAAATGTGTGAGCACTTGATTAAGTTCGAGGACACAATGTGTGAGCACCCATTTAAGTTTGAGGACACACAATCCAAGCTTGGGCTTTTGGATGGCAAGTGACTCTCCATGATGTCAACCCCTACTTAGTAGCCTTTTAAGTGTCTGACCAAGACCTATACCCCTTGCATTGTCTTAGGTTCTTGGTTGCAGCCATCATACTGTCTGGTGTGAGTGTTAGCCATGGATGTTCTTTTGTGTGTTTGTGGTTGGATCATTATCTCCATCAGCATGGTGGGTGTGGACCTACAGGTGCCACGTGGTTGGGAGGCATAGCTACCTTCACCACTGCTAGGGATCAGTGTACAAAGATGATCTTTTTCCTAGTGCGACCGTTGCTGGATGTTTTCACTTGGTACTTTGGGTTTTGGAGTATGCTTCCTTGTGATTTATGCTTTCATTGGAATGCTTGGATATCATGTTTAGATGATGTTAGTTTATTTGATGCATTCCCTTATCATGATGTTTAGCATATGATTAGATGATGTTATTTGATTTAGTAGTTTATTTGTTGCTTACTGTTGTTTAGCATGTGATAGGTGATGTTATCTATTGTAAGATTATCTTATGCTTTACTATTAAAAAAATTATCCATAACTTATCTCTGAGAGGTTTGAAACCTATCTCAAATTATTCTTCGCATATATTAAAATATATCTTAAGTATAAGAAATTAAATAGAAAGTTATAGTGGAGAAAATTTTTTTATTCTCTTTGTTGATGACTATTCTAGAATGATGATAGTAATGTATCTAAAAGAAAAATTAGAAGCCTTTCAAAAATTCAAGTGGGATCTGGCAAGTGTAGAAAAAGAAACTGCAAAGAATTTGAAATGCTTAAGATTAGACAGAGGTGGTGAATTCATATCACATGAATTCAATAATTTCTAATTTGAAAGAGTAATCAAAAGAAAAGTATCAACCCTTGGTACACCACAATAGAATGGTATAGTAGAAAGAAGAAATAGATCTATCATGGATAGTGTAAGAACCTTGATGATTAAAAATAATGTTGCTCTCAAATAATGGAAGGGAGCTATCATTACTATAGTTCATACCTTGAATAGAGTACAGTTGAAAAAAGATTCAAACAAGAGACCTTATCAACTATGGTATCGCTACAAACCTAATGTGAGTCACTTGAAAGTAATTGGTAGCAAATGTTATATATTGAAAGAATCTAGAAAAGGAAAATTTGATGTAAAAGGTGATGAAGGCATATTTCTAGGATATTCCTATAGAAATAAAGCATATAGATGTTTGAATTTGTCTACTCACAAAATCATAGAAAGTACACATGTCAGAATTGATGAATTTGTAGAAAAGAGTAAAGAAGAAAGCAATAAGGAACCTAAAGACTACAAAAGATTTGTTACTATGAACCTAATACTCTGCCAAATCAATCTGAGAGTAAAGAAGTTTCATCTCCCAAGTTCCTAGTAACTTCTATAGTTACCAAGTTGTAGACAATGGAACATAAGTTGTAAGGACCTGAGTCACAATCAGAGTCTACCAAGCTAGTTCAAACTAAGCTTGATGGACCTGAATCATAGATAGAAGGACCCAAGATTGAAACTAAAATTCAAGAATTAGATGGTGGACCTCATTCAAAGACCAAGGAGCCTATATTAGCAAGATATGTCAGAAGAAATTATGCACCGAATAAGATCATTGGAGATAAATCAAATGGAACAATGACAAGAAGAAAAGTAAAAGGTACATGTTTACTTCCTGAATTTAAACCTAGAAGTGTTAACGATGCTCTAGAAAATGAAAGTTGGATTGAAGCAATGAATGAAGAAATATAATAGATAGAAAAGAAAAAAACTTGGACTCTTGTTCCTAGACCCAAGGATAAAATTTAATTGGTACAAAATGGGTATTTAGAAATAAACTGAATGAAGATGGAAAAATATCAAGAAATAAAGCAAGATTGGTGTGCAAAGGTTATTCTCAAGAAGAAGGTATTGACTATGGTGAGACTTTTTCTCTTGTGGAAAGATTAGAAGGTGTTAGAACTTTACTAGAATATGCAACACATAGAGGATTTAAAGTATATCAAATGGATGTCAAATCTACATTCTTGAATGGAATTCTTGATGAGGAAGTCTACATTGAACAACCAGAAGGTTTTGTAGATCCTAGCAAAAGAGACATGGTTTGTAAGTTACAAAAAGCTTTATATGCTCTTGAACAAGCTCCCAGAGCTTGGTATGAAAGACTACATAATTACTTGGTACAGATTGGTTTTCAAAGAACTACTGATAATAGTAGTCTATATATCAAGGAAGGATTAGATAAGAAGATTGTGTTGGTAGGAATATTTGTTGATGATACTCTATTTATAGGAAATGATGACTTATGCAAAGCATTCTTAGAAGAAATGAGTAAAGAATTTAAGATGTCCATGTTTGGTAAGATAAAATTCTCTGTTGGATTGCAAATATAGTAGAACAAGAATGGTATCTACATCACTCAATCTAAGTATATCAAGGAGATACTGAAGAAATTTGGAATGGAAGATTCAAGACTAGTTGGAACACCTATGTCTATTGGACATAAGCTCTCCAAAAAGATGATTCCAAAGAAGTAGATAAGACCACTTACAGATCAATGATTGAAAAATTGTAGTATGTAGTACACACAAGGCTTGATATTGCTCTAGCAGTTGAAATAGTGGCAAGATTTTCAAAAAATCCTAAGGAAAATCACTTAATGGCAATCAAGAGAATCATGAGATATTTGAAAGGTACTAAAGACTATGGTTTATGGTACAAACTTAGAGGCAATTTGGAGTTGAAAGTATTTACTGATGTTGATTGGGCAAGAAGTCTTGATGACAGAAAAAACACTAGTGGTGGAACATTCTTTCTTGGTAAAAGACTAGTATCTTGGACAAGCAAGAAGTAGAATTGTACATCTCAATCCATAGTAGAGGTAGCATTTGTAGCAGCAGTAGTCAATTATTCTAACATTATTTGGTTCAAAAAACTATTGGAAGGAATGAAGGTAGAGATCAAAGATCTAGTTGTCATATATTGTGATAACACTAGTGCAATCAATATATCAAAGAATCTAGTAATGCACTCCAAAACAAAGCATATTGCTATAAAATATCACTTCTTGAGAGAGTTAGTGCAAAATAAAGAAGTCAGATTGGAATATGTGAATACAAAGGAATAGATTGTAGACATATTCACCAAGCCATTACCTAAGGATGCACTTTTGTATCTAAGAGGTAAGCTAGGGGTCATTCCCCTATCTAAAATTCACTAAATAAAATTTAGTGAATGCATCAACTAGAACATGTTGAACATCAATAAGTTGGTGCAGAATTGGCAAGGACATATTGCAAATAAATTAGTAATTAAGGTACATTGGTATTTTTAGAGTTATTTTCTTTGGCATGTGTTGTCAAAGAGGGAGAATTTTATTGTCACATCTTTGAGAAATTTTTGGAACTAGAATGAAGTAAAGAACTAGAGAGGGAGAATTTTTCAAAGAAGAAGAGTGCTGAAAAAAAGGAGAATGTTCTGAATGAACTTGGTAGCAACTATTGCAGGCAGAATCCAGTAAAAGGAAGAGCTTTTATTGATAGAGGGAGTTTTCAAGTCTAAAATCCAAAATTTCATTATGCTATGACATGTTGTGTTGCCATCAATGCCAAAGAGGGAGATTGTTGGATACAATTGGTTAATTATGTGTTGTCTTTGATGTTACAAAAATGTCATATCATTATTAGTCAGTATATGCTGAGCTCACTCGAGTAGTGAAGATAGTTCTTAGTGTCTACTGAGAATTCTTCTGTTTACCTAGTTCAGAAGGTAGCATCTACCAAATTCACTCAAGTGTCAAAAGAAAAGTTGTACAAAATGAGTGTTAACCGAGCTCACTCGGGTAATAAAGGAAAGTTTTATGGAACCAGTACTAATCAAGATCACTCAGTTGCCAAAGAATTTTTGTAAGTTTGCAGTGTTAACTAAGCTTCTATTAGTTAACAAAGGAAATTGCTTTAGAGTTAGCTTCTACTGAGTAGAGTCAGCTAATGAAGGATTTTCTTATTTTGTTATATTAAACTTAATTGATTTATCTATTCATTCCAGATGACTAAGGTGATGAATATTAATAGTTCTAAGTTTTATTTGATTCAACTTGACAAAGTGGAAGATATAAGTATAAGGTCAAGTTGTGATTTCAAAGTGTGGAAGTGAATGTACGAATTGTGGTGATGTAATTGAAGATCTAATGATGAGTAGAGGAAAAAAATTTGAAGGATAAGAAGAATATCCTTGTGGTGTAACAAAGTCATATTCAAACAGGAAGGATCAAGTACAAGCTATAATAGAGATTTGAAATTAGAAAATTAAGTTGAATTGAAATCAAGTCATCTCATCGTTACTTTCTAACCATTGTAGCAGTGATCTAAATCTCCTAACAAAGTTGGCTTAAAAACTATTTGCAAATCCTCTAACAAGGTGGAAATTCTATTGAATTATTCTCAAGACCTCTAACAAGACCACTCCTAATAGGGTGATTAAATCCTTTAATAGGGTCACACTGAATGGTGTGTTTTGTAACCTTTAACAAGGTTGGCTCCTAACAAGGCTCACTTTAGAAGAGTGAAAAATAGCAACTTGTTGCTATTGGTGGTTTTTTCCAAATTAGGTTTCCACGTTAAATCCTGGTGTCAAATGTGTTCATGCTATTTTCTTTATGTGTTTGTAACTAAGTTAAATTAATGATAATCACAAATAACATCTAATGGTTTATGTGTTAATCATTTATCGAGCTAATCCAATTATTACTGAGTTGCAATATTTTGTGTGTTTACTGAGCATCAATAGTATTTAGTTATCTATTTACATTTTGTATTGACATCTAAGGGATCTAGGATTTATTTTCGTAGTAACTGATTTACCCCTCCCCTCTTAGTTACTCCTCTTATATTTCCAACACACTTGACATAGGTTGATCAATATGAACTTTCTTAAGAGAAGCATCTTCATTACATAAGTCTTTAGGAATTTCAACATCAATTATTCTGTCATCAATAAGATCTTGAATTATACATTTAAATGCAATACAATCTTTAGTTTTATGACCTTTTTTTCTATGGTAGCCTCAATAGTGATCATCTCTCCACCATGAAGGTTTTACCTTAGGTTCATAAGATGTAGAATTATTTTATGGTAAATTAAAGATCTCGTTTGCAAGTAAGGTCTCAAGAACCATGTCATATGAAAATCCTAAAGGAGTAAATGTTCTCTCAAAAGTATGTCTAGGGCCATTTTTGCCATTCTCATCTTAGTCAAAGATAGGCCCATTATGAAATATTGGCATATTCTCAAAGGAGTTATTGCTCACTTTCTCTCTCAAGAGGTCTTTGGATCTAGAATATGAAGAAAATTGATATCTTGGAGTAGAAGATATAGACCTTAAAGAAGATGATTCACATTTATGTAAAGGTCTTAATGAAAATTCATGTACTGATGCACTATTTTTCTCTAGCACTTTCTTCATTTCTATCATGTGTCTAGGGAGACTAGCACATAAGTCTTGATACTTTTTAATGATAGAGGAGATCTCATCTAGACTTGACTAAGGTTTGGTAGCATAGGGTTTGAAGCCCATAGTAGTTTTGGAAGCACATAAAAGGAAAGAACCCTTAAGGCTCAATTTGATGGATGTGTCCTACTTTGTTCAAAGTGGAGAAGGCTCTAAACATTTAAGCACATGAAACACAATAACAACCTATTCAAGTTTCTAGAAGGATGCATAAGCTCAACTAGGGGATGTCCTCAATATATGCAAGGTATGTGGGGCCCAAATCTATAGATGAAAGAGAATACTATCAAAAATCTAGGAGGAAACATTAACCCAATCTCCACCTTCACTTCCCAAAGGACTAAAGTTCTTTGGGGCTTAGCCAAGATTGAAAATATTACTACTTCCAAGGGGCCTCTCTTTAGATTCAAGCCACACTATTTATACTCCACCAGGACATGAGATTTGAGGTCATACCCTAAAGTGATCACTTCTCTAGGAAAGCCCCCTAAAAACAAAATCATGATCCCTTATTTAGGTGCCACTCGAACTCCTTAACAAGGATGCAAGAAGAGAACATCAGTAAGAAAATATTGGGGATTAAAAGATAAAAGGGGTTTATTTTAAGGCTGAATCCAAATGTGAATGATTCATTTAAAGCTTTTTTTTTCAATATTGGGAAGACTCACCAAACAATTTGACAAAAGAAAGAAAAGTATTTTACAATGAAAAAGAACACAATGATCACTTTTTATAATTCAAATGAGAAATTTTGGAATGTGTGTACCTTGATTTCATATTTTCCATTTTTTTTTCCATTTTTTGCTCTTTAGACCTCAAAGATACCTTCAAAAACTTCAATCAAGTGTATGAAATCATGAAGAAATAGGAAAATTCTCATGAAAATATATTGAACTATTTGATTCCATAAAAAATGACAACTCTTGTCTTGCATTGAACTTTGTGCAAATAAAGTACAAGTTAATCATGATTTTTAACCTAATGAACAAGATTGGACCTATATGTCATGAATTTGGATGCAAAACCCTAAATATTGAAAAGAAACCCTTGTTCAAAAATAGAAACCTTACAAAAGATGTCAAAATTTTAGAAAAATATTTTTGTTTGTTCCATAGTGACCCATTTTACGAAAACAAACCATTTTTTTTTATATCAAGTGTTTGAGCCATCATCTGAGCTCTAAACTCAAAACCCAAAGAAACAAACCTATGTATGATTCAGAGACCTATCTAAAAATGTAGACTTTTTTAGATAATTTACTAATTTGTACCCAAAAATGATTTTTTATTAAAAATAAAGAAAAAATTATAAAAGATGCTAATTACTTCAAAAAAAATTGTAATTTTAACTGAAGGTTCTCAGATATGTCACCAACCTAAAAAAAAATTTAGACAAAAATACCAAGTTGTTTGGGAAATATGTTTAGATCTTTAAGATCTAGGGTTTTTCATCTCCAAACAAATATGCACAAGGGGATTAGCTAAAAAATAGCCAAAAAAATGTAAAGGTGGGTTTCCCCATGGTGGGCACCAAAAATGTGTGGTAAAATGTTCACACACTTCTATGAATCATTATATCCAAGATTTCTCAAGAATGACATCTCAAATGGCAATTCATAGCTCTCTATTCATGGAGTGCAAGGGTTTGTAATGGAGGCCCTCAATTTGACCTAGTTTGTGCCCATGCAAGTATAACATGAAACAAGAGATTCAAACATGAAAAGAAAGAGTGCTAGTCTCCATGATCATAAAATATGCATGAAAATGAAGATGCAAGCTAATCTAAATGATGATAATGCTTGAATCAATGCAAGAAAGGAAATCTAATCTATAGAAGAAAATAACAATACAGTATTAATTTATGAAAACAAATATGACTCTAAGATAATATGAAAATGAAAGGATGAAACATGATGATAGAAGCCATGAATGCATGAGGGAAGGAGACAAGAAGAGAGAAACTGAAATGAAGCTTCAATGTCCAAATCCTAATGCTCAAATCCTAATGCTCAAACTCTTTCTCTAAAATCGCTCTCTAAACCTATAGCATAACAATAAATTTTTTCTCTATATTTCTCTACATCTTTCTCTATATCTTTCTCTCTATGTCCACTATATGAAAATGAGAAGGAGAGGGCTCCTTATAAAAGAAAGTGTGGAGATGGGAGGCTTCTCACAACCAACATGGGATAATAGAGTTTGATCCATGTGAGATAAAATTCCACCAATGAGAAAATAAGAGTATTTGAGAAGAAAGTGGAAAGAGGAAATTAAGGAATCCCACATAGAAATATGTGCATTTAAGTGTAGAGAAAAAATAAATTTATCTTTATTTAATTTAGATCATTTTTCATTGTAAAGTGAGATTTAAGTGGGGATTTTATTTAATTAAATAGAAGCTATTTTATTTTATTATAAGAGAAGTTTTCTTTTAATTAAATAAGACTTAGAATAAGATGATCAAACCTTTGGAACTATAGAAATAATTAAATTAATTGCAATTTGATCAAGGGAAATGATTTGAATTGATTTAATAAAATATTGCAATGCATTGATTTAGGAAATTGATAAATTGATTCAAGAAATTGATAAATTGAAGAATGGGGGCTCGTAGTCTAGGCGACAATTTTAGGGTGCATACACATTAAATTTTACTTTGAAGTGATGCATATGTTAAATCAATAAAGAGAAAACAAAAATAAAGGTTCAAATTTTTAAGTTTTCATACTCCATAATTTTGTAGAAGGTTGTTGAATGAAAACCTATAAAGGTTATTTATTTATTGATGCTTAAAACGTAAAAGGTAAAAATGAGTAAATGAGAGAACTTTAAATTATTTATGCTACATGTAGAAGGAAAATATGAATGAGAAATAAAAGAAATACTTTCAGCCTTGGGATTTCAAATGTTTTCATATTCCAAGACTAGGTTTTGGTTATGTGCAGTAGCCATACTATCCTTGGATATGCTTTGTTGACTTAGTGGCCATAGCAGAAATTTTTTTATTGCTTCTATACGAAAGATATTATTTGGATAACTAGAAGTAGTTTGATATTTTTTATCAGATGTCAATGTTTTTTTCTTTTTATGTACACATGGAAAATGTTGCACAACTCATCTATAAAAAAAAAAAATTTAAGATTTTAATTGTAATAAACTTTCAATCTAAGATCCTGACAACTCCAAATTTTGATTTTAATAGTTGTATTAGAATTCACTATTGGATTTCTATAGCCATGGAATGAATTTTAAATATTCAGAGAATTATGATCTTGGAAATTTTGATTTTGTTGTTTTAAAATTCTAAACTACTAGTTTGTGTGATGGATACTTATAATATGGAGAGGAGATACCAAAAGATATACGAATCCTTGGTTTTGTTCTATACTTAATCATTTTTTCTCCTACTCTTCCTTTTCCTCAAATTTTTTATTTGCAAATTAGGTTCTAACTTTGAAAGTCCTCTGTAATATGTGTGAGAGTTCTACTTGATGAATTATTTTTCTTGCTAGAAACAATTTTTTTTTTATAAACAATAGTTGCCCCTAATCTAGTATTCCAAGAAAAAATCTTTGAATTTATCTCAAATATTGTTAGACTATGATTTTTTATAACTTATTTTGACTTGTTTTATCTTTACTCTATGCCATGGACTTTGGCATGGGTAAGAATTCCCTCTTTAGCTTGACAAAAAAATTAGAATAAGGCTTGTCACATGCCTAGTGCATGTTATATATGGAACTTCCCATATTTGGAGAAGCATGTAAATCATCAAACTTGGCCCATTGTAATACACATGCTTCTTGATAGCATAGTACACATGTTCCTGCATGCTCTATCCCCATGCTAGGATGGTCCTATGCTACTCTATTACTTGGATCATATGTATGAAATTCTTAGCTAGGCATGTACATTGTCCATCTGGTATTATGACTAGTGTAGTTGTAGGAATGAGTATTAGATGGAGGATGAGGAATATCTCCCCAATCAACAATACCCTTTAAATGAGGATGATAGCCTATGTACTTGTAATATTCCTCTCTATTTTATCAATTTGATAAAAAATGTTAGAATGAGATTATGTCTCTTTGCCCCTCATGGTAATGCCATATGTTCAAAGTTGTAGGATGCAATACATATCCTTGAATATCACTACCATCTCTCCAATGGCTAAGTGGATTGCACAAGTGTGTAAATTCCACTTCATCATTAATGACATCAATTTTAGATGGTATCCCATTATGGTCATTTGATATACACACCATAATCTTGTCTCTTGCAAGAAAAGTCACGTATTATGGGGTAGACG
Source organism: Cupressus sempervirens (assembly GCA_028749045.1). Classification (NCBI taxonomy): domain Eukaryota; kingdom Viridiplantae; phylum Streptophyta; class Pinopsida; order Cupressales; family Cupressaceae; genus Cupressus; species Cupressus sempervirens. The sequence continues at coordinate 328,161,384 of CM053790.1, forward strand.
CCTTACCTCATCTTACAAGTGTAGATCTTAGGATTACAATGCACTACTTTATCATTTCAAGAAGGTAATGTTGGCTAATGGTCATGTTAGTTTTATTTCACTTTTCTATTATGATTGGTTTATTTAAATATATGAATGGAAGACCTATCTTCATTTATTGAATATTTGAAATGTTAAATGTAGTTTTTTGAAAAAATAGAAGCAATAAAAACAAGTTGCTAGTAGATCAACGTCTCTTGAAATATATATTGTTAGTTTAACTGATGTACTCTCAAGTGGATGCATGCATCCACTTGATTGGAATACACAACCTTGATTGTGTGCATCCCACTTATGCTTGATATGTAAAATTTTGGACTTATTGTTCTATTTATACTCCAACAAGTTATGTTCAAACTAATGAATTGTTAAATAAGGTTCCCAGTTTTGGTTTTTTATTTTCCTTATGGACTTAGGTATATGCTAGTTTATTTTATTTTAATATTTATTGTGATGAAGAAGATGAATCCCAAATTTAATCATTTAATTCATAGGGAGCATCTATGTTGTTTGTTAGCAAAATATAGTATCTCTATTGATATAACCAAAGCCTAAAGGCATATAATGTAGTTTTTAAAGGTGGCATTGTGCTTAAAAATTGTAGGAAGTCAAAATCAGAAAATCTAATGGACTATATGTATTTAATTATTTCAATTTCTTAGAGAGTAGAGAAACTATAGTGTTGTTGGTTTTGTTTCAAGTACTCCATGGAGATACCCTATTACCATACACAACATCATGATAGTCATAGTAGTTCAAATGTTTTGCATTTCATCAGATTTATCTATTTGGTGTAAGATAATAGCTCCTATTTTTCAGCATTTCATGTTTATACAGTTTTTGCTAGAATTAGAATAAGATTATTGAAAGTTGTGTAAGATATTTTTGGACGAATAAATGGTATTTCTATTACTTTTAACATTTTTATGTACACTATTATAAGTGATATATTTATAAATTTACTAAATCTTTTGAAATTTCATGTAAGAATTCAATTGGATTTGTTTTGTCTAGATTAGCATATAGGTCCAATCAGAAAAAATGAATTTCTTTCTCTCTTTTTTTGACTATCATTTTACACATTCTGCAAAGTTAGGCTCAAGGATTACTTTAGTGGCTAATATTCACTAATTGGCTAATCTCACTCATTGGGGACCCTAGATTTGGCTACTTGTTTTGCACTTTTTGGGTGTCCATGTTGCCTACACTTACCAAAATTGAGTCCCATGCTTAGGCTGATCACCAATAATAATATAGAAGTATTTATTTTTTAATGACAACTTTTCCAATGAAATATATTTTTTGTATGTAGTAAATAAAATATTTTCACCTACAACTTTCAAGGTTTGTCTTAATTGATGGTCATATTCACCAATATTTGGTAAAAATTTAAGTTACACTATAGATTAAGTATGTAGATTTTGCATGTGTCTCTATTCTAAAGAGTTTTCATGAAACCTTTTCTCCTTTCTCACTTTCTTACAAAATAGATTTGATTAGGGACATGTGTCTTTATTTTGGGAACATTCTTTAAAACTTGGTATCTTTTTAAAATTTTGGCTTAAAAAAGGATTTAGGTAATTGATTTAGGATCATTTGAGGGTTAAAAAAAGGGATGCTTCCTCTAAATTACCATTCAATAATTTGGAGAGAAACCCCAATGATAAAAGTGGGCTAAATTTAATCTTAAAGTTTGATAATTAATTAGGCTCCATATAATAATAATAATAAAATCATTGTTTCTAGGTATGTGTACTTGTTTCCATGATTCTCGCCATTAATGAAAGATTTCCCAAGATTTTATAAATTTTTATATGATTAAAAAACAATTGCCAATAAATTAAAAAATTTCCTACTTAAAACTAACAATTTGCCAATAGAAATTAAATTTTTTTCTGTTGAAGTAATGTTCAATTCACCAAAATTTTGTACTTTTTCCTAAAGTGGGGTTTCTTAAAGTTATCCTTGGTTAGGTTGTAGCTATGTAATTTCGTATATACCATTGATCTTAACTTGTGAGTGACTAGCACATAAAGATATGATGGTCATTATGAAGTTTTATTGGCTACAAATAACATGTAGTTTTTTTTGCAACCAAGTATAGCTTATAGCCTTTTACCAACAATATTTTCCTACATTTGTTATGCTCTCCAAGATTATATAGTTTTTGTGCTGAATTTGAGGTGCTTTCAAGCTTTTTGATATCCTTATTTGTTTTCAAGCTATGGAAATCACTAAGCTAGAGAGAAAACTTCTTATTGTACAATAAGAATTCTCTGTGGCTACTTCATAGATAGGTATAACTTATTAGGATAAAGAACCTAGTAATTCAATGACTCAATTCCTTTTGATTCAATGACTCATGGCTAGGGAATGGATTTATCTAGAGTTAAAAAAAGGATAAAACTAAAGGGATTGACTACAAATTTAATCTTCTTTATCTCAATTTTAGTCTTAGCTTATTCTTTTTGAAAGCCAAATATACAAAATATGTGATATCCATCAAGAGGATGATCCTCTTTGGTAGCCTATGTGTTTTATTGTGCTAAGCCTACAATCTTGTTATGTTTTCTTCTTCATCCTAATGACAAATAATCATAAATTGAGATTAAAAACATTAATGTGAATCTTTTCATACTCATTAATCATGATCATTGATAAATCTATTAGTGACTGCAAATGCAAATTTTGGGCCTTTAGAGTAGTTCGTTTGCCACCTTGTAGTCTTTTCTATTGCCTTGTTAGTAAGATTTACTAAACAAATGAAAAAGTTGATACTGAAGATATCTTGAACCTTTTTTTTATTTTTTGGCACACTCATAACATAGATGGGTGACTGCAAGAAGTTGGGTCGCAATTTCGCGAAAGTTAGATCTGCGAAATTGTACTTCTCAGAAATGAGTACCCATTTTTTTAAAAATTTGGTACCTATTTTTAAAATTAAGCTTCGAGCACCCAAGCTGAATTTCAAAATTTGGGTACCCAATAGTTAAAAGTGGATCGGGTGCCTGAGGCGCTCAAATATCAGGCGTTTGATTACTTTTAAAAATTGGTTACCCGATTTCTTACAAATCGGGTACCCAATTTGGAAGACTTTATTTAACCCCCTTTTTTTCCATTTTTGAGGCCATTTTCATGACCTCAAAAATGGGAGCCCAATTAGAGATGCATACGGGAGCTCGATTTTCAGCCCTACCGACCACCCCCTTGTTGCTAGTTTTCGATATACCAGGTATTTTAATATGTTTTGTACTATTTTACTTTATTTCTTTCAATTTTCAATTTAATGTGTATTTTAATTTATTGTTTTTTTCATTTTTAATATACATAAAATTGTAAATTTACATTGTTAATGAGTAGATGCTTAAATTTTTGTATTTGTTAATTAAAATATAGTTTCGTAAATGTTTATTTAAAAAATTATTATTTTAGATGTTTTCAAATGTATTTAATTTATTTATTTATTAAAATGTTGAATGATTAGATTAGATCTTAATTCTTTGTTTAAACATGTCATTTTACAAATAAATATAACCTCGACCTAAATTCATTGTTTAAACTATAATCTCGACCTAACCATATAGTTATGTACAATAAAACCCTAAACATATATAACTAAGTACTTAATCACATAATAACCCGCCAAGGGATCCAAACAAAAAACTTCTAGTATTTAAAATGATTTTACTTAAATTGTATTGTACTTTTTTTCATGGATCGAAAATGGATGATGTAAACTATTTTATGAATGTATATTCTTTCAGCCTTTCATACCCTGTGACATGTATAGTGGATGATTGTGCATTCCGAATTAATTTGCCAAGTGGCATTTGGAACAAATGTATATAAATTATTTAAATGGATTGAACTGAAGTAGTTAATATTCTTTCATGTGGATGTGTTATTTATTTTACTTTTAGTACTTATAATTATTTAAAAATGAAATGTAAATGTGCTCATTAAGGAATACAATCTCTTATGTTTTTTATAAATGTAAATTATTGTATGTATGTTATTGCTTGCTTAGTAAAACTTTTGATTAGTTCTTTGGATCTCTTGGCTAGGCGTCATTTAGGATTAACTATAATGTTAATTTGTATTGAATTTAACTCTAATCATAACCCTTACTATCATCTTAACCTTAATCTTAATTTTCTAAAACCTACACCAGGTAATATATAAATAATTAAATAAATTTCCTATCTTACCTTGAGTACTAATTTTATAAATGTCAAACCCTAAAATTGTAACCTTATTTATGATTTAAACTAAATTATCCTAGAGGAGCATCATATCTACATCTACATGTCATGTACATGTGAATCTAAAAAAAATTGTGCATATCTAATTACATCATTTATTGCATAGGAAGGATTTAAAAATTTCATTATATATATTATTCATGCATAGCATATCAAAAGAATCATATAGAAATATGTCATTTACAAGATGTCCATCATAGATAATCAAGAAGGGTACTTAGGTAAATTTATATATATTTAACACTATATATTATAAGAAAAGAAAAACACCATATATAGGAGCATCTCATGTACATAAACTAAAAAAGAATTACCATGACACATGTAATGAGATCAAATAATATTTGTAAGATTCATCACATATAAGTTATCAACATGTATAGGGGTGATATAATAAAATTTTCAAAAAATGAGTGATATAAAAGCATTATATCTTAATATTTAACACTAAAATAAACTAACCCCTGGGTTAACCCTAAACCAAATTGAATATATCAAACTAGATTGAAAGGTAACCCTGGCCCTTAACTAATTAATATTATACTTATAAACCAAATTGAATTAAACCATGATCATAAACCTAATTATATATCCCAACTTAACAGTAGAAACCTTGAATTTAACCTTAAATCCTTTCCCCAACCATTAACCAAATTGAACCATTACCCTAAGATTGAACTAAGTTAAACGTTGACCTTAAGACTAAACCAAATCACCCTAAACTAGAACTCAATAATATATTCAACACTTTAAAACAAAATTCAAACCTAACCTTTTTGAATTAATGTTGATTTTTAATCTAAAAGCTCTAAGTATAATTCTGTATCTAAAACCAAAATTAACACTTTAAAACTTAATTTAATTTATTAACTCTTGTCCTAATTGAAACCTAAGCATGTAAACCTAATCAAATAGTACAAACCAAATTGAACCCTAATCCTAAAACTAATTAAACATTGATATCAAGGTCTCAAAATGATACATCATAAAAAAATTAGAAGAGACTTGAATGAATTAGGCATCTAATTAAGTAACCCTCCCTCACCATCAAGAGGTGGAGGTGTCCACATCAGTGTGAGTAGGAGCTCATACTACACCCTTGGATGCCTAAGAATATATCTAAAGAAGTGAATAACTTGTCTTTCCACTGGATTCCTAAACCTTTATATCATAAGTGATTATTCATCATGTAATATCTAATTAGGAGGGTATCAAAGCACTCTAACACCCCAATCCTTAACTAGATAATTATGTTATGGTGGACTAATTTCTATTTATCTTGGGTTGGAAGTGCCTAAAAGTTTTTTTTGGAGACTAGAGATTCCCCTATTTTTTTCCTATTTTCCTATATGGGTAGCCTAAATGTTTATTGTCTTTGTAGAATGGAAGGCCAGATAAAAAAATATTGCCTTATTCTATAAAAAGAAATACCCACCCCCTAGTGATATATAGTAAGATCTTTTTCCTAATTTTACTATCAATTTTTTTGGTTAGAAGATGATGATAGTTCAAAATGATTTAGAAGATAGGGATAAAATGAGAACAATCATTCGTAGAATGAAGATGCATTATTCCTTGATAAACCCATTTCTATCATAAATCAGCTCCTCCATCCAAAAAATTAGTAATGAGAAATCCCTACATCAAGTAATCAATGGAGGGCTCATAAAATCCCTAGGTCAAGTAATCAATGGAGGGCTCATAAAATTGATCCCCAAGGGGAGATAAGAATCTCATTAAAAATTAGATATAGGATACTCCTAAATACATATCATACAAAATTATTTCCAAGGTCTTAGCCTCTAGACTAGAAGATATCCTATCCAAGATCATTAACCCTACACAAAAGTGTTTTTTTAAGGATATTTATGCATATTGGAGAACTTGATAACCTATTGGAAGACTTTGGATTGGGAAACATTTCTAGGATAGAGTGTAGGCATGCTCAAGTAATTGATTATGAAAATGTCTACAAAAGGGTGGAATGGAGTTTCACTATGATGATGTTGCAAGCCCAGGATTCCATCCAATATTATGTCAAATGGTGTCCTCTCTTATGATTGGTGTCAGGGTTTTAGTAAAGAAATTAATGGGGTTAGATCATAATTTTTAGGACTCTCTAGATCAATTATGAAAGGGTGTCCTCTTGCATCCTCTTTATTTTTTTATTGTTGTTGACTCATTACATTATCTCCTTAGAGATAACCAGTTGTCTCTAAAAGTTAGAGGATCTACTCTCCAAATAATTAATAAATATCTAACGTATAGTTTGTTAATAATATTTTTATTCTTTTAAGCTAGAAGAGTGCAACACGAGTCACTTAATGATCAAATTGGACCTCTTTTCTTTGTATCGGGTAGTAAGATTTATGTCTCTACATCTATCTTATTGGGGCTAAATATTGAGTCCCCTACCTTGTTTAGTAAATATGGTATTGGATGGAGATTTCATAATTAAGTGGTTAGGTACCTAGGTATTCCATTTGTATTAAACCCTAACATATAAATGAAATGTGTCTTTATATCAACAAGAAAATCTTTGGAAAACTCAACAATTGAAACTCTAATTATCTCACTTTGGTTGGTAGAATTCAAGTATGTTAAAAGATTCTCTCCTCATATTGGATGTAAGTTTCTCTTCTTCATGTTCATTTTATTTAAATAAGTTTGGTCTTCTATATAAATCTATTAGGAACATTTTGTGGTCCCATGGAAAAGAAAATATGAAGAATCGTGCTACCAGGAGTAGTTCATTTAAAGAAAGGAGATTAGTAAGTTGGAATGAAAACTTTAAGAAAGTTCAAGGGATTACTCTAGCAATAAAATGGATAGCCAAAGCTTCATAAGGTAATGAATTATGGATTATGATTAGAATTAAGATTATTATATGGTTAGGGATAGGGTTCACATGTATTAGTTCATTACCTGGCATGATCTACACTTATAGTTTGCATTAAAAAGTGGATAATATTTAGGATTCAAACTACAATCATATATAATTTTTAATCAAATCATAATTCTATCTCTAAGCTTTCATTCTAATTGTAACCTTAATTCTTGTCCTAATTCCATCTACTATATATCCTATAAACAATAGGACCATAATAAATATCCGAAACCTAAATATAATTCTAACTAAAACCATAATCCTAATAAGTTCCATAACATTAAAGGACCATAATCATAATAATAATCTTAAGCTTAGCCATCATGAAAACCGTTAACATAACAAAATTAAAAACCATAACCTTGTCATAATCTTAACTTTGTTTCATCCTAAGATGAACATATAATCCATAATGAGTTCATACAATCCCCCAGTGTCACAAAATAAGTGTACTTGAAAGAAAAACTAGCTTGGTGGCTCCTATTTTAAGAAAAGAAACCTTGAACTAACCTAGATATATTTTGTTGGACTTTTATTTTATGATTAGACTTAAAAATTGGTATTTAATATTTAATTTGACTTAAGTGTTTAACTTTATTTATTTAATTGATATGATTTTAATAAATATATGCAAATTTATATAGATCTAGTTGATAAATTTTAGATTTAAATTTTATTAAATACTAATTTTGTCATGTTTTATGTTTTATGTTGTTTAAACATATATGTAAATTATATTTGATGGACCCACCGCCACCCCCTCCCCCTCCCATACCCCCACCTCTGCCCCCTCCATCTCCACCTCCACCTCCACCTCCACCTCCATCACCCACCATAGATGAGCTCCATGAGACCATGAGGCGTAACCTCAATGACCTCATGTGTAATATAGAGGCTATCTGACATGAGAGGCACCCACTCACCCCCCACCCCCCTCACCTACTACATCTTGCAGATAGCATGCAAGGAGTGATTGACTCCATCCATCATTTTGATTCAGACATTGATTCATTTAGATTGTGGAGGGAAAGCATGTGTGCCTTCTATTCTGACGGCTTATCATACAAAGAGGTTTATAACCTGGATATAGGTAAAGAGAATTTTTAACATTATTTTGTAAATCCTAAGACGGATGAAGCAATTAGTGATAAGAAGCCTTGCATTTCCATTAGGTGGTGTACACATCCACATATAGCAACACATTTTTGGGAGCGGTGGTGGATGGTATTAAACCATCCACCATATGCTAACCATGAGGTGCCCATGTACTTCCTTAGGAATTTATGGGCTGAGTTTGAGTTGGGTTTAAAACCCAACTATTTTGATATGAAAGCATTTCAGGGGGTTGGTAGAGGGATGCCTCAGGATAGGCCTGGGGCAAAGCTTGTTGGAATAATGATACATTTGTCATTAGTTACAACACTTATTTGATTCTAAATGCTTACCGAGTTCATCACTGAGTTTACAGTTCATACCGAGCATTCATTGGTTACCAAGTATGTTAAGTAGTGTTTACCGAGTCAGGAAGGTAAATGAAGGATTTAGTGTTTACTGAGTCAAGAAGGTAAACGAAGGATTTAGTGTTTACCGAGTCAGGAAGGTAAATGAAGGATTTAGTGTTTACCGAGTCAGGAAGGTAAACAAAGGATTTAGTATTTACCAAGTCAGGAAGGTAAACGAAGGATTTAGTGTTTACTGAGTCAGGAAGGTAAATGAAGGTTTTAGTGATTACTAAGACAGAAAGGTAAAAGAAGTATTCAGTTCTTACCAAGTGAGTCGTCGGAGTTAGTTTCTACTGAGTGACACAATGTTTATCGAGTCACCAATGGTTACCAAGTTCGAAGCTACTCAGAATGATTAGTATGGACTATACCCCTGCTCTTACTGAGTACATGATGATGCAGTGTATTGCAGTGGATGCTGAGTGTCAGAAGGTCACCGAGTGAGTTTGAGGAACCTAAGTTTTCTACTATCTGGCCGACTCAGTAATGTTTTGTCCACTTGTGTTCAGCTGACCTTGTTGCTATAAATATTGGAATGGTATATATGTAATGTATTGTGCCATTTGCAATAGAGTGAAGTAAGAATGTAATTGAGCGAATTGAAAGAGAATCAGTAGTAGAGTATTCAGAAAGGTTATCAAGGAGCAACAAAGATATATCCATCACATCAAGTGATCAGTACATAAGATCTAATCAGCAAACCAGTTGCAAGAAAATCCACTGCTTCATCTTAACAATAACCTTGTTAGTCCTGAATATTTCCAACAATTGGTATCAAAGCATTTTGGTTCTCAAGATAAAGTTTAAACAACTTGAGCAAAGATCAAGGATAATGGAGATATTCAGACTTGGCAAAACTATTGAGAATGAGAAGCTAGATTTGGAAATGACCATGATACAACTCAAAGAAGCAAAAGAGCATCTTTCTCTATCCCTAAAAAGAAGGAAAGATCTTGCAAAAGAAATGAATGATCATCAGTATACTAAAATAAAAATTAAAGATCTCATCCCATCAAGTAGTTCAAATGAAGCTAATGAGGCAGACAAGGCAATCAAAGAACTTCTACAAAAGAATGGATCTTTGCAAGAAGAAGTAAGGATGCTAAGATTGGAACAAGAAACTCAATCAATAAGATTTTGTGAAATTATGGAGCAAAGAAACATGATGCAAGAGGAAATAGAAAGAAGGGACAATGAAACTCAAAATCAATCCCTTGAACATGAAGATCTAGCAGATCGACTATCCAATGCAAATGAAGAAATCAGGATTCTCAAAGCACAAAGTGAAAGAATGAGAAATGAATTGAATATTGAAAGACAAATCAATGAAAGTCTAAGAAGAGACCTAAGATCTAAAAGGAAAATCAATAAAATCTTGGAAAATGATCTAAATTTTGAAAAACAAGTCAATGAAAGGATGATGAAATCTCAAGCAGACATGAATCAATTGAATCATCAAAATGAGCAGAATTTTTATAAGAAAAAAGGTAAAGCTGGTCTTGGATACAAGGAAGAAGGTGAATCTTCTGAACAAGGTACCCAAAGGAATCAAAGACCCACTTGTAATCATTGTGGAAAGATAGGTCATACATCTAAAAAATGTTGGAGTAATGGTAAAGGTAAATTCAATGGCAAATGTTTCAATTGCAATCAGCATGGTCACAAAGCCAATGAATGCAAGGAGAAACCAAAGTTTGAAGGAAAATGTCACAAATGCAAGAAACAAGGACACAAGGCATCTGAATGTAGATCAAAATGATTCAATCCAATAGAAAAAAATTTCAAAGCAATATTTGGTTGGGATTACAATACTTGGTGCAGATGTCGCTATTGTGGAGAATATGGACACATAGGAACAAACTGTAGAAGGCATCACCTAAGGAAGAAAGATACAACCATAAGATGCTATAATTGTACTAAACTTGGTCATATAGACAAGAATTGCATGAATATAGGAAAGGTTGAAGATGAAAAGAAAACTAGAGCTGATAATATTTGAAAGAAAATGAAACAACAATGGATTCCTAAGTCTACCGAGCAAGAAAATTCAAATGATGGAAATGTCACTCTAGAAGTGGGTGACTCCACCATTCCTAATTAGACTTATCAAGAAGGATAAGGGATTGCATCTTCAAGCCATATCCTAAGCAGTTCCAGAAAGAAGGAGTGGAAATGATAAATCAGTATTGCAGATACAAGTCATAGTTCACAGTGTTGCATCTACTGAGTAAGGTTGGTTTTTAGACTTTACCAAGCTTGGTCGAAAAATAAGAAAGGTTTTGTGTGTTTATTGAGTTTCAAGGTTTATCGAGTAAGTTGGTGACTATTTGTAAAACCCTAATTCTCAGCTACCTTCATACCCGAGCATTAATGACAGAATTTTGATCAAAAAGGCAGAATTTGATCTCATTTTTCACCGCGAATTCAGAGTTCACAGAGCAAATATATTTTCAAGTGCATCCAAGCAAGTTCAAGTGATTTGAAGTGATTTTCCAGCAAAGAATTTGTGTTACAAAATCATTCTCTCACCGAGCAGCAATGGCATCTGCAAGCACTAGTGGCAGCAAGGTGAAGAAAGGTTCTGAAATGCTTGTGAAGGGAGTCGAATGGAAGGCGCCCAATTTCAAAATCATTCCTACCATCGCTTAATCACTCAACCCGCATGGAGCACAATCAAAGATCCCTCCAAAGGTACTTCTTATCAATGATATTCGTACTCATTTTGAGTGTACTGTGCAAGAAATAGGGACACTAGATATGGATAGTACCCTAGCTGAGTTATGCATGGATGGAACCCTAAAACCCGAGTTTAAACATTTGGAAACCAAAGGTTTAACCCATATCCCGCATCTGCCAAGGAGTTTCCAAGTGAAATGGGTAAGGCATATCTTAAGCCATGTGCATAATGGACAATTGTGGTTAGAGCAACCCATCCTCATAACGAAGAAGATGATCCACAAGATCATGGGTTTACCAATGTTGACCAAAGCCAAAACCACCAAAACCCTAGGTCGAGATGAACTTCAGAAATTAACCCAAGCTGTATGGGATGGCAGAGGTTTAAAGCTTAACAATGTTTCAAATATAGAACTAAAATTTGGTATTTGTGTTATTGCATACAAACTGTATAGTTCCAGCAGGTTAAATAGTGTACCCTATGAGGCTATAGATTTGGCATATAAGATTGTGAAGAAAAACATGGAGTTTGACCTAGCTGATGTGCTATTAAAACAATTGAATAAAAATATGGATAACATAAGGATTGCAAAGACAAACCCCTGTAAATTTGGTTCTTTGCTAGTTTGTTTATTTTTCTATGTACAAAAATTCTTTCCATCTAAAGGTGCAATTGTATGGAGGAAAGATACTCCAATTTTGTATCAAATAAACAAGTTCATAGCAGAAATGGGTATCAATTTTGACAAGGTAATGGATAATTATTTTGAAGATTTCAAGGAAAGGATGAACAACAGGTTCAGGATACCTCCGAAACTTGTTGAAGATTATAAGGATGATGTCTGTTTCATGGTTGACTATGACAGAGTCTATATCCAGGCAGTCAAACCCCGAGTGGCATGGGTAAAACCATTGCCCTATGAGCTAAATATTGATGATGCTAGAAATATCATTGAGGCACTGGTAAATGAACCAATGGATCCCAAGCTACCTGCATTTGGAACCTATGAAGAGGAAAAGGTTAGAATAGAGCTTGAAATCAAGCTTCCTCAAGCAATCTCTAAAGGCAAGAGAAAGATAGAAAAGCTGAAAGCTGATACTGGACCTCTTATGCTTACCAAGGGCAACGGTGAGGATGAAGAAAAGGAAGAAGAAGAAGAGGAGCCAGAAAAGGAAGTAGAGCCAGCAAAGAAAAAGGGTAGGGTAATCATTGCCAAACCTCAGGCGGTGTTCACAAGGAGAACTAGGAGAGGCAAGAAAGAAGTTGTGTTCAGAAAACCTCCTCTAACATTCGAAGAAAGGATGAAACAACTAAGGATTGGTGCAGGAATCAGCAATTTCAAGGCATTGAAATATGAAACCAAAACTCCTACTGAGCAAAAAGAAATTGAGGATATGGTAATGGAGAAGTTGGGAACCTGGAAATTCTCCCTAGACCAATTTGTTTCCCAAATTCCTGCTAAACTGTTTGATAAAATAAAGGTGAGATGGGAGAACACCGAGCAAACAGTTAAAGACATTTTTGAGCAAAGATTAAGAGAATTGGTCCCTAGCCTAATAGATGCAGAAATCAAAAGGGCATTGAAGGATCATGAAGGCAGAATGAATATGAGATTTAATACATGTCTCATATTGCTAAAAAGAATTGAGCCAGTTGTAAAAAATGCAACTGATGTCTGGAGTGATGCATATAAACTGCATAAGACAATTGAGGAACCCATAGATATCAAGGATGATGATGACAATGGTGATGATGAAGAGGATATGGATGGTGGCAACACCATTTCCATGGAAGTAACTGATGAAGACCTTGAACAGGTAATGAAAAAGAAGGAAGAAGAAGAAAAGGAGGAAGAAAATGTTAAGGAAGAGGATGATGTAGTCAAAATTGTAGCAGCTATCATTGCCTCCCTTCCTCACTCTCCACCAAAGACTATAAAATCTACTATGGAGATAGGATCTTCAAGCAAGATTGTGAGCACAACAAAGACATCCATTGCTCAATTTCCTCCAGTCTCCTCTCAGCTCCAAGTTTCTGCAATGCAAGTGCCAAGCACTTCATCTACCGAGTTGGCAGTCACTTCTTTAGTTACTGAGCTTCAAAGCACATCATCAGCCACCGAGTCATCAACTGTAGCAGTTACTTCACCAAGTATATCTCTTCCACCTGCAGCTTGTACAGTAAGTCTTCCAAGTTTCTTATCAATATTGTCTTCCTCAGCCACATTGGCCCCAATTTTTGCTCCAGTCAGTTCTCCAATTGTAAATATACTAGTATGTACATCATTTTTGAGTAGTACATCATTTTTGGGAAGTATATCAAGTTATGATACATCAAGAACTTCTCTTAGTTTACCTTTAGTTGGTCCCATTCCAATCTTGACTGCTAGTCCTGCATCATCAACCATTATATCTACTTCAAAAGGAAAAGAGGTAAGTACTGTAGATAAACTAAAGACACCATTGAAACTACTGCTTATAGGCAAAGTATTAGATGGTGATATAGATTTGGATGAATAAATTGTCATTCCAAAGATAAATCTAGAAACTACTACAGTTAATGAACTAAGATTGGCTAGTCAGTGTCTAGAGAAAAAGGCACAACAAATGCAGCTAAGGAATGAAAGGGACAAAGAATTCAACATAATTAAGAGTGCTAAAAACATAATAACTGAGGCTATAAGTGTTGATGTAGATTCATCTCAACACATTTTGTTTTAGCTAGAAGAATCGGTGAATAAATTTAATGAGGATATCTCAGGACAAGAAAAGTTAATGGAGAAAGCAGAAAGGAAATTTGAAAATAAGGTGCTTGAGCACATTGCTTAGCACTTAGCAATAAAACAGGTTGAATTAACCTCAATTTTTTTTAACATTGAAAATTCTTTTAATAACGTAACCTCACTTTTTGCAAAACTTTGTGATGTTATCGAGTATACAAAGGAAATAAGAGAAAAGTTAAATAAGATAGATACGGATCTGAAGATAAGTGCCCAATTGTTGAAGCTTGACCCCAGCTCAAGCTCATCTCATCACCTCAGGAACAAATTTTTGGTAGAGAAGTAGGCAGAGCTACTCAAAGAGGAAGGAAGGATAAGGTCTACACTACTGGAAATCCAGAACATGATCCTTCCCATCATGAACACAATGCAGAAACACATTGCATATTCAAAAACATTGATCCATGACAATAACTTCTCTGTTGTAGACCATATGATTAAACTTTCTATAGAAGTTCAAGTAGCTCTCTCCACATGTAAAATCCTGCAAGACAATTGGGATAAAACTCTGCAACTAATTCTTCCGGTACATTCTAAGTTTATCACACATTTTGGTGTCTCCATGTAAATACATTCTTTATTCTTTGGCATTATTGTCAAAAAGGGGGAGAAAGTAATATATAGAGGAGAATCAGACACAAAAGGGGAGAAGGTCATAAAGTAATAAAGAAATAATGATAGTGGTGATAATATGAATAAAGGAATATAACTCATGTAAAAACCTTGTGTATAATGTATGGGGGAGTTATATGTAAGGTAGCCCATGTATATTTAGCACAACAGAATCAAGTTAGTTTTATCAGATCTTCTATATAAATTTTGGCTCATAAGCGTTTTTGTCACTAATGCCAAAGGGGGAGATTGTTGGAATAATGATACATTTGTCATTAGTTACAACACTTATTTGATTCTAAATGCTTACCGAGTTCATCACTCAGTTTATAGTTCATACCGAGCATTCGTTGGTTACCAAGTATGTTCAGTAGTGTTTATCGAGTTAGGAAGGTAAACGAAGGATTTAGTGTTTACCGAGTCAAGAAGGTAAACGAAGGATTTAGTGTTTACCGAGTCAGGAAGGTAAATGAAGGATTTAGTATTTACCGAGTCAGGAAAGTAAATGAAGGATTTAGTAGTTACTGAGTCAGGAAGGTAAATGAAGGATTTAGTGTTTATCGAGTCAGGAAGGTAAATGAAGGTTTCAATGATTACCAAGACAGAAAGGTAAAAGAAGTATTCAGTGCTTACCAAGTGAATCATCGGAGTTAGTTTCTACCGAGTGACACAATGTTTACCAAGTCACCAGTGGTTACCAAGTTCCAAGCTACTCAGAATGATTAGTATGGACCGTACCCCTGCTCTTATCGAGTACATGATGATGTAGTGTATTGTAGTGTATGTCGAGTGTCAAAAGGTCACCAAGTGAGTTTGAGGAACCTAAGTTTTCTACTATCTGGCTGACTCAGTAATGTTTTGTCCACTTGTGTTCAGCCGACCTTGTTGCTATAAATATTGGAATGGTATATATGTAATGTATTGTGCCATTTGCAATAGAGTGAAGTAAGAATGTAATTGAGAAAATTGAAAGAGAATCAGTAGCAGAGTATTCAACAAGGTTATCAAGGAGCAGCAAAGATATATCCATCACATCAAGTGATCAGTACATAAGATCTAATCAACAAACTAGTTGCAAGCAGATCGACTGCTTCATCTTAACAGTAACCTTGTTAGTCCTGAATATTTCCAACAAAGCTGAGTGATAGAATGAGAAACCATAGGTGAGCTAAGCCCCTTGTACCTCTTCCTACACCTTTTGTGCCTCCTCCTCACCATCATCAAGTATTTTCATCTACTTTTACCCATTTGAGTGCCCTTTCAGGCAATTTAGTATAGTAGTGGACATAGGTGGCACATGCTCCTCCACTTGGACATGTTTATACTAGCTGTGGAGGCATATGCACAAGCCCCTAGAGAAATCTTGGTGTAGCACACGATGGCCATTATGCTTAGGGTGCAGATTTTGATGATGATGTATACACTACCCATGGTGATGGTAGTTATGAGATAGACATGTCATCATTTGTTGACCTCATGCAACAGGGAGAGCTTGGAGAGAGTCAAGAGCAGCAAGTAAAATTTTAATTTTAATATAAATATAAAGCACACATAATTATTTACTTTCTACATACATGTGTAATTGTATTAACTATATTAATTTGTACTTTTGAAATAACAGAGGATGGATGATACTATTCCTCCTAGGAGGTAGTATAGTCTTTTTTCGAGACCTACAAACATTGGCGTCCCTTATACGATATGCACTTTGAATTACACTATAAAAATTTACATTCAAATTTGAATTTAATAACATGTGCTCATATGTTCTTTTTATCTAATTTTGTAGGGATTGTCTGCATCTACACAGATTGATGTTAGTACAAGTCCTACTCCAGTTACCACTGAGGCACAACCTCAAATACATGTGGTATGAACTTTTGACTGAAGATAAATAATTTGTGTTATTTTTATGTATGTACATTATTATTAACTTATAATCTGAACAATTTTGACTCACATGTATATATATTGTATGTGTTTTGATTTTACGAATAAGAGCCTTATCATACTCATCCATACAGGCCTCGGTATATTCTATTTTCGACTCCATCTTATGATTATTGTGCTAGCATACCTGTAGACACATCTATGACATTAGCTACCACTCAGGTATGATATATATATATTATATACATGTTAAATTTATAGTGTATAAAAAATGTAGTGTACAAATTATGTACTTTGTAATTATTCATGTATATTTAATTTTGACTAAACATTTATGTATCCATAATTTTAAGACTACGTCACCATGAGTGTTGTTGAGAGCACATGACTTAGCTAGATGGAGGTACCTACATCATCATTTGAGGTCAGTATTGTGATTTATGTACATAATGTATGGTTCATTATGCTCTAAAATCAAATTTAAAAAATGTTTGTATTGTAAATTAGAGGACCTTACCACTGCTACATTTGGTAGTTTTGATAGTGTGCCTCCTCTCATTACTGAGGGACACCCATCTCATGTGGTATTTATTTTATTATGTAGTGAATATTTAATTTATTTGCAAGCTAGATTTTGAGACCCATTTCAATTAAGCATGTACATGATGAGACATGCCTCATGTTAGATAGGGTGATCCATCTACTGCACAGGGTGTCCGACATGACGAGATGACTCATATTACACATGATGATCCATCTGAGTCCTCTTCATGTGGAGTAAAGAGGACATTCAATCAAATAGATTAGGTCTTGTTGGCACTTTTAGATTTTGTTTTTATGATGTATATTATTTATGATGTATACACTTTGTGTTAGGATAGTTAAAACTGTATGTTAGACCATGTACTATTTTTTTATGACTTCTTATCATGCTTGTGTATGTAGTATATATTATTATGTTTCACCATGTTTTAAGTATATTCAAACCATTTTCTTTATTCTGACATATTTTATTCATGAACATATGACACATTTTGTAAGTATATATGCAAGATGAACAATAATTTTAACTATCTATAGAGAATTATTGGATAAATATCAAATAAAATTTATGCATTGAGATTCAAACAAATAAAATTGACCTGCTAGATTAAAAAATGTATTGCTAATGTACCTAACAATGTATCATAAGTGATCTTAATGTGTTGTTTGGTAATGTAAGACTCATTATCACCTAATAAGACCTATTATGTGGTAGTAAACATATGAATACCTATCATAACCTATAATAGACATAATGACCTATTAGGACTCCTATGTCCCCTTAGACACACATGTATGGATAACGTACCTAACGATGTATCATAAGTGATCTTTATGTGTTGTTTGGTAATGTAAGACTCATTATGACCTAATAAGACCTATTATGTGGTAGTAAACATATAAATACCTATCATAACCTATAACAGACACAATGACCTATTAGGACTCCCATGTCCCCTTAAGACACACATGTATGGATAACATACCTAACAATGTATCATAAGTGATCTTAATGTGTTGTTTGGTAATGTAAGACTCATTATCACCTAATAATACCTATTATGTGCTAGTAAACATATTAAAACTTATTAAAATGTATAGAAATTATTATGACCTATTAGGACTCCCATGTCCCCTTAAGACACACATGTATGGATAACGTACCTAACAATGTATCATAAGAGATCTTAATGTGTTGTTTGGTAATGTAAGATATAATCAATACAATTAATACAACGAGTAATGATCTAACATATAATCAATACAGTGAGTAATGATCTTTACATTATCATGTCCAAGTGACTTGTTTTTAATATTACAATCAATAGTAATTTGAAACTTCAAACAAACATTAATTTAAACATGCTTGAATGTAAAAGTAATGGAACAAAATAGGAGGTCATTACTTAAATTGACAATTAATTTATAATTTATCAAGTGCATACCTTTAACTTTCAAATAGAAGTAAACTCTCATTTTTGAATTAGTTTGTACAACATATTTCACAATATATGTAAGACAAATGTCAATGATATATTTATAGTTCAATGAACTCAAAACATAAAATTGGTTCAACACATCTCTTCAAATGAGGTCCTGTAAAATAAAAATGTAAAACAAAAACACACATGTTAATAAACACATACATTAATATTCAAGGTATCTAAACTATGTAAATATATGTGTAATTTCTATGTACTTACTATGTGAAATTGCACAAGATGTTGATGTTTGATCGAATTTAACATTTAAATTTGCATAAATTGTAATTGAGACCTGAATAAGAGGTATATAAGTTCTCTAAATTGGTATTGACAACACAAACATACATGTAATTAAATTATATAAGTACATATATATAAAAATAATACAATAATGAAAAAACTTACATGTGTTTGATTTAAATGTAGTCATCCCACTATACCATCAACATCCTCTCTCTTTTGCAATGCATCTATGATTGTCTCGTGCTCGTCCATTGAAATTGTCCATAATACCTTATTGGTGGGTCTCCCCTTGTATCTTTCTAATTTGATATTTGTTGCCACAACCAAATGAGAATAGTGTAAAATCTTCTTTTTGGTTTGGTAGTCTTCAAATGGTGGCAAACCATTTCTTCTTGTTAGGTATCTACGTAGCCAGGTGCCAGCTACAATGACAGACCAGATTGGATATTCAAAACCATCATCGTCTACTTGATTACATGTAAATTTTTCTTAAGTTCCACACATCTAGCTAGCCAATACTCAGTCTGTTCATCATTATCACTAGGTGCAATAACAACATAAACATGTCCTATAGGATAAGATAAAGTATAGAAACACTTTAATCACATGAGTGTACGTATGAAAATTATATAAATTAAAGAATGAGATCACAAAAAAATCTAATTAAATTGTGCATACCAGGTTCTATGAGGTTTCAAATACGATCATAGTCTTCTGATCCAAAAGTAATATTCTGGCCTTCATTTACTATATCATCTTCAAAATGCGTGTCAATAGGTGCTAATGATATTTTTTGCCAATATTCAACCCATTCTTTATTCTCACATTCTTCCCATTCACCTACAAGACAAAATTGACAAAAACAAGCAAGCTCCCTAGTCTATATAGTCCAAGTGTTAGAATCTAAACTCCTAAAGGAATGCCATTTAGCTGACCCACTAATTGTATCACAATCATATCTTGAAGGGATATTATTTTCTTCAATTAGGTAGAAGAAACATTTGATTGTAGAGTTCTGACTTGATCCCTTGTATAAATATTTGTTACACCATTCGACAATCTCATGTGCATTTTTTAATTTAGCTTTTTCCTCATATTTTAATTACTCTCTACTAAGGGCTCTCTTCATGCATGCACCAACACCATCATGTTCTCCTTTACCATGTCCAGCCTCAAAAAAACTCCACACGTGCTAGATGTTAGTTTGCCTATGTGTCCTACTCAACCAATAGAACATTCTAGCATTCTTGAATTATCCTATACAATTATCTGACCATATTCAATGTTGTGTCATTTGAATTTGTCTCTCTTTTAAATTATCATAAAAGAGCTTGAAACAATATTGGAAAAACTTAGATGAATGGAGTTTATTATCACTTAAATAAAAATGGTACTCTCTCAATATTTTTTGATCCTCCTCTGTACTATCAGGTGCATGCCTATAAACTATATGAACATAAATTGTTACTTGCACTGAATTGTAATATTGTGGTTGTACCTCTTCTTGCAATGCAAGTGTGTAGTTCTCTGCAAAGTCAACAACTAAAAGTATAGTACAAATTGAAAATGTATTCTTACATATGTGAAATTTTACATCAAGCCATCTAGAATATTGAGAGTGTTTAACATATTTTGGTATGATCACACTCTTAAACTCATCCATAAATGCATGAAAAATAACTTTATCTATAACTAGATCACACCTTCTTTCAATCTTCCCATCCTTCAATGGATATTCAATAGTTTTGAATCTTTTTACCTCAACTAATCATTGTCCAAAAGTAGTCAAAGCATTTTCATGCAAACATTCATCTAACAAAAAAAGATTGTTGCACATATCACATGTACTAGAAAGACATGCATTCAAAATAAAGTATTGATCATTAGGTGGCTTAGAAAACAAACCTGATATGAAATATTTTATAGTTTGAGGTGGTATTTTTACCCCATATTCTTGCAACATTTCTTTGCTATGCATGGTACCACGTATAGATCGAAATACATCATAATGGTAACGAAATTGAATATAAGTTTTACAACAACATGTGATTCTTTCCTGGTTAAGCCTTACATACCATGGTTTACACTTTTCAAAAGATCTTTGACTAATGGTAATATTTAATACCTTACCATCTACACATTTTTTAAACAATTTAGTTTGAGTCATGTCCAAAAGGTGTTTAGGATGTAGATCATGTATTTTTGACCCAATTCTCAATTTAAGAACATCTCTTGAATTAGGTGATACTCTTTATATTAACATGCCAAAAATTTTCAATCAAACTTTTGACTTCACTAGTAAGTTTCATATCACATCTCGGGAGTCTACCACTAGAAACCCATAAAATATTTGTTGGATCACATTTAAAGTTAACCCTTCTCTTTACAACTCTTTCTAAAGTCTTATGATTCACATTAAGATATCCACTTATGTTTCTAATCAATCTTTTGTTAGATGTTGATTTGTTAACTAAAGTTGTTGTTATTTCTTGTTGTGCTACATTCTTATCTTTAGACCGACTTCTCTTTCGAATAACATCAAAGGCACTAGCAACAATGGATAGAACTTGTTTTAAAGACTCATTTTTATTCTTGAGTTTTACATACATTCCCAACCTTCTCATTACTTTTTGCATTTTAGACATTTTAATTAGTTGCAACATTGGTTGACATTGAAACCCAAATTTCTTATTATAAAAAAAATGCCTATACAATCTATTAGCATGTGTCCTAATTTGTCTCCATGAAACCAATCCCTCAAAATTATCTAACACATCAATAGGAATATGAAAATTATGTTTAGACACTTTACTATCATCCTGACATGTTTGTTCAGTAGTTGGTGTTCCTATGTCTACATTCATGCAATTTTTATTTTCAGACACTTTACTATTTTCACTGTTATTTGGGATTTGAATATCATTTTCAAATTTTCTTGGTATTTCTTTCGAGGTAGACATTTCAATTGGAGTGTTTTGTGCATGATCGTTTGACAATTACTTCTCATGAAGAAAATATAAATCATTTAAATCATAACCTACTTCTAAAAACTCACCAATTTCATCATGAGAAAAAATTCAAGGGTTAGGAGACACATCTATATTGAATGCATGATTAGAATGTGCACCTGAATTTTCTTGTATTGGGTTCTCTTCTTTGACCTTTTCATCCATCGTGGTATCCTCAATCTCTTTCTCCTTTGAAACATTGTTCAAGTCTCTAATTCTTTATCTTCTCTCTCATTGACATCGTGCTTCATTCTCTTTATTTTCTGCAATCTCCTCATCTGTCAGAACTTTTGCTTTCTTCTTTCTTTGTTGTTTTGATCCCATGTTTGCACCAATTTTGAATTTGAATCAGTAGCTTACAAATTGTATAAGAGGACAAGAAAACAAAATAAGCATGACAGAATTCATTGTTGTAGATTGAAACTGTTATTCAATCATTGAAACTCGATCTGTGGGGCAGCTTTTGGGGCCCAACAGGTACATAAGAAATGGGTACCCAATTGCTTAAAAATCGAGCACCCAATTCTTTAAAAATTGGGTACCTAATTTTAAAAAGAATTGGGTACCCACTTTTTAAACTGTTGGGTACAACGGTTGAAAGCAATTGGGCACTTGATTTTTGAATTACAAATTGGGTGTCCGATTCTTGAGACATGAGTGAGAATTTGGTATGGATCCCAATTTTTGCATGGGGTTTTGCCTTGGGGAAAGGCATGGCATAGGCTTGGTCCCACCAAGCCATGCCTTTATGATCCTTTTTTTTTCTAAGGCATTTAATCAACAATTTCTAGTATTGTCATAATTTTTTAATAGTCATTCCCATTGGATTTTTTGATGAGACAAAAACCCATTATAGGTATTACTGTTCTGATTTCAAAAATGTAAATTTTATAGTGTTATTAGTTTATTTTCTATTTTTCCATTATTTATTAATCAAAACTATCTCCTAAATGTTGAAAAGTGACATTCACTAAAACTTTAATAACTTTTTTATTTTATAATTTTTCTTAAATTAATTTATATGTCATCAATCTACATACAATTCTTTTGATGTTAAATTTTTTTTTTAAAGTGAGATTTTGATCAAATTATGTGGTCCGTACATGAGAGGTTTTAAAATTTACCTTTATAGCCAATCAATAATTAATAATAATAAAATTATTCAATAAAAAATTAATAAAAGATATTGTCATCAATCTTAGGTGTATTAGGTAACTCCCTTTAAAAGGATTTGCAAAAATTCATTTATTTGTGTCAAATTATGGTGTTCGTACACGAGAGTGGTATGGTCCTGAAATAGGCATTTTGAAAAGGTGGTTTTTAAAGATCCATACCAAAAAAAAATTTATCATATGGGTACACAAATAAATTACATATTCAAAAACTAGATTCCGAACACTAAAATTTTTATTTCTAGATTTTTTTTATATTCAATCTCTAAATACCTCAAATTTTGACATCAATTGACAAAAAAATTCAAAAATAGGAAAAACACTTCCACTTTTTGGCCAAAAGTGAGACCCAACTTCTTGCACTGACCCAGATAAGACAACATCTTACCTATCCTAAAAGAAAATAAATCCTAAAGAATGGAAAATAATTAGGTCTTGGCCTACAAATTGAAATAAAAAATTGTTCTCTATGTTTGTTATTCTAGAAAAAGTCTTATTTAATGGTTTCTGAAATCTTTTAGAATTCAACTAAAAAGGTTATATCTGCAAATGAATCTTATGGTATAAAACACTAATTCTAAAATCAGTATTTTATCATCTTAAAAAATCTAAAAGTAATTACTACTAGAAACATTTTGTTTATCATTAGATATTATAAAGTATTTTGATACCTTATCCCAATCTAACAACAGGTACACGATTTTTTTTTGAAAAAGATGGCATAAGAATAGAAGGGATTTTGACAAAGATGGCATAAGAATAGAAGCTAAGAATGCATTGCTGGAGCTAGAGATAGATAAGTCTCCCTTGGAGCTCACTGTACTTTCATCTTCATCTTGAAGACCACCATCAGCAATGATTTAAATAGACCCCTACTCCATTCTCTTTACAGAAGCACCCATGACTAACTTTGACTAGTTAGCCACATCTAGCTTCAAAATCTTTAATAAATCTAATTTAAGAGGTGATAAGTCATCCTCATAACAAAGACACATATTAGCTTTGATTAATGGAATGACAATTTTAGAATTCCAAAATCTGAAATTAATTTACACAAATTCAATATGAGCTTGAAATATTTCTTGTTTGGATTAGTTTAACCTTCCATCATAAGCAACATAAAGAAGTTTAGATTATTGTAGGCTGAGTTTGTGTCTAGATATTTGTTTACTTTAGTATCCATATAAATAATATAAACTTACATGAAATATTAAGAAGGAAAATCATAAATACAAAGTAAGAAAAATAAAATTGAGTATAATATTTTAGGAATAGTTCTACATAATTAATAACTTCATAAGCTTTAATTTGTTACAAGAGATAGACAAACAAAATTTGGAAATATTTATTGATATCTAACCTTTGAAGTACAAGAAGTTGGTGTCCAAGACGAGAATATACACAAAACAAAAGCTACAATTGCTGATTTTGTTTTCCCCATTACTATTAGTGTTTGTCAAAGAGAAACATAAAACACACTTTAGAAGAGGTTTCAACAAAAGTCTAAGATCATAAAACATGCTTTAGGAGATATTTCAACAAAAGGATATAAACATAAAGCATGCTTGAAGTTGACCTTACAAGGGAAATCCTTGCTACCACTAGCCTTAGAAAGGTAGGCTCTCTCATTAGATTCTAGATACTTCCCATTAAAAGTAAAGTGAGGACAATCCAAAAGATGGTTGTAAATAGAAGAGCTTCCAAGAATAACATGTCAGTTGCATGAGGAACCTAAAGTCTTCTCATAATTCCAACAACCAAATTGCTCTATCTCATACTTTATGATAACATTTGAAGATAAACTCTCATGAAGAAATTCACACAAGGAGTAGTACTGAACACTGTGGAAGTGGTACAGAAAAGAGGGCTCATAATGAAGAATATTCTTCCAAATTTAAAACTTAAGAGTAGGAGTAGTTTAACCCTATTAGAAAACATCGAACTAGCTTCAAGGAAAACACAAAATCTAGTATAAAGACAACATTTAAAAAAAAAGAATTAATCAACTTTAGGTTGATCAATGCTGAGACTCCTCTACAAAAACCATATAGTTTACAACCATATGTTATAAAGGGTTTCTCATAAATGAAAGAGCTATTAATTGAAATAAAACAAACCTATCTTACTCCTACAGAAAAAGTAGAATACACAATGCTTAGTTTATTATTCACTTATGGATGCCCTCTAATCTTTTAATAGTCTTTTCCACATGTGCGTGCAAGTCTTCATGGATGTAGTCAATCCATCCTTTAGTAGTGTCATTCCTTGCTAACCATCTTCCTCTGTGAATTTGGCTACTTTAAATTCACCCTTTTCTTCAATCCTTCCTTTGGCTTGTTCTTATTTACCTTGCATACCCCACAAATATCCAATGCTATCACTTGTCTTTAACCTATATTCTTGGCCTTTGATGTTTATTGAATCTTATTTATGGTTGCATATTATAAGAATTCCTTTTGGTTCTCTAATTTTTGATGTGTATCTAGGATTGCCTTTCAAAGGCAATTTAGTTACTACTTTAGCATCTTTTAATTGATTAAAGTTATCATGCAAAATCTTCTCATGCTGAATTTATGTTCCACAATCTAACATTGCACCTTCACTATCTCTCACTACTAATGGACACACAAAAGCCATTGAATTTTCTATAATGGACTTGCAATTTCCTTGTGGCAGTGACTCAAAATGTGCACTAGGTGTATTATCTAGCTTAGTTTGTGGTTCTCTCCAATCATCATAATCTAGTTGGTGGAACTTAAACTTTTTTTATAAGATCTAAATTCTCATCTACTTGGTTTTCATTGCATGAAAGCTATGAAGCTCATGTTACCATAAGACCACTTTCACTAGCACATCTTAGATTATCATGTATTTAATATTCTTTCTTCTCTAATCTTCCAAAAGTGGGACTCTTTTTGTGAATGGGAAGTTGTTCTTTAAAGTTGGCATTTATCATATATTCTTCAAAAATATGATTGGTCTCACAAACCTAGATTGCATTAGAGTTATCATGTATTTGTGGAAGGTTCTTTGTCTCTATGTTCTCATTTGACTTAGGATTCAAAAGTAACATTTACAACCACTTGTCCAAATTGGATTTTCCATTCCTTATAATAGCTTCATTTTCTTCCATTTCTTTTTTTGCAACTGCATCTTGTATGGTTTTTCTTGTATGTCCTTGCATTTCTAATCCATCATCCAAAATGTCATCTAATTTTCTATCTTCCATAGGTTTAATGTCTTTATCATCTTCTACTAAAGTGTAATGATTGTTTAAGCCATCATTTTCTCCCATCCCTTTGTATTTCTAATCCATCATCAAACATGTTATCTAATTCACTATCATCCATAGGTTTAAGGTATTTATCACCTTCTACTAAATTGTTATGTTTATTCAAGCCATCATTTTCTCCTATTCTTGATGCACAGTCCCCTTTTCAGTAATCTTCAAAATTGAAGTGCTTGAATTATAATGATGTGAGAAAGGCCATATTCTATCTGATAGATTCTTTTTCTTTACCTCTAGCTTTATTTCCTTCATACACATATCCAACAAATAAAACATCTAAGTCACTCTTCTTAGCTTCTGAAAGCCATTGTTTCTCCTTAGTTCTTGTTGAGCTATCATTTTGCATGATGCTTTAAATGCATGAATCCTTTTGAACTCCTCTCTTGAAAAGTTAATCTGGGATCAACTCCAAGGTTTTGAGCAATTTTGAGACCTACTAGAATCTGTTGGAATATTTAAACGAGAAGAATACTTCTGAGGTGAGGGGGGGGGGGGGGTGGGGGTGAATTAGAATTATTGCACACCTTAACCATTAAAACTTTTAACTAAAAGTACCATGAAAAGAAAACATGCATCACCACATAACACTTGAGATTTTGATGACGTAGGGGTGGGGAAGATACCCACAAAATTATTGCAGCAATAATGTTTGACCACTTCTGATGGTCTGCCCTATCAAAGACCTGCCCTATTAAAGGCTTTACACTGTGTCAATAGTAACCTCGTTAAAAGATTTCTAACACTTTACATGAAGTCTTAACCTGTTAAAGGATTTAATCACCTTTTTAAAGGATCTACAAAATAGATGTTAAGCTTAACCTATCAACATAAGATTTCCTTTCTAATACAATTTCTAGAGAGTATTAGGTATAATAAACCTGATAGCTTACAATCCTTGATTGCTGAATTCAGGCACCTGATCTGCTTTCTCTGATCTTGATTCTCTGAAATCTAATATCTGTTCATATTCCTTGTTTTATTCTGATCAACTGAATGTCTAAATTGATGCTCTTTTCCTCTAAGCCTTTTTACTTTTCACTTTGAACTCTACTATATTTTTCCATACACTCCTTCATCTATTCCATTTTATATACAACGAGATTTTGTCTTCCTTATAAAGACATTCAAAGACTTAGGGTTAGATATGGATCTATGATCCATATTGAATCTCATTTTCTCGCTTATTCCTTGCACTTTTATTATTGGTTGCATGCCTTCTCCATTTTTCTTATTGGCTGCATGTAGATTGCATAGGAAATATAAAAGATTCAATCTTATCACTTAGAACCTTCGAGATTCATCAATGTTAGCCATAAAAATGGTTTACATTTGAATTAGTAAAGTTATAGACTCATATGTGCTTTTTGTGTTACTTGACACTTACTAATTTTTGATGCTCGAAACATGTAAGAAAATTGTCTCACTCAGCTCCTATATCATGCTCGACACCTAAAGTCACTCAACACTTAAAGATTTCTCGGCATGCATAGTGTACTCAGCTTCAATGTAGAAAGTGGTTAAGTGTGTTGGCACTCAAATGTCAAAACCATTTTGAGACTAACAATCTCTCCCTTTGACATGAGTGTCAAAAACACTTAACTAAGCATTATTTATTTGACCTTCTGAGTACATTCACTAATTTGTTTAGTATATATATAGAGTTTTTTAAAAAAAAACTTGATCAAAATTTTGTAACTTACAATATATACCTCAAAATTATTGTAACTCCCCCTAAGTTGATTGTGCCATTAACTGTGTTGTTTTGTTAACCAAAATTATCTCCCCCATTCTCTTTATCTCTCCCTTTTGTTTATATCCCCCTATTCTTTTGACACAAATGTCAAAGGATACTAAGGGTTAAGACCATATTTTGTCAAAAATGTGCTATTTACCTCCATAATTATCTTAAGAGTCACATCCCAATTATGCAAAGCAATTTCCAATGACTTGTGCTGAATAGCAGTCTCTGCAAGAAGGTGAACAAGTCCATCTAAAGTAGAAAGATTAGGATCTTTCTTGAGAACAGTTTCAGCATAAACCTATTTGTTATGGAGTACTTCCATATGTGGGGTAATGGAGGATTGGAGTTGTATAATATTGGCCTTGATGGTGGCCTCTTCTTCTATCAACACAGCTAGTTCTCTATGGGTGTGAAGCATTTGATTAAAGTGCTTCTCACTTTGAGCTAGATCTTTTGGTAGTTGCATGCTTGAAATCTTCAAATTCCTCTCCAGGATCATTATTCTTTGGTTTGTCTCTTGTGTGAAGTATGAAAAGTCACACAAATTTTTGTACAATGAGAATATATTCTCAATTACCTTTTTCACTTTTTTAAGCATCTTTTCCAATTCAACCTGGGAAAGTGCAATTTCACTAGATATTTTCTCATTTACTTTCCCTTGGAATTTCCTTTCAGACCATTCCATAAGTTTTACATTAGTTTCTTGGTCTTTATTTGTCACCTGGTCAATAATATCTGATAATTGTTCCATTATATGCTTTGACTCATCTACTGACTACAAACTGAAGGCATCCATAAAGATGTCCTTAATCTCCTGTAATGTTTGCTTTTGTTTATACTCCTTCCTGAGTATCTCCTGCCTCTTTCTTCTATTTAATGCTTCCTGCACCTTAGTGATTTGATCAATACTTATTATTTTTGAGTCATAACTAGGTATGACTATCTCCTTATCTAATTCAGGGTCTCCATAGTGAAGCATCCTTGCAACTTTTGTAGTACTTGATCCTGGTGCAGATATTTGTAGTGGCATTGCATCATTTCTTGGCTGTTTCAAAGGAGTTCCCGAGATAGGAAAATTTATCAATGTTTGTATTGCCTCTTGCTCTTTAGGAGCTTTCTCTGCTTCCTTCTCCTTCTATCTAGTACCTTGATCAATTATAGAAATGTGAGGAAGTGCACCTTGTGTTTGTGTTGCAGGATCAGATGTAACAGTCTGTCCTATTTGTTCTATTACTTTGTCTCCTACTGCACTAGGCTTTTGTGTTGTGTTGTCAACTATGCCTAATGAAAAAACTGTTTGCATTTGAGGTTGATTGCTACTAGCTAAAGAGATGATGGAAGGTGGTTCTTGTGGATTCACCTTATCTCTAACTATGTCTTCTACTAACTTTTGTAATTCATCCACACTGACCAATACTGGATCTGTACATAATTTTTCTTGTTATGTGGATTAGTCAAGGATTCTTTTGAGATCCTTTGTAGTTAAAGGATTGATGTTATGAGCAAAAGTGTCAGGAACATCTTGTATAGTTATAGTGTCTGCAGGTGTGATGGGTACATGAGGAGGTCTAAAAGGTGGCAATTGTGTGTCTTGCACACTCTGGTCTTGTTGTTGCTCCTGCTCAGCTATTGCCATTTCATCTTGTTTTTGTGTCTCCTCCTCCTCACCTTTTTCTTTCTCCTCTCCATATTTCTTTTCTTCTTCCTTCTTCTCTTCTTCTTCTTTTTCTATATCCTTTACTTCTTCTTCCTCTTTCTCACTAGGCTCTTCATGTTCTATGTTTTTTTCCCTCAAGGGGATCTTCTTCTCCATCTTTGACAGTAGTCAAACCATATATCAACTTCCATATTTTTTTTGACTTACTGACAAAATCTTCAATCTTGTTTTGTAAGATATCAAAGGCTCTATACTTTGGTGTGAAATTTCCATTATATTTCTTATTAGCCTTTGTTATTTGACCTTGCGTTAGGCCAGACATCACCTATGCTAAGGTAGATTCTCTTATCTCCTTTTAAAATTTCAAAAAATAACGCCATTTGTTTTCAATTATTTCATACAATTCTCTAGGCATGGTATTGTCTAGCTCTAGAGGTGTATACTTGAATTCAGCCATCATGGCATATACTGATTCCTCTATTTTGTTTTGTTCTTCTTTACTTAGCTCTTTGAAATCAATGCTTTTCAAATAAGTAAAATCTACATTCTTAATATTTTCACAAATTTTATCTAAGGCTGATTTGGGAGGATGACTTACCACTCTGAATTGGTTGTTATCTTCTAACTTTGTTCTCTCCTCATTAGAATCTGGTTGTGCCACATATTTTCTTCTTTTTCTTGGCACTTCACCAATCTATTCAATAGCCTTCTTCTTCTCTTTGATTTGTTTGATGGCCTTTTGTGAAGATGCCCTTGTGGTAGCCCTTGTGACTAGTATTTGTGGCTTAGCTTGAGTTGGCTTAGCACCGTTCTTTGTTTTGGGCTGGGCTGGAGACTGTACTATTGCCTTTCTTTTCTTTGACTCGACTTGGGTTGGTGCTTCCTCAGTTTCTTCTTCCTTAGCACCTTCCTCCTTATCTTCACCTAGGCCTTGAGTCAATTCCATTTGGCCTTCCCCTTGTTCATCCTCATCATCATCATCGTCATCATCATCATCTTCTTCTGCTTTAGCCTCAATTCCTTCACCAAATTTATTCTTAATTTTCTTCACCAATTTATCTTTCTTCTTCATTATGGAGGTAGTCTTTAATTCTGTTACAACTTTAGATTTAACAACATCATATGTGCCAAAAGGCTTGGCAGACTTATCTATTTATTCTACAAGTAATGTAGTGATTGCTGTTGATGCTTCATCTACATCTAGTTCATAACCAAATGGCCTTAGCAATCTCACCCTCGAAACTGCTACTTGGACATAGGTATAGTCAATGTCCACAAGGAAAAAAACATCATTTACATATTTCTCCACTAGAGAAACTGGAATCCTGAGTCTTTGCTTCATTGATTTCTTAAAATCTTCAAAATAGCTTGTCATTAGTGTGTGAAAATTGTCTCCCATTTGTTCTATATATTCATTAATTTTGGCTATGATAGTTCTATCATTTCTCCATGCAACTTTGCTAAAAGAAGGAAATTCATTCTGAACATAGAAGAATATACAAACCAAAATTGCACTAAATTTACATTGGGCACCCTTTATCCTTCTTATAGCTGCTAAGTTTTCATTAATCTATTGTAGTTGTAGCTCTACAAGATCATAAGTATGATCCTTTTTCATCAGTTTGTAGCCTACATCTATTGCAATACATGACACACTGTTGAGTCTACTGGATTGATAAAGATTATGGGCAATAATTCTGACAGTAAATTCAACTAGAGGATCTTGAATGGTGTTAATTGTCATTCCTCTTTTATTCCACTTTGCTCCTGTATTCTTTTCAATAACCTCCTTGGACTCACTTCTCAAGGTCTTGTACCGATCTAGGGTAGGATATCCAGTTACCCTATGAATGATTCTTTTCATGATCTTTATGGGGACATATTCTAACCACAGACTACCATCATGAATTCTAGTTAACACAAGTCTAATCCATTATGTCTTAAATACAGTTAGAAAACTCAAAGCTCATGTCAAACCCTTCCTTTTAACAATTTTGTATTCATCCTTCAAAAATCCATCAACACACAACTTCTCATAGGCTTCCCTTATTTCCACATCCCCTATGGCTCCTATCTTACAGTTATAGCATCTCCTTATGTCCTGAACCATAACAACTTTTGAGGGTATGCAGGAAAGAGCTCCGACGGGATCGTTCTTATATGTAACTTCAAGAATGGGACAGAAATTAGGCTGCTTAACCTCATTAGATACTAGCAAAACCTTAAGTGACTCTTTGTCATGGGTTTTCTTAGAACTCGAAGCCATTTGTGCAAACTAGGGTTTCCTTTACAAAGAAATATGAAATTGCATAGCTCGACACAAATCAAAATACCTCAAGATCGATGAAAACATGTTGTTAGAGGTTGGAATCTACTTGGAATACTAGATTCTATGTTGTGAAGTCACTCCGCTCTCTTTTTCTTCTTTGCTTCTTGTTATCATTTTCTACTCCCTGCCAAGATTCAAATTTCAAATGTTTTACCTGCCAACGGCTAGTGTGTAGAGGTAATATTATTTTAAATACCCGATCAAACCTTATAATGTGTTATGCGGCCCACAAGTCTTCCATCATTAGATCTAAAGAATATCTATGGTTGGCACTATCTTGCCATGAGAAGTTGCACGGTGGATACATTAGCGACATAGCGCCCTTCTGTCACGTGTCCGGTGGGTCCCCTTTTTTTTCAATTGTTTCTCCAGTGTCAAGTTTTTCTAGTTCTACGGTGGGCGCCATGGCACTATCAAAAAATTTGAGCTTCTCACTGTTAGCAACATAGCACCCTTCTGCCACATGTCAGTGGGTCCCAGGTATGCAGTCCTGCAAAGAGTTTGAGCATCGTAGATGTGAATTTGATCCACGGTTGGCGTCATGTCGCTATTGAGAGTTGCACGATAGATACCCATAGCGACATAATGCCTTGGAAATGTGTGGCATAGATGACGTAATGGGCCCGCCCTTCTTCAAAGTGATAGTACATCTCATCCTCAGTGGAAGTTGTCAGATGGGTCAGAATATAGTGGCATTTTTTCATTGGTCCATTCAGCCATCTCGAGACATAGTTGTACAGTTTTGTGGACCATCATAGATCTAAGGTAGATCTATGGTAGGTGCTATCTTGCTATGGACAAGTACAAGAATTTTAACCATAGCGACATAGCGCCCTTTTGCCACGTGGATCAAGGGGCCAGGTCTCGCCAAGGTATGTGTGACAAGGATTTCCAGGTGTCATTCGAGTGTGTTGCAATTGACGAGATGGTGCTAGGTATAATGGGCTCAGGTAGGAACAAGCGTAGTATTATGACGAGTCTTCACGATCGTTAGATTTTAAGAATATCAATGGTTGGCATTATCGTGCTATTGAAAGTTACACACTATATACCATAGCGACATAGCACCTCAGTGACACATGTCAGATGGGCCCGTGTTATCTCGTAAACCTAAAGGATGATGCCAGGTTGTGCCAGGTAGATACCAGGTGTGCTGACAGTGTTTTGCGAGCCTAGAAGTTGAAAAGAAAAGCATAGAACATGACAAGTCTCCATGATCATTAGATTAAGAAAGATCAACGATGGACACTATCTCGCTATGGAGAACTACGACAATTTTAACCATAGCAACATAGAAACTTGGTGACATGTGTCTCACAGGCCCGGCCAAGGTTGATAGTTAATGACTGACAGTTAGTGTAACCATCGTAGCTGGAGTTTGAGCAGTTGGCACGGTTAGTGATGAAGAGATGGTCAACTATGTAGGACTTCCACAAGGTGGCAAAATAAAAAGAGGCTGTTGGTCCACGTGGTCCATCTTGCTTACAAAAATAGGTTGACTCGTTGACTCTGCTGATTCACAACCTAAAAAAAATGAAGGTAATCAGTTTTGTTGTGTGATCTGATCTTCATGATCAATTCCAACTACCATGAAATGAATGCAGAACAAGAAGAACACTCCACCACCCATATTTTGATCCATCTACTAGGTTAGAGCGCAGTTATGGCACCATTTATGTCTTCTCAGGGTCCTGTTCCAAATCATTGTGTCTGAATCCGCATCCAGATCAGTTTTTCCCTTGATTGTTCTCTACAGGACTTAATGGCAGGTAGCTACAAAGTCACTTCAGTTGGAAGAGATCTCAGTTATGCTTGAACTATAAAGGCAACTGTTGTAGATTTTGTTGAGGTCAGACCTTTCTCTAGCTTTTCTCTGCTATTGCTCCGCAATTCCAATGTAAATTCCCCTGTGCCTCTGAACTGTATGATTCTCTATTTTATCTCCTTCAACCATTAGTATGAAAGTGTAAGAACTCTTTGCCTTCTCCATTGTTTTGTGAAAGTCTGTAATCTGTATGACTGTATCTCTGTTGGCTTGTGAATGGTATATAAGTGAATCTCTCTTTCCTTGTGACATTCATCTTGATCATCTTGATCTACATGTGGTTATTTGATTAAAGCAAGTCTGAATGTATATATCCTTAGTTTCATTCTAGTTCAATAGTGCATATATGGGCAAAGATTGGTCTGAACACTCTATTTTGGTGCATCGCCTCTTTAGATTAGGCTAGGTAGATTTGTTTCATGCTCTCCTTCTTCCTTTTCTCCTCCAAAAGTAGTTAGGTGCACCCTAATAGTAAGAGGAAGTCGTCCTTCTCTAGAGACTCAACCTCACAGTTCAAGTCCCATAGCTTGGAGGTTGTTTCCATGTTTCACTAGGTTGTCCTCATGTATAGGCTCTGGACAAGGGTGCAAACCTAAGTGACAACAGTTTTTGGCATGCTCAGTGGGACAAAATCTCAAAAAATTTCAAGTCTACTAGTGTCAAAAGGGAAAATTTCAAGATTAATATTGAAGAGATAGTACTGGCTTCGGTGTTTAAGCCTTCAAGAGGCTCATTCTTCAAAGTACTTGGTGACTCTAAGCTTCAAACACATATCTGGTTCCAGACCAAAGTTGCAGTGATTCATGCCCAAAGCTGAGACAAGGATATCTTCTAAAGGTAATTTTCAATACCAAGAGCTTTCACTTTCAATCCCTAGAAGAAGGAAGACTAGAATATCCTTATCACCAGTTAGAGCGCAGTAGTAACAAATACTCCTGCAAGATCTATCTCTACTCCTCTTGCTTTTAGATCTCAGCCTAGACTACCATCAACACGTATCAATAGATCACTTGTCTATATGGCATTGCCTAGAGCTCATACTTTTGCCACCTTTAATGGTGGGAGCCCTCTCTTGTTAGCCCAAAGACATGACATACTAGTAGCTGCACTCAAAATTATACCAGAATTTACTAGTGAAACTTCTACCTCCCCCTCAGAACACATTCAAGAGGTTGCAAATGTCTGCAATATCCATGGAATTACAGAGGATGATGTTGCAGTTAGGCTCCTAGCCTCATCCTTGAAAGGAAAAGCACTAAAATGGTATAGAGGTTTAGCTCATGGTTCTATAATAGATTGGGATGGATTAGGAGCAGGATTGTGCAAACATTTTGAGGATAAGAGTGACTATTTGTCACTTTTAGAGTAGTTGACTACTATAAAAAGAGCCCCCCATGAATGTATGGCTAATTTTAACTATAGATTCCAGAAGACATGGGATAGAATACCTACTTTAGTGAAGCCTACCCCTGATAATGCCTTCTTGCATTACCTTAGAGCTTTTAACAGTGACATTGCTAGTACAATCCAAACTATGGGAGGAGATACCTTGCCTAATGCTTATGACATAGAAATAAGGGTAGAAAACATCTTGATACAAGGTGGTAAGTTAGCTCTAAGGCCTCCTATTCCTTTCTTCCCTGATGTTCCAAATCATCAACCAACAATGGCTCCCCTTCCCATAGCTTCTATATCACAATCCCTTACTCCAGTCTCTCAAGCTGCCACATCCTCACATAGGATAGATGAAATCAAGGAGATGATGCAATCTATGATGCAGAACATGGACAAAAGAGACAAGAACCTTGATAAAAGATTGCAAGATCAAGGGAGGAAGTTAGAAGACCAAGCGAGGAGGCTGGAGGATAATTTATCTATGATGTAGAAAGTGAGCAACAAAGTGGTGACTTTAGAAAGATAGCAAGCTCAAGGTAGTAAGCCTCATCAATTGCAATATCGAACTTTGGATAATGGTAGGCCTCCAAATCCTAATCATTGGAACCATTCTTTTGATTAGAGTAGGTAGGGTGGCCAGGATTCAACCTCAAATGTAAACCAAAGTAGTGCCATAGTCCATCAGAACAATATGGCTCAAGATCAAGATTTTTTTCCCTCCTATAACTACTCCTATACCTATTGAATGTGTTAGAAGGTTGAATCTTATTTGGCCTTGATAGTCCAAGAACCTATAGTAAAACAAGCATACAAGGAGGACCAATTTAAAAATGCCTCAAATATGCAAAGACAGGGTGATTGCTCTTTTATGAATCATCAAATGGAGGAGCATTGTAATGTAAATCATAATTCCATTGCTCATAACACTAGAAGTAAAAGAAGAGCTATGGAAGATGTTGTCCCTCCTCCTCCCAATCAGGCCTTAAATTTGAATATAGTACCTCATGAGCAAGCAACAAATAATCAATCAAGTACCTTTCAGTAGCAAAGGCAAAACCATGGCAGAAATGATACAAGTGATCCTCAAGCCATCCCATCACAACCTCATACAGTTGCAGCCCCTAAGGTTTCTACCAAAACATCTGCTATGCCATTTAGTGTGATAGAGAAAATGAAGAAGACAAATGTGAATATCTTCGTGTGTGATCTTGTTGCTACTATACCAATGCAAAGGAGGTTGTTGTAGGAAGAGTTAGAAATAATTGAACCAAAGGGTCAAACACCTAGCATGGAAAGTGCTACAAGCCTAGTGCAACCATTAGGGGAGAAAGAAACAAGTAAAAGGGTTAGACCTCCTCCATTCTATGTTTCCCTAATTATAGGAGGCAAACTAGTCCATAATTGCATGATTGATTCAGGGGCCAGTAGTTCAGTGATGCCTAGGTGTGTTGCTGATGCTTTGGGAATGAAATATGAGCCCATTGTTAGGGATGTATTATAGTTAGATGGTAGTACTATCAAGATTGTAGGGATCCTTAGGAATATGGATATGGCCCTACATGCATGCCCTAGTTGTATTGTAACCCAAGATATCTCTATTGTTGAAGTCAAGCCATATTTTTCCATTTGTCTATCAAGAGACTTTACTGCACAAATAGGTGGTTTAATATCTTCTGATTGGTCATATATGTCCTTTAAAACAAGATATGGATCCAATGCTTCAATCATAGTAGAGCCTCAAGCCCTCCATCATACTGAATCTTACACCCCCAACCCCATCAACATGAATTGCCCTATTCTAGAGATGGATGAGAATAACATAGTGAAGGAGCCCACCACTCCCCTGGCAGAGATACCTGATTTCTTGTTGGATGAGTGAGCTAACACATATCAATTTGACCCTATGTAAGGGATCCTCGAGATAGGTCTCAGTACATATTGTATATTGGAAAAGGATGCCCTGGTTCCCAATCTTGTGGATGCTAAAGAAGATGAAAGTGGGATATGGAGTATGTACTTCGATGGATCAAGGAATAAAAATGGATTAGGAGCTGGTGTAATGTTAATTTACCCTGCACAAATAAGGTATTACTTCTCCTTTAGGCTCCAATTTAGTTGCACCAATAATGTGGCCAAGTATGAATCCTTGATCCAAGGTCTCTTACTTGCTTGAAATAGAGGAATTCGAGCCTTAAGGGTCTATGGAGATAGTGAGTTGGTGGTTAATCAAGTGAGAAATCAGAATATTGCCAAAAATGGTTTGCTCAAGTCTTATAAACATAGAGTTTGGGATTTTCTTGAAGGTTGCAATGCATTTAACATCCAAAGAATCCCTAGAAAAGAAAATAGACATGCTAATAGACTTGCAACAATAGGTGCATCTTATGATGTGCCAAGGAATCTTGAGGAGGAGAAGAAGCAACAAATCAAAGTGGTAGTAAAGCCTGCCATCCCTGACAATAACACCCACTGGAAAGTGTTTGAGTCTGATGAGAAAATTGATAGCTTCTTGCAGAATGAGGCATAATTTTCAGAGAGAAATTAGTCAAGACTGCAAGATCAGTATGGTGATCAGATCAATCATCTCAGTTCTAACAAGCTGCCTAAAGGTCTCATTACTTTAGAGAGTGTTTTTAATCTCGATGATCAAGAAAAGGGCAAGGCCATGAACCTAGCTGCTGATGAGGGTGATCATACTCCAGTCATGGTTGCTGATGGAAAATCCTTGAACATAGGGAAGGTATGTTCTGAAATTGAACAAGAAAATATTATTCATCTATGTCAAGAATTTAATGATGTATTTGCTTGGACATATGATGACTTAAAGGGTTTCGACCCAAGGTTATTTCAGCATACCATAGATTTAATTGATGATGTAAAACTAGTAAGACAAAAATAAAGACCAGTGAATCCCAAGATTGAACCATTAATGAGAAAAGAGCTATCCAAATTGATTGAGGCCCACATAATTTTTCCTATCAAACACTCATCATGGGTAGCAAACCTTGTCCCTGTTAGGAAGAAGAATGGGGAAATTAGATTGTGTGTGGACTTTAGGGACCTTAACCAATCTTCCCTTAAAGATCACCATCCTCTCCCTTCTATGGAGTAGATTTTGTGCAAGGTTAGTGGTTCAAAGAGATTCTCATTTCTTGATGGATTCTCTGGTTACAATCAAGTGTTGGTTAAAGAGTCTGATAGGTACAAGACTACATTTACCACTAAATGGGGTACCTATGCTTATTGTAAGATGTCATTTGGGATAACCAATGCAGGTGTTATATTTCAGAAAGAAATGGAGATGGCCTTCAAGAAATTGATTAACAAGTTTTTCTTAGTTTACCTTGACGATATCACTGTGTATTCAAAGGATGTAAATGATCATTTTGATCATCTCAGACAGGTATTCTTAAGATGTAGAGAGTTTTGGGTTTCCCTTAACCCAAGTAAGTGTTTCTTTGCTACTAACCAAGGAAAATTATTAGGGCATAAATTATCTAAGGATGGCTTAACCATTGATCTAGAGAGAACAAAAACAATACTTGCCCTTCCTCTTCCTAAACACAAGAAAGGGCTGCAAAGTTTCCTAGGCAGGACAAATTTTGTGAGAAGATTTATCCCAAATCTTTCTACCATGGTGAAACCTCTTATAGCTATGCTTAGGAAAGGTATGGTCTTTGCATGGACCAAGGAAGGAAAGGAAAGTTTTGAAGAGATCAAGACAGCCATAGCCTCAGCCCCTACTCTCATGAACCCAAATTTGAGAAGGATTTCATTCTTTATACCTTAGGTGGTGAGTCAAGCATTTCTACTATATTGACTCAAACAAATGACAAGAATGAAGAACAACCCATAGCTTTCTTTAATGAAGGGCTTAAGGAGTATGAAGATAGGTACAATTATGTAGAGAAGCAAGCCCTTGCAGTCATCAGAGCTTTAAGGAAATTCAGACACCTCCTATCCCATAACAAGATTCATTTGTTAGTACCCCATGCCAGTATGAAGGGTTTCCTTTTGAGCAAAGATATTAGTGAGAAAAGAGCTAGTTGGATTACAAGAGTGATGGAGTATGATGTCGATATCCAGGTCACTAAGCTAGTAAGAGGTAAAGGATTGCGTAAGTAGATTTTATCATCTCAAGAGTCTAATGAAGAAGTTGTCATGATATTAACAAAAGAACAAGAAGCAAGAAATGATGGCCCAAGGAATTGGATGGATGACATGAATAATTTCTTATTAGGGAATGGATACCCTCAAGGATTAGACAAAGCTAAAATGAGACAGTATAGGCTACAGTCAATTCCTTATGTCATAGTTGATGATATCCTTTTTAGAAGAGATTTTAATGGAGCCCTATTAAGGTTCCTTGATATAAACTAGGCTGAAAGAATGATCAAGGAACTTCATGATGGTCCTGATGGTGGCCACTTCTTGGCTAGAACAACTGCAATGAAGATCATGAGGGCTGGTTATTACTAGCCATCTCTATTCCATGACTATCATAAGTATGTAAGGAAGTGTGAAAAATGTGCCTTCTTCTCTGGCAAACAAAGACTTGCAGCTCTTCCCCTCCATCCTATTCAAGTGGATCAACCTTTTGCTTAGCGGGGGTTGGATTTCATAGGCCCTATAAATCCTCCTTCTAGTTCTGGTCACAAATGGATTTTAGCTGCCAAAAATTACTTTACTAGGTGGACAGAGGTAGTGGCATTGAAGGATACCACCGAATCTTCAGTTGTTGAGTTCCTTGATGGAATTGTGACCAGGTTTGGTGCCCTTCAACCATTATTTTAGATAATGCCAAGTCTTTTGTTAGAGCTCAGATTTGTGCATGGGTAGTGGATCGTAATATCTATATGAGCACATCCTCAAATTACTATCCTCAGGGTAATGGTTTGGTCAAGTCATCCAACAAGAACCTAATCAGGATCATGAAAAGGACAATAGAGGATAATTAGAGGTGTTGGCATAAGAGGATGAAGACTGCACTATGGGCTGACAGGATAACACCTAAAAGATCAATAAGGAATTCACCATTTGTGTTGGTATATGGTAGAGAAGCAAGGCTTCCAATTTCATTGGAGTTCCCAGCCTTAGAACTAGCTCATCAGCTGGAGTTTATTGAGGATGATGCCATGACAGTGAGAATGGTAGAACTGATGGAGCTAGAAGAAAAGAGAAATCAGGCCATGCAAACCCTAGAGGCACACCAACAGCAGGTGAAGAGGAGTTTTGACAAGAAGGCTAGGGTCAGGATCTTCAGGGAGGGAGATTTGGTTATGAAGTCGGATGCAAATAGGGAAAAACTAGGAAGACACTCAAAGTTTGATGCATTGTGGAGTGGTCCTTATCTAATTATCAGTTGCAAGCAGGCCAATGCTTTCCAGTTAAGCAGGCTTGATGGTGAGATTCTGCCCATCCTAGTCAATGGGATTTACCTTAAGCCATGTTTCTGACAAGGTTTGGGGTTCCATGTATATAGTTAGTTTAGTTCTATTCTTTTTTGTTCCCTATTTTCCAAGAAGTGCACGAGCATAGGGTTGTCTCTCTATGAGATAGTAGGTTTTCAAAATTTTGAAGATTGCAGGGAGTTTTGGTCTCTGGTTCCAGTTGTAGAGATAGAAATTTTTGGGTTTTTCTCTCAGAAGTAGGGTTAGGGTTTCACAATGCACAATATCTACATCTTTTTGACTCTATACCCCAATGGATGCTTTAGGCCACTAGTCTTACATATAGTAGGCTCGCATCCCCTATGAGTCTCCAGAAATGTTATCATTTTCTACGCCTCGCCAAGATTCAAATTTCAAATGTTTTACCCGCCAATGGCTAGTGTGCAGAGTTAATATTATTTTAAATACCTAATCAAACCTTATAATGTGTTTTGTGGCCTACAAGTCTTCCGTCGTTAGATCTAAAGAATATCTACAGTTGGCACTATCTCACCATGAGAAGTTGCATAGTGGATACATTAGCGAAATAGCGCCCCTTTGCCGTGTGTTCGATTGGTCCCTTTTTTTTCAATTATTTCTCTGGTGCTAGGTTTCACCAGTTCCACGGTGGGCACCATGGCACTATCAAAAAATTTGAACTTCTCGACGTTAGCGACATAGCACCCTTCTGTCGCGTGTGAGTGGGTCCCAAGTATGTAGTCCTGTAAAGAGTTTGAGTGTCGTAGATGTGAATTTGATCCATGGTTGGCATCATGTTTCTATTGAGAGTTGCACGATAGATACCCATAGCAACATAATGCCTCGACGACACGTGGCATAGATGACATAATGGGCCCACCCTTCTTCAAAGTGATAGTACATCTCATCATCAGTGGCAGTTGTCAGGCAGGTCAGAATATAATGGCATTTTTTCATTGGTCCATTCAACCAGCTCGAGACACAGTTGTATAGTTTTGTGGACCATCATAGATCTAAGGCAGATCTATGGTAGGTGCTATCTTTCTATGGAGAACTATGATAATTTTAACCATAGTAACGTAGCACCCTTTAGCCACGTGGATCAGGGGGCTAGGTCTCACCAAGGTATGTGTCCCAATGATTGCCAGGTATCATTCAAGTGTGGTGCAGTTGCTGAGATGTCACCAAGTATGATGGGCCTAGTTAGGAACAAGGGTAGTGTTACAATGAGTCTTCATGATCGTCAAATTTTAGGAAGATCGATGGTTGGCATTATTGTGCTATTGAAAATTGCACACTATATAACATAGCGACATAGCACCTCAGTGACACATGTCAAATGGGCTTGTGTTATCTCATGAACCTCAAGGATGATGCCAAGTTGTGCTAGGTAGATACCAAGTGTGCTAACAGCATTTCGGGGGCCCAAAAGTTGAAAAGCAAAGCGCAGAATAGGACGAGTCTCCACGATTTTCAGATTAAGAAGGATCAACGATGGGTACTATCTCGCTATGGAGAACTATGAGAATTTTAACCATAGCAACATAGTGCCTTGGTGACACATGTCTCATGGGCCTGACCAAGTTTGACAGTTAATGGCTGACAATTAGTGTAACCGTTGCAATTGGAGTTTGAGGAGTTGGCACAGTTAGCGATGAAGAGATTGTCAACTATGTAGGACTTTCACAAGGTGGAAAAATAAAAAGAGGCTGTTGGTCCACGTGGTCCATCCTAGTTACAAAAATAGGTTGACTCGCTGACTCTGCTGATTCACAACCCAAAAAAAATGAAGGTAATTAGTTTTGTTGCACGATATGATCTTCATGATCGATTCCAACTACCATGAAATGAATGCAAAATGAGAAGAACACTCCAACACCCATCTTTTGATCCATCTACTAGGTCAAAGTGTAGTTATGGCACCATTTCTATCTTCTCAAGGCCCTATTCCAAATCATTGTGTCCGGATCCGCATCTAGATCGGATTTCCCCTTGATTGTTCTCTATAGAACTTAATGGCAGGTAGCTACAAAGTCACTTCAGTTGGAGGAGATCTCAGTTATGCCTGAACTATAAAGGAAACTTTTGTAGATTTTGTTCAGGTCAAACCTTTCTTTGGCTTTTCTCTGTTGTTGTTCTGCAATTCCCCTGTGCCTCTAAACTATATAATTCTCTATTTTATCTCCTTCAACCATTGGTATGAAAGTGCAAGAACTCTTTGCCTTCTCCATTGTTTTGTGAAAGTCTGTAATCTACATGATTGTATCTCTGTTGGCTTGTGAATGGTATATAAGTGAATCTCTCTTTCCTTGTGACATTCATCTTGATCATCTTGATTTGCATGTGGTTATTTGATTAAAGCAAGTCTGAATGTGTATATCTTTAGTTTCATTTTGGTTCAATAGTGCATATATGGGTAGAGATTGGTCTGAACACTCTATTTTGGTGCATCGCCTCTTTAGATTAGGCTAGGTAGATTTGTTTCATGCTCTCCTTCTCCCTTTTCCCCTCCAAGAGTAGTTAGGTGCACCCTGATAGTAAGAGGAAGTCAGCCTTCTCTGGAGACTCAACCTCACAGTTCATGTCCCATAGCTTGGAGGTTTTTTCCATGTTTCATTAGGTTGTCCTCATGCATAGACTCTAGACAAGGGTGCAAACCTAAGTGACAACACTTCTTGTTCATGATGAAGAAGAATGATTAAAATCATGATAATATACCCTATTTCCATTGCATTAAATGCACACTTTCCCACTCAGCTTTTGAAGGAATTTTAACATACTCAGCTTGCACTACATTTCTACTTCGCTGGATTCCATTGGAGTTATTCAACTCAACATCAATCACCAACTCGATCACTGTTAGGAACTCGACACCTACTAGAGTTTTACTCAACATCTGAGGACAACTTGATAGTTTTGTAAGAATCTTCATATTATGACTTGGCATCTTTGCTTATGCTGATTTCTTCTTTTCAGTACTTCTTTGTCTTGGGATTGGTGTATGATATAACTTTGTATATTAGTCTCATGCATCTATTCATGTTCAATTTGATAAAGTGTGATCACTTGACCCATTGGGTGAAATGATCCCTTCACTTGATGTGCTATACTTATCTTTCTTCTTCCAAGTCTTATTCATTTTCCCTCTTATCTCTTCGACATCAATCTTTTCTTTTCCTTTGTTGGCTTCAGTTTTTTGTGCTTTTGACCTTGTAGGATAGTTCCTGCTGACATGTCCAATTTTCAAGCAACTAAAGCAAGTAGTTTGACTTAGCCACCTGCTATAATTCTATTTGAAGTGTGTCCCTATACAATTTTCAAGGATATGTCCATATTCTTGACAATAATGATAGCTTTTCCTTGTATTGTAGTCCCAATTGTAATGGTTTACATAGTTGTTCCTTCTTACATGCTGATTTGGTGTCCACATAGGCTTTGATCTACATTCAAAGGCTTTGTGTCCATACTTCTTGCAATTATGGTAGTGTCCATCAAATCTTTGTGTCCTTATGACTTTAGACCAGAAATCTTGTGTCATATGTCCTTGGATATTTCACTTGTGACAATAACCCTTGCTTTTAGGTGTATTTAGCTGATTGATTCTTCTACTCGTGTAAACTTTAGTAGTATGCCCATTTTTATTATAGTAATGAAAAGTGGCTTTAGAATCCTTACCTTTTTCACTTCTTTGCTCAGCATTCTTTGATGATTCACCAACTTTAGTGCTGTTGTATCCAAGTCTTGATGTATCATGGGCTAATCTTGAAAATTTCATCAATTGTTCAAAATACTTGATGGCTTCACTTGACTTGTTGAGATTCTCTGTTCAATTCATTCTGTAGTTGTTCTTTATGCATCTTCAAAGTAGAGATCTCAATA
Organism: Cupressus sempervirens; assembly: GCA_028749045.1. Taxonomy (NCBI): domain Eukaryota; kingdom Viridiplantae; phylum Streptophyta; class Pinopsida; order Cupressales; family Cupressaceae; genus Cupressus; species Cupressus sempervirens. Next base: position 328,206,005 of record CM053790.1, read on the forward strand.
TCTTTCATATTGATTTCATGATGAAGGTTCTTCATTTGGGCAAGTGTATCCATCTGCATGTTTGAGATCCTTGTTAATTTAGTACATTTTTCTGCAAGTCTGTTTGCAAGTTCCTTTTGTCATCTTCCATCATGACTCTATCCTCAACCACTCTTTTCTTTTGTTTAGTGATTTCACATAACATTATGGCCTATGATTCATGTTCCATCTTGAGAGATCTTATCTCTCTTTCTTGAATTCTATTTTTCTCCATCAGTTATGCTATTGCTGCATCAAACTCTTTAGTGTCTCTATTGGCAAACACTTGTTTTGTATCAATCTCCCTATAGTTTATATCATTTTCAGCTATGGCTATCTCCTTTCTTCTTTTCAAGAATTTTCTTAGTTCCTCTCTAGCTTCCTCTACCTTGTGTAGAGCGAGATGCACATCTATCACTTGGTTCTCAATGATCTTTCAAAGTTTGAAATCTTCCATCTTTAGATCTTTTCCTCCAAGCTGTTAGGCTTCCTTTTGAGAGAACTTGGCTCTAATATCAATTGTTGGAATATTAAAATAAGAAGAATGCTTCTGAGAGGGGGGGGCATGAATCAAAAGTATTGCACACCTTAACCATTAAAAATTTTAACTAAAAGTAAATTGTATGCATGTAAACATATGAAACAATCATGAAAAGAAAACATGCATCACCACATAACACTTGAGATTTTGATGACCTAGAAACCCTCCAGGAATAAGAAGGTAAAACTAGGGTGGGGATGATACCCACAAAATTACTACAACAATAATGTTTGACCACTTCTGATGGTCTGCCCTATCAAAGACCTACCTTGTTAAAGGCTTTACACTATGTCAATAGTGACCTAGTTAAAGGATTTAATCACCTTTTTAAAGGATCTACAAAATAGATGTTAAGCTTAACCTATCAACATATGATTTCATTTCTAATACAATTACTAGAGAGTATTAGGTATAATAAACCTAATAGCTTACAATCCTTGATTACTGAATTCAAGCACTTGATATGCTTTCTCTGATCTTGATTCTCTAAAACTTGGTATCTATTTGTATTCCTTATTTTGTTCTAATCAACTAAATGTCTAAATTGTTACTCTTTTCCTCTAAGCGTTTTTACTTTTCACTCTGAACTCCACTATATTTTTCCATACACTCCTTCATCTATTCCATTTCATATACAACAAGATTTTGTCTTCCTTATAAAGACATTCAAAGACTTAGGGTTAGATATGGATCTATGATCCATATTGAATCTCAGTTTCCCACTTATTCCTTGCACTTTTATTATTGGTTGCATGCCTTCTCCATTTTTCTTATTGGCTGCATGTAGATTGCATAGGAAATATAAAAGATTCAATCTTATCACTTAGAACCTTCGAGATTCATCAATGTCAGCCATAAGAATGGTTTACATCTGAATTAGTGAAGTTACAAACTCATATGTGTACATGTAAGAAAATTGTCTGAATAGGCTCCTATTGCATTCCTATATTGCTTGGCATCATCTGTGACTCAGCACTTAGATATCACTCAGATCTTATATCACGCTCAGCACCTAAAGTCACTCAACACTTGTAGTCACTCGACACTTGTAGTCACTCAACACTTGTAGTCACTCGGCACTTGTAGTCACTTGGCACTTAAAGATTGCTCAGAATGCATAGTGTACTTGGCTTCAATGTAGAAAGTGGTTAAATGTGTTGGCACTCAAATGTCAAAACCATTCTGAGACTAACAAAATCCACTTAGTAGAAGATAAATGTGATTGTTGATGAGGAGGCTTTTTCTAGTTTGACCAATTTCAGATAAGATGTTGAATATGCTTGCTATCTCAATACAGTAACCATACAAAGAGGAATATATTCTTTCTATTTTTATGTTTAAGATGAATGCAATTTTAACTATGCAACTATATGAATTCCTAAATTAACCAAGTGGTTGTAAAAGAAAATAACAAAGATAGACTAACAATAAGTTTAAGAAAATGACTTGAAAATTAAATCCCTAATGGACATAAGCCCTAGAAAAAACACTTCTATGAGTTAAGCCTTCAAAAATATCAATAGGTAACCAATGAAAATAGGAGTAGTGCTTCCTCAATTCTACTGATGCAATCATTGATGAGAATTTAATAACCATACAATGTTTCACTTCTCATCAAATCACAAGGCCACAAAAAGTTCACTCATGTGAGACAAAAATCTATGTAAGAACAATAGGTGATCTCTTCTCCAACTAAGTATCTTAGAAAAATTTGTAAACACACAAAAAACACTAGAATTAAAAGATTACCAAATCAAAATAGTACAACAAAACCATTGGCTTCATTACACTCAATAGACACACATTCACAAAATATAACACTCTCTGGCAAGAATGACTACACTTAGAATGAGAGCACCAATAGCATATATTATTACATCAAAATAGTGGCCCAGAATACATATTACATTCCTTAGTTTATAGGTGATTGTCTCCTCAATTTTTTTTGAGAGTGAGAGATTCCTTTATGAAAAAATATTTTTAAAACTAATAAAAAAAATCTAAAAATATACAAATTGACTCTTTAAGAGGTGTTAAGTAGGACACGACTCTTATTTTTATCAATCAATAGGTGCAAGAGCCTTTACATGTCTTAAAAAATAAAAATAAGATGTAGATAAGAAGAAGGAAGCTATAAGATAATGTAGGAGTCTTTGGAGATGCCAAAAATAGAAGCTCAACCTTCTCTAGATGTTTGTAATAGTTAAACTGCCATCAGAATGTGTTTCTGGTGCATGGAAAGCTCTAAATTTGGAACTGGTAGTTAACTATCGATGCACCTCTAACTTCTTCAAAAAATTCTAGCACACCTTTGAAGAAGCACATCTTGTGCACCTGTGCACCTTGTGCACCTCTAGAGAGGCACACCTTAGTGACAAGACCAAAAAAATTAAAATTTTACCAAGTGTCAAAAATGAAATTCTAGCTTCTAGGTTTTGTTCTACTTTATATTAGAGCTATACTTGGATGTTTGCTCTTGAATTTCTCTATTGTGTCCATCAATTGGGTTACATCTAGAAAATCCAAAGCATCATACTTATCTTTCACTATCTACTAGTAGTTGCCCACTTCTATGTGAGTCTCCACAAAATCTTCTAGTTTTAGATCTAATTCTAATAATGCCTCCTTTTTCTTAAATGCTTGTTTAATTTCTTCATTAGTCAAAGCCTCATCAAAGATATTTCAAAATTGTTCAATGACTATTTGCACGGACAATATTTCATCTCTTGACTTATCTTCAAAAATGTCAAGGTATGCATCACTATAATACTTCTTTGCTTCCAAAATCTACTCTTGGGTTTGATCATTGAGCATATGAATATCCATGTGTAATATCTCTATTTCTTTATTACCAATTGCAATCTTCTCAATCCAATCATCTATCTTCTAACCCATTCCCCATATATACATCCATCAACATATGATACCTCTAACATTTTATTGACTATAATGATCAAAGGGCCTTATGCTAGGTATGTACCTTGTCCATTAATCCAAACTCTTGGTTCAATATAGCAACTAGCTTCTCTTCATTATTCTATATATGGTGCAATAATTTGAGGTTCCCTTGTATTATTTGCACACTATTTTCCTCAAAACTTTCTCACCATAATTGACAAGCCTTTAAAAATAGATCCACTTGTAGAACTTCCTTCTCTTTATCTTTCTTCTCCAAAGCTACTTCAAGAGTGGCCTTTGGATTATCTGGGTCAATAGGACCTACTAGATCATGCAAAAATCCCCTCATCATCTCATTTTTCTTCCTCAACTTGACCAATTTAGCCTCCTCTCTATCTAAGTGTTTAAGCACTTCTTTTATTCCAATAGTAATAAAAAATTTGGCAATATCCACCATTGGCTTTTCTAGCAAGACCTCCTTAATTTGATAGTCATTTGGGGTCAAATATTCAATATCAACATGCAAGTTTTCCTTTCTAAGTGGTATCATAGGGTGTAGACATGCACACCTTGAGGGGTGCACATGTGCACACCCTAATGATAACTTAGGCTAGGTTTTAACACAAAATGTTGTGCAAGTGTGCACCTTGGAAAGGCGTGCAATTACACACCATTCTCCCTCTACTTAGAGTCTTTAGCTTTTGATAATGGTGTGTTGTTGTACACCTTTGAAGGTGTGCAATAGTGCACTATTTATTTTGGTTTGTAAGAGTTTTATTACACTTAAGCAAGTCAATGCAAAAGGTATACACCTTGTGCACCTTGATAGGTGCAGAAGATGCATACCATTTGGTTTTATTTGTGTGTTTGTGTAGTATGGTGAAGAAAGAGGAACACCTGAAAGGGTGGGAAGGTGTGCCTAATGTCAAAGAAAAGGAGAATATGAATAATGGGGGAGGGGGATGCCAAGATTTTATAGGCTCAGGATGGAGCACACCTTTTGGAGGTGTGCACTTGCACATATGCATAGGTGCACATATCTAATAGAGTGTGATCTATACTAGTGCGGCTAGCACACTAGCACACCTCTAGAGGTGCGCTAGGTGCACTAGTCCACCCCTTACTTTTACAAAATCAACTTATAATCTAAATTTCTCTCATTCTAGGATCTGGGTTTCTCAGGCACAGGGCCAGGCTAGTCTTGGACATTGCATAGAGCCTTGAAAAAGATGCAAACCCTAGACTAGGGGTCTAGAAAAGAATTTTTTTGCTAGGGGTTCCCCATTTCTTAGGAGAAATAGGGCATGCATTGTAAAACCACAACAGTTCTTTCTATCTTCACACAATTTCTCATTGACATAGATGGTAGTACTTTTTCCTTAGGTGTACCTATCTCTATCATATAATAGTTTTTTTGAGTAGCTAAATATGTATTACATTTATCCTCTTATTTTTTTCCTTTTCTAGATAATCTCAAGTCCTACAAGATTTTATGGCATTCTTCATTAGTTTCTAAGTGAGGAAGAAATGTTCCTATGGTCTCATATTTATTAGAATCTCCTTGACACCTTCTGAGCATATTATCAGATAATCAAGATAGAGTACCTTTGTTAAAGCATGGATGTGTTTCTTCTAACCTTGGGCTGATATTATTTTGGGTGTAGTTTATAGTACCATCCTCACGAAGCTTTATCCCAACTTGTTCTAAATGAGGGAAGAGGAGTGATGCAAGATATTCTCTCACCTTCAATATTTTCAAAAGTTCCATCACAAAAGCATCACATGTAGCCTTTTATGTTTCAAGCCTTTCTACGAGTGTATTGTAGGCTTCTTTGTTCAACCTTCCTTATTATTTATACATAATACACTAGTGCATAGTTCTATCTTTTGTGACACAAATATAGTAACTAAAAGAATAAAAAGCATGAATGATTCCATGATTAATGCCCTCAATCTAAAAACTCCAAATGGAGCTCTACCAAATGAACTCAGATAGAAGCAATTTCTATGAAGGCATGATGAACCTCTTCCTGCTAGATCAATAGGTGACAATTATATATTGTTGGATCTTAATCCATTGTTCTCCACACCAGAAGATGTTCAACTATATACAAAAGGTACATTCCATTATTCATAAAATTAAATGATATTATATATCCATGTGTTTTAATTCCAATTTCAAATTGAAAAGAAATGAGTTATTAAATTTATGTCATGCCCAAAAATTATAGGGAAAAAACACAACTACAAATTTAATTTAATTTTCAAGATAAAACTTAGAATATCTCATATGGTCTATTGAAAACTAAGCTATCAAATGGACAAGAGATTATGATACCTAATAGTTATGCTTATAGGGTTGATCAAACTTTTGATTCCCTAACCAAAGTGATCCTTACTAGGTTGGTTGAAGTTTAACCTCTAAATAACATTATAAATCATGGAAGTAGTTTAATGATGCATCTTCATAATCCGATGGAAAGAAGTCCAACTTCTTTGTAATCTCCATGTTAGTATACATTAGGTCTTGCTATTTTTTTTGTTGAGGGGTTAAACTCAATATGAACCATGAATTCTGAATCTAGGGTGGGGGTTACATTAATGGGTATGCTTATTGAAGATTTAAATGTCTGTATATTATGCACTTGAGTAGGGGTCATGGTTAGAGTATTGAACATATTGAATAATGACTAGCTATCTTTTTATAATATGCATAATTACATTTAATTTCCCAAATTATAAGTCATTCACCACTAATAGTCTATAAGCTAGATCATCCCACTTGACCTTAATAACCTATGTCATTAGATATTTTCTTTCATTTTTACCATAAAGGTTCTAGCCTATACCCTAGTTTAAGTGTAATGTATGATATGAATTCAAGGCTCATTAAAAAACCTAGAGCTATAAGTAAATCATATGGAACAATATGGTTACATAGAGACATCATATAGATATATATCACTTATCAAATTTATAACCTTTAATCCCTAAATAGTATTTCAAGCATCATCATTTCCACTTAGTCTAACTATAATACGATATAAATCAACCTCTAATTGTGTAAAATCATTGAATATCAGCTATTGTTAAATTTTCAACTCACATGGCATCATGACTTGATGTCTCAATTCAATCATACAACATCAATATGATAGTGGAGAGAAAATGTAATCTTATACATTCCCAATACTAGCATGTATTAGAGTTCATCAGTTTGTTAGTTATGACGTATGGACTAGGTGACAATATAAAAAGGGGATGTTTTCTTGATGATACAATTATCAATATAGAGGAGTTAATATCATCAACCTAGCCTTAGAGGTATAATTTGCATTTCTAAAGTATAGTGTCAAAATCTATGTGAACATAGGTTCATAGTTGCATTGAATAGAGTATGTATGCATGATTTAATTCATAGTCATGTTTAACCTTACCATTTAGTGTCATCCTCTAACCCAACTAACATTAACTATTCTATTTACTCTAACTACCATTCATCATAAATTAATAAACACTTACAGTGGTCCACCATTAATTAATATAGGAAGCACAACATTAGGGTACTAATGATCCTAGTTCATGTATACCACTTAATGTGTCCCTTATGAATAAAATTCTCCCATATAATATATTTATATACATATTATTGACAATATATAGATTATCTACTATAGTATTCATTATTAAAAATAATTATTATACATCCTACCCTTTACCTTTTACAATATACTAATTAAATAAAATTAACTACCAAAAAAAAATTATCCTTAGTTCCCAAAGTCTACCAACCATAATATTAATCCTAATTCCCTAACACACCTACTAACACATAAATTTATATTATAATTTAACTCAAAACATTACTAATTACCCTATTTAATAAAATAACATAACCTACTAACTGCCCCCACTTAACTCTTCCTTTCCTAAACCTATATTATTGACTCCCTAACATATACACTCACTAAAACTTCAAACACCCATGTGCTCTTCCTAATAAAACTAAAGCACTTCTCCTAACATACTATCTCCCCACCTACCCTAAGTGCTCCTCCTTCTCCAACTGAATCTTCTTTATGCAATTGATGCCACCCTTCCATGCTGGCAATTTTCTCAATGGCATAGGGAAATGTAAAGGGTGGTCCCCCCTTTTTGGCATCCCAACATCATGCACCTTTTTGAAAGTGGAGGCATAAGCACCAAGTAGGAGGGTTTTTCCCATGTGGGAGGTGATAAGAAAAAAAGGTGGTCAGCATATATATTAATTTCCTTGCATTATGGGTGGTTTTTGATGGGTTAATAATGTGTTGAGGGTGGTAGTTGCCTTCAAGGATGGGTATTATTTTTTTCTTTAAAAAAAATAATTATTCATTAATATTGGTCTTTTACTAGCATGTAGGTAGCTCTTTTTTAAAATTTTGATGACCATCTTGGTGATGGTATAATGCTATATTATAAACATTGTCCTTTTACTCACATAGGTCTGCACTCCTAAGAGGAAGTTTACTAGGTATTAAGGATAATAATTATAAAATAATTAAGGAAGTGTCACATGAATTTCAGGGTCTCCATCATGATTTTAAAAAAAATGTTGACTAAATGATTGTTTGTTTATTTTGACTTAGTTTTAGAGGTTTTATCTCATGAGGCTTCATAGGGAGGATTCCAAGGAATCTCCATAGGAATAAAATATTGGTCTGTATTAGGAGGGGATTTATTGGACTCTCCCATACAAAATCTAGAGAGTCAAATAAGCATGTACAAGCTTATTTTTCACTTGGTGATTTATGCTTGTGATTGATTTTATTTTTTTCCCCTACTCAACTATGAGATTATGAATATTAGTTTGATAGGAATTTGATGTTACGTCCATATTCTCATGTAACTACCTAGTTCAATGGATATATTAGAAATCATTTGAATCATTACTGAACACATGAATTTCCTTTAAAACAAGATCAAATATGAACTAATAGGTTAATCTATTCTACCAATATTTCTTATTGAACAAAGGCATCATTAGATTTATTTATATAACAATATTTGGAAATGTATTGATCCATGATTCCAAAATGAGCAAGATGCAAACAATGCATGTTCAATTACATGAGTATCAAACAAAGAGATATCTTATAAAATCGAGTTTTTCTTTTACATTCCATTTATGATTTTTATGATTGTCAAAATTTTCATTTCATTACAACCAAATGCACAACATTGAATTTTACAATACAAATACATATAATAATATCCAATTTTCTTCATTTCTTTCATGGATCTATTATTTAGAAAAATTAACATAAAAATGAAGATCTCACTTTCACCATACAATACACAAATGATAAAATTGTAGGGTCTATCTTTATAATGCAATATTCTTTCAAATGTGTTATGATTTGACACATCCCCCCTTGCTACTATGCAATCATCTATTGCAAGAATATGAATAAGATGGAGAGAGATTTTCCATTACATGTACAATGCACAAAAACAATTTTTCTTGTTCAAGCACATCTACAGGAGGATCTAAGTTCCAAGCCTTTTTCCATTGCTCCCTTGCGCACAAAATCTGCAAATACATCACAATAGACAACAAGGACCATGGGTACTCTCCTCTAAACCATAGGCCTCCATAGAGACCACCCCTAAGCTAGGAGAACAAGGTTCAAACCAGGTTTCATATGCAATCTTGCAAATGCATATACATCACATTGCAACATTTGAACAATACCATCCCAAGGATACTTCATAATGGTTCACCAATGGAACTATGAACATAGGGTAAAGGTGTGATTTTCAAATGGAGACTTTCCATATCAAACAATATCTGCAATAAAAAAAATTCATACCCTTTCAAGGCTTTCACAAATTAGAAAATTCCATGCCCTTTCAGGGCTTTCAAAATCATCCTTCAAATGCACTACCATTAATTTTAGCTTCCTTGGAGCCCATACTCCATAAAACTTCCTTTCTATACCATACTTTCCTTATCACCCCTAGCAAGATATAAATGATTATGGTATACAATGGAGCCCATACTCCAAGGTTCTATATACATTTCCAAGCCCAACTAACCCCTTCACCCTACACTTCTCTTCCCTTCCCAAAGGGTGAGTGAAGCCCTCACACCCATAAATAATATACATTACAAAATGGAAAAATAAGAGAAAATAAAAAGCAACAACACATTTCATCTCAAAAAAACAATGTCACAATTTTCCCACAACTTGAATCACCATTCAAACATTTACATGAATACTACATCACAATACAACACCATGCTCATGAAAGCAATGACACTATGTAGTTTTGAAGAAAAATACAACATGGAAAAGAAGAAGCCAACCTTGAATCCTTTTTCCAAAATGGTAATGAATGGTTGTAGAAGAGCTCTCTCCAACCTTCCAAACCCTAAGAGTCTCTAAAATTAGAAAGTGGGTAGAAAACCCACTAATTTCATCCCAAGTCTTCTAAAAAGGATCCCAAAGTCCTCACTATCTAAAAATGGTCATAACATGAGTTGTCTTTTTATTACACCTTGTCTCCTAAAAATGCAGCCTTCACAAACCAAGAGAGTGTAGAAGAAGTCATACAACACTCCAATTTCAAATTTCTTTGAAAGTGACTTGTTTGGAGAGTTCCCAAGGTCATCTAGGCCTACCAAAGGTTAAATTTAGACCCCCTAACCATACTACTATCATGTGAGAACTTATTTTTCACCAAAATAACCCCCTTGGACCACTTTTTGATCCCTAAAAGCTATTGGGAAGTTGGAATTCGACCTTGATGGAGATCTCTTAATACTCTATCATAAGGGGTTAAACTTATCTTGGGTATTGCATTGGGTCAAGTTTAGGTTAGGTGACTTTTCCCAAAGCCCTAAATGACAAGTCATCAACACATGGACAAGACAAGTGTCACATGACACAAAAATAATACATTGAATTTATAGTGACATGTCTCTAATTATATATGAATCAAACTATTACACCCACATACAATTCATGTTTACGAAACAAAACACATTACAATGAGGTTTGAATCTTTTCCACTGATTCAACCTTGGCTATGTCATGTTCACATGGGCTTAAGCCTTGGTTCTCCATTAAATCCCATACATGTGTATAAATACATAAAATTTTTAACATTTCCTTACCAATATATTAAAATTTCCATAATTACCCTTTCTTTCTCTAATCATTTTCATATAAAAAGCATTCAAAACATTAAAATATCAAAATCTGCATATCAACATTAATCTTTCCCTGTCAGAATCAAATCAATATTCTGAATCACATTACATTCCATAGGTCTTATCTTATCAACCTAATATAATTCTCAAATAGGATCCTTAGCACTACAATAGCTTTTATATATATATATACATATATATATATATATATATATAGATATATATACATATATATGTACATATATGTACATATATATGTATATATATGTATATATATATATGTATAGATATGTATGTATAAATATGTATGTATATATATGTATATATATGTATATATATGTATATATATATATGTATATGTATATGTATATGTATATATGTATATGTATATGTATATGTATATGTATAGATATATATGTATATATACATATATATCTATACATATACATATATATATATATATATATATATATATGTATATGTATATATATATGTATATATATATATACATATATATGTATACATATATACATATACATACACACACACACACACACACACACACACACACACACACACACACACACACACACACACACACACACACACACACACACACACACACACATATATATGTATATTAGTCTCAACAGGATCTTAGGTTCGTTATTGATGAGGAAAATGTCAATCATGACACACTTAGATCTTAGACCTTCTTACTGACATTCTATCATAAGGTGTCAGGTAATAGTCTATAACTCACATTCTATACACGAGAGACAAAGACATGACATCAAACCTCCTTATACTTCCTAGTTTTGACCATATTCATGTTATTTAAGATTTATAATAGGGTACTGGGGAAGGGGCCTTATAATTTACACAAAGGCAAGCTAGAGTCAACCTATAGAGATTGGATCAAGAACACCTATAGAAACCATGTACCTCAATGGAGCTCTAGAGGAGCTTCTTACAATATTTGAGACAACAAAATGGAAGGTGGGCTCAAGGCCTTTTTAATTTTTCTTCAAGGTTTTTGCATTTGCATATTTAATTCTACTCTCTTTATACCTTGCTTAGGTAGGGGAAAATTGTCTACTTATGGTGGATAAATTGCCAATTTTCTATTCACAAAATAGAGACAATTTTTTTTATGTTGGGAAAAATGCTAAAATTTATTGGAGAACCACCCAATAAAATTCCTTATGTGATCTCCTCAATGCCATCTATGTAAAATAGGAAAGATCACTAAATTCATATTTTTTCCTATTCCTATTAAATCCATGAGAATTCATGTGGTGTACAATCTACTAGAGGTGTTGGTGGGGCTGATATAATAGATGTTCATTTCCACATACTATCATTATTATCAATTCTAGTTAAGTTGATGTTTGATTGGCTCTATAATTATCATATTTTTTTATTCTCTATTTATTATGTGGAGGCCAACTTTGAGAGAGTTCCTTAGCAACAAGGTTTGCTGGTCTAAATTATTCATCAGGATCCAAGCTTATAAATTTAATGAAAAGTGGCAAGTTAGCCTATGACAATGTGTCTCATAGGATTAATCCTAGTTATTCTAGTGTTTAGTCTAGGTTTTTATGTTCTAAAAATGAAGAAGGAAAATATGATACTATAATGTTTACTTGTGCTTGGGATCAACAATCTGTAGGTCATGAACATCAACTGGTAAAGACTATAGATATATATGTTGTAGTTGATGAATGTAATCTTGGATTTTTGATAGAATTTGTATGAGATCAAGTACTTATGTAAAAAAATGGGATAGTTCCATGGTGGTTTCTCAATGAAATTTATTGGTTTTGGAAGTGGACATGACTTAATCATGACAACGAAGATGCTTAATCAACTTGAGGTATAACGGTTTCAGTTTTACTGCTATAAATAGTTTTAGTGCTAAAAAATTCTTTTCTTTTTTAGCATATTTGTATATAACATTATAAAATTTGAAGAATTTATAATTCTAATGAAGAAGAGGATAATTTTGGAATTTTTAGGTAAAATGCTAAAGTTCTTTTTGAGACTAACAATGATTTGCAGAATGATGAGCATAGAGGAGAATAGAGGTATGAACCCAAAGATGGGATAAGAGTTGATATGTCAACTCCTACCTTCAACAAAAAAATGACAAAGAACCACCCTCTAAAGTAGATAATTGGAAGAAAGGATAAAGGTGTGATGACAAGGAATAAAGGGAATGAGGAATTGTGTCTAATTTCTCAACTAGAACCTAAGAGCACAAATGAAGCTTGTAATGATGATCATTGGATTCTAGAAATGAAAGAAGAATTGGATTAGATTGAGAGGAATGTGACATAAGAATTAGTTCCTAGACCTAAAGACAAGAATGTGATAGTAACAAAGTGGGTATTTAGGAATAAAATGAATGAGCAAGGAGAAGTTGTGAGAAACAAGGCTAGACTTGTTTGCAAAGGTTACTCACATCAAGAAGGCATAGATTATGAGGAAACATATGGACCTATGGCTAAAATGGAATCAATAAGGATATTTTTGGCTTATGAAACAAGCAAGATTTTCTAGGTTAGTTAGATGGATGTCAAATCAACTTTTTTGAATGGAGAACTTGAGTAAGAAGTCTACATTGAGCAGCCTAATGGATTCCCTTTAATAGAATAAAAAAAGATAGTATGTAGATTGAAGAAAGCATTGCATGGTCTGAAGTAAGCAACTAGAACCTGGTATTCAAGGTTGGAGAAGTATTTGACTAAGCTTTGATTTATTAAAGGTATAACAGAGGGTAACTTATATTTAAGAAAAGTGGATGATGACTTGTTCATCATTGTAATATTTGTGGATGATATAATATTTGGAGGAAATGATAAAGAAAGTGATAAGTTTTCTAAAGAGATGAATAATGTGTTTATAATAAGCATGATAGGAGAAATGGAGTTTTTCCTAGGACTGCAGATTACATAGAGTATAGATCAGATATTTATTTCACAAGCCAAGTATCTAAAAGTCTTGATGAAAATATTTAGTATAGAAAGTTGCAAACTTGTTGGTATGCCTATGATAACTAGTCATTAGTTATCTAGCAAAGATGATACACCTATAGTTGAGTAGAAGAAGTGTAGATATTTGATTGGAGGATTGTTATATATGAATCACAATAGACCATATATAGAAAATATAGTTGGGATTGTGGAGAGATCCTAGCTGATCCAAAAGAGTATCATTATGCAGTAGTACAAAGAATATTCAGATATTTAAAGGGAACATTTGATTACAGAACTTGGTATGACAGATCAAGTGATTTCACTTTGAGTGCATATACTGATACAAATTGGGAAAGCAATATGGATGACAAAAAGAGCACTAGTGGTGGAGCATTATTCCTTGGAGGAAGATTGGTTTCTTGGATGAGCAAGAAAAAGGACTATATTTATCAGAGTATAGACAAGGCCAAGTATGTTGTAGTTAAAAATAACTATAATTAAGTTATGTGGATGAAGAAAATGTTGAAGGATATTGGGATTGAATTTACAAAACCTATTATCTTTTCCTATGATAACACAAGTATAGTGAGTATGTCTACGAATTCTATATTGCATTCTAAGACAAAGCACATATCTATTAAGTATCATGTTTTGAGAGAGAAAATAGTAGAGAAGGACATAATATTAGAGCATGTAAGTACTAAAGATCAAATTGTAGATATCTTTACGAAGCCTTTTCCTAAAGATACTTTTAAGTACCTGAGAGGTATGCTTAGGGTTATGCCCCTACCTACTTTTGAGTAGATGATGCAAGAAGTGCATCAATCTAGTGGTATAGAGAACTATGGTTAGACTAGACTGAATGTCGATGCTTCCTATATGGGTGAGTATCTAGTATGTACTGAGTCATTAATGACTGTTGGTATTTGGTATTTTGTATTGAATAGTGTCTTTGGACACTTAAGGTAATTGAAGAGTTGAAGAAGTAGTTGTAACAATTTGAAACAATTGGTATGTAACAATTGTATAACAATTAGTATTTTTTATTTGTTTTGATGCCTTTCACATTTATGTCAATGGGGGAGAAAATGTACATGAAAAGAATCTCCTAAGTATGGGGGAGAAGAAATCATAAGTTTGTATGAGAAGTGATATCTCTTTAGGGAGATTTAGAGAGATTCATGTAAAGAGGCAAGAGTATGCACCTGATGTGCATCAAATGTATTGTGAGATTTCTTATTGTGAGATGAACAATTGATGTCTATCAAGAAAGAGGATCTACATTTGATTGATGAAGAGGATTTGAGAAGATGACAATATCAGCAAGAATAAAGTACAGTTTGGTATTCTTAGAACTTAGATGTTTTTCATCTATGTTGCCATCAATTCCAAAGGGGGAGATTGTTAGCATGAATGATGATGATACTACATTGGGGGAGTATCCTAACCACTAGAGAGTATTGATATATTTTATTCATGACTGTGTTTGTCATTGATGTCAACATAACAATGTTTTGGTTAGAGACTAAAATAATAGTAGTTAGAGATTTTTATGTTGCATAGTAACTGTGGAAGGTATAAGTGATGCATGGTTAAGGATATGTTCAATTGGTTGTCTTGATGACATGGATAAGTGCACAGAGTCTAAGTTGATGGTGTACCGAAGTTACACCTAATTTACTAAGAGCAGTACAAAAATAGAGTATTGGAAAATAGTGTTATAATGATTGATCACTATCTTTCATTTTCAATGCAATGAAGAGATGCATAGTCACATGGTGATAGAAGATAGTTCAGTGAGTGTGCAAGACTTGATATCACATATGTGGGGTTTTGTATAGGTTGTGAGCCCAGAATGCTATTTTAATTATGAATGAATGAATTATCTTATTGTAATTAATTGGGAAAGCCTAAAGGTTGACTCAAGGAATTATTATGAATATGTGTATAAAGGAAATAAGTTTTCCTCAATTGTAACAGTATCCTAGAGTATCCAAGTGTGAAGAAATAGTATAAGTGCATAAAGAAGAACATTTGGGGGATGTGAGTAAGTGATCCAATGGATGTGTAGTATGAGATATGGTTACAAGATTTGAAGGAGTAGAAGTTTGGTTGATATTAAAGAGATAAAGGAAGGAAGTATATTTTAGTTCTTTTATTCTACAAGGAATAATATAGAGATCATTTGGACAATAGGTTCACTGGTCTTAACCTTGAAGTTGTTTGGGTAGTGGGTCCAGCTATCTTCAACAACTCCAAATAGGGTTGGAATATCTTAATAGGGATTCAAATTCTCCTAATAGGGAGTCATATGTATTGAATTTTGTAACAAACTCTTATCAAGGTCTATCTTCTAACAAGAAATATTTATATTAGCACATCATCTTGTTGGTATCATCTCTAGTGGGATTTTTCCTCTGATTAAGGGTTTCCCTAGTTAGCATATATGGTATTAATTGTGTATGAGTATCTTGTTGTGGTTTGAGTTTATATTACTCATATGGTTAAGTTTGTATAAGGTTGATATTAATGATAATAGTTAGATAACTAATTCACCCTCACCCCCCACCCTCTAATTTATATCAGTAGACTATATATTCTAAAATAATCATCTCCTTCTTACTTATGCATTTTTATTTCTTAAATTGATTGATTTTTTATGGTAACTCAATACTACTCCCCCTCTTTGACAACAATGCCAAAGATATACCACCCACACATCATCATGTAAGTAATTTGATTGATATAGAAATATCATTTCAACATGAAATCTTTGTAGATTATTCTACTCATATATCAGTGTCTTATTTTTCACATTCTTTAGGAATCTCTTAAAGTGTGACATCCTACAATAATCTATAAGATATTTTTCTCATAAAAATCAATGCAATGCAACTTGTCTTCTTAGTTTTCTTTAGGTAGGCGAATGACCAATCAATTTCCTCTTAGATACTCAAAACAATCCTTAGGTAGTGACTAAGTGAATATGTCATCTAATTGTTCCTTTGTGTTTACATATTCTAGTCTCACTTCTTTTTCTTGTACCAGCTCTCTCAAGTAATGATACTTGATCTCAATATCCTTTGTCTTTCAATACTTGATCTTAGTGATCTCTTCCTTTATGTCTTTCAATGATTACTTGATCCATATAATATTTGAATTTTTTTTTATTATTGTAGCAAAATATTCAACCATTTCTAGAGATTTTGAAATACAATTTTTCTTCTTTCTTGTCCATGAAATTAATCTTCTACCCAAGAAGAAAGATCCACCACTTTTTTTGTTTCTTTTGTTAACATTTTCTACCCAATCAACATCTGTGTAAACTTTCTATTCAAAATTTTCACTTTTCTTGTACCATAGGCCATGGTCTTAAAATTTGTATCTAGACAACATTGGTGTTCCAATTGGTCTTGATTCTAACATACCAAAAGTTTTTGATATTTATTGATATACTTTTATTGAGAAATGAAAATACCTTTGTTCATCTAATAAACTTTCAAACCAATAAAGAATTTAATCTCTCCAAACATTGACATTTCAAATTCCTTTTTCCTTTGATTAGTAAATGATTTTCTTAGTGAATCATTTCCTCCAAATATGATGTAATCAATAATTTTTTTATTTAGCAATATCTTATTTTTAGCTTCACTTTGAAATACAAATTTCTATTGTCATTCGTTCTTTCAAAACCAATTTTCACCAAGTAATTGTGTAACCTTTCATACCATGCTCTAGGGGCTTGCTTCAAACCATATAAAGCTTTGTGTAACTTACATACCATATTCCTTTTGTTTGCATCAAAAAATCCTTCAAGTTGTTCAATGTAGACTTCTTCCTCCATAATTTCATTTAGAAATGCAGATTTTACATCCATTTAGTACCCTTTGAATCCTTTGTAAGTAGCATATGTAAGAAAAGTTCACACTCCTTCCAACCTTGTAACTTGGTAAAAAGTTTTACCATTGTCAACCCCTTCCTCTTGTGTACATCCCTTACAAGCTAGTATTCCCTTTTTCCTCATGACTTCACCTTTATCATTCAACTTATTCCTAAACACCCACTTAGTACCAAATCACATTTTTGTCTTTTGGTTTGGGTACTAATGAAACTATACTTTGTCATTTTACCCATTTGACATTGTTTTCACATCACTTTATCATATTTTCTTAGTTTTGGTAACCCTCTAAATATTTTCATTTTATTAATGTTGATAGTGCATGAGTTACCATACAAGATTAATAGATACAAACAAGGAGAATATTTCTAGTAAGATCAGAGAGAATGATTTTTTTCAAGAGGTTGACATATATTATGTTGAGGTTTCTACAAAGAAAGAGTTTGTACTAAATTGATAGAGGGAGCATCTTGAGATTGACTAGATGAGAATTAGAATGAAGCTAAGAAAGAGAGAACACAAACACATAGGAGGATAAAATTATACAGTATTGAGAATTTTTGGATTGTGTAGTAACTAGTGAATTATGATAAGATTTTCCATCATTTCCAAAGAGGGAGATTGTTGGAAACTATAATTGGAGCAATTTTTATTTTTTCATTAATGTCAAACCTATTGGTAAGATAGAGTGTCAAACCTACTAGAGAGATATTTTACTAATGCTTGCCAAGTTATCAAAGTTTACATGACTTAGCCTCTTATTCTATAACCAAACATCTTCATATCATGCAAATAGAAAATTATATTTATGTTAGAAATAGGGAATATTGAGAGGGCAGGGGGTGTGGGGGTGAATCAATATTCTACAAAATTCAACCCAAAAGTGGATATTATTAATTGTCTTATAACTTGCATATGAAAGTAAACTAAAAATATTGAATAGTAAACATAGCCATGCAATAAGAGAGATCACAAAACCATATTTTTTTAACTAGTGAAACCCTAGCTAAGGGAAAGCACCAGTGGGGATGGTACCCACAAAATGATCCACTAATGAAAGGTATCTAGTTAAGGATATTGACCATGTGAGGAGTCTATTAGACACACATATTATCTTGGTCCTTATTAGAGGACTGGGCCTTGTTAAAAGCCTCAACCCTACTAGGGGTTGTTAAGTACAATTAAAAGATGTATGCAAGATGAGCCCACTAGCTAAACATGCAGTATAAAATTTAGTTCCTTGATACAAAAGAGATAGATACAATGACCTCTTTACAATATTGATATCTTCAATATTTGATCTTTCCTTTGCCACTCTTCACATACCTCTAATCATACATCATAATTTGCATCACATATAGTTTGATATCATACATAAAATTTCTAGATAAGTTTTTATATAGCTTAAAACATGCAAACCACTTTTCATATAACAATAGTTTCTTTATACCTTTACAATTTATAAAAACTATTGAATCATCCTTCAAGTTTTCAGATGCTTGGAAAAATGCAAAACTAAATATTTCCCTCTTAGGGTTAACATCTAGTATTTCATACCTAATCATTTAAGTAATTATTTTGTAAAATAAAATAATTCCTCAATCCATAATTATCCATTTTTTGATATGGTTTCTTTTTGTCTATATATTTTCATAACTGGTAAAACCACAATAACTTCTTTTGTATTGTTAGTATTGCCTTGTGATCTAACATACATCATCCTGACACTTTGTACTATCTATACACAACTACGTATGCACCAATAATGCCTATGTCTAAGTGTAGAATCTTTATTTGTACATAATGCCTTCTTTATACAAAGTATATGTTTCCATAAATGACAACTCTTACTTGTTCCAACTTGTCCTACTTAGCCAAATTTCCAACAATCTCCCCCTGTGGCATTGATGGAAACATATGGGAAAATTGGCTAAGTCCCAAAATAAAAACTTTTACAAAACTTGGCCTTTATAAAATTTAGAAATTCAAAACTTGTGGATGGTCACATTTATAACCATCTTTCCTTATATCTCCCATTACTACTTCACATAAATATTGCCCCGCTTTCTATATACATCATACTCTTACATATTTATTCTGTTACTCCCCTTTACATTATACTCTACACAATTTTCCTATATTACTTCCCCTTTGAAATCAATGACAAAGGTGTCAAAATCTACATATATACAACCAAAATTGTAGATCTTTGCCTTTGCATTTAGATAGATATGTGTAACATGTAGTCATCAAAGCTTTTCTTTAAACTCTTTAAGTTCTCCTCCCATGTGCCATTTACTCTCTTTGAGATATCAAGTAGAGCTCACAACCCATAGGATTCTATTTCCACTATATTTAAATATGAATAAATAAATTTATCATATATTTTATTGTAGACATCATCCACTTGTTGCTCAAGTGTACTAATCTTTAGGAACAAATATTCTCTCAGAAGTGAGAACCTCTTTTCTATCCTTTCTTTGTTAATCTCTATAAGAGTTATCTCATTATAATTATTCCTTATATGTGCCTCAATGTCTTCAATCTTCATACCCATTTGTTGAAGTTGATCTATTAGTGTTTATACCTCATCACACTTCCTCTTCAACTAATCTTCTATATCCTTGGTGTATTTGAATGACATTGCACATTTGGTATATGATGCCTTACCTTTTTTTTCACACCTTCTCAACTCCTTAATACATTAATCAAGGGATTTTAAATCATTTCTAATATTTTGACATAAGGTATCAAACATTTGAGCATCATGCCTTTTGTGAGCTTGAATTGTTTCTACATTAGATAGACTAGTGAATTCTAGATCAAAATCTTGAATCAAGCCTCTGGTCTATCCTATGGATTAGGATTTGTCAACCTTACTACATGGGTGCTTTGCAAATTCTTTGTTATGTCCATTAAATATTTTTGTCATCTATTTACCTTTTTGTTTTTATCAATTATTTTTCTCAAAGATGAGATCACTCAGTTTGATCATCATCATCTAATCATTTTAAGGAAGCAAGATTTAGGGGTGTTCTAGATAAGCTTGTTACAATTACCTTCTTCTTTTCTTCCTCTTTTTCTATTCTTGTCCTCTTCTTCTCTTATTTTCCTCTCTTTTTCTTCTCTCTTTTTCTTTTCTCATTCTTCCTTCTTTTTATTTCCCTCTTCTTATTTCTTCTTCTTCTCTTCTTATTCCATCTTCTTTTTCTCCTTATCCTCTTTCCCAATCCTTTCTTCTTCCTTCTTTCATTTTTCCTCTTCTTCATTCATTCTCTCTTCTTCTATATTTCTTTTCCACTCTTCTTCTTCCCTTTTATGTTCTTATTCCTTAGCTTCCTCCTTAGAGCTACTATATCTAGTCAAATTGCCAACAATATTTGTACCATAATCCTTAAAATGATCTTTTGATGTGTCAATTGCTACCTTGGTACTATTAGTATGCATAGTATATGTAGAAATTTTTATCTATGGATTAAGAGATACCTCTATCATAGGGATTTCTCCCCCTAAGTCCTTGTTCTACTTTGCAATGAGATGTGTAGAGGTCATAAATTTAATAATTTCTTTCTTTGTTTCCTCATTCACCTCCTCATAATTACCACCCATAAACAAAATTGTTCTTCTTTTTTTTCTCAACAAGGGTTCAATACCCTTCATTATTATCTTCATGTCTTCATCACTATTAACCCTACATAGTTTACTTATTTGATTTTCTCTTATTCCTCTATCCTCATCGACCAAACTTATTTTTCTATTTATCAACCTATTGTAAAAATCTTGTGGTATGTCTTTCCATATGTCTTAAACCTTTGTTTTTTCTAAAATCTCGTGTCTAACTATAGCATTTTCTAGCTACACTCACTCTATATTGCTATACAAATGATAAAAATGATTTAACTATACAAAACTACTATTATCAATTATTTGAGCATATACATTCTCCACCTTAGGTTTCCAAGACTTCTTACATGAAGTTTTCTTTACCTCAGTCACAACATTCTCTATAGGTCTATCCTTAAATTTATCTCATTCTTCCTCTCACTCATTAGATTCTATCATCTACAATGTTTTCCTCATTTTGCCTAGTCCATTGGATAATTTGTTTGTTCTCTTCTTAGATGGAGATTATGCTTACTCTTTCTTAACCTTTGTAAGTCTTTATGATTTTCTTGGGTTGGGAGGAGTGACTAATTTTTCTCCTATTATCCTTACCTCCTCTTAATATTTTTCTTTCTAGATAGGTTTTACAATAGTAGTATGTGCCTGAGCTACTACGGTGTATGTTGCACTTGATATTTGAGTGGATGGTCCTGCTACTATCACTCCTTCAACTACTCCTACTACTACCGAAGGTGTAGCTACCAAGACATCAATTTGTCTACATGCCTTCATTTCCATAGCTATGCTTATTGCCTCTTTGTATTCCTCTCTTGTTATGCATGTTTCCTTAAGGATTGCATCAATTTTCTTCTTGATATCCTTTCTATTTAGATCACTTTGCACTCTTTCATTTTTTCTTCATATGCCCCCCATTTAGGACATTCCATGTTTTTGTTAGAATTGAGAATCATATTGGCATATCCTTCTACTAATACTTTAGTCATCTCATAGCCAATAGGGTTAATGAATTTGACTCTAGGCTCTATTATCTCCATGGATGTTACATATTTTTCTACCATAAAATAGATATCATCTTTGTACTTTTCTACTAAGGAGGGTGGAATTATATATCTCTATTTCATATTAGACTAAAAATTCTTCATCATTTTTTTCATATCCTAAGTTATTTTTGTTGGAAATATGGTTAAGATACCTGAGGACATAGTCAATTTAGTGTTGTCATTTACAGAAACATGTATTTTGGTATCTCGTTGTGAAATCAAAGGTAAATAATTCTCTAAGTGTTAAACAATTTGGATCAGCATAGAGACAGATTCTATGGGTATAGATGATTGAGTTAGTGCTAACATGTGCATAGTTGAGGATAGATAGTTGATAATATCATGATGACATGTGAAAGTATGTAGATATATACAAACAATATGCAAATAGTTATAGAAGATTTACTAGTACAAGAAATTAGCAAGGCAAAATATAGCGCATCAAAATATTGATTATTACGGCTTAAGGAATTAATTTGTTAATGAAATAATTACTTAAGTATGATGAGATGGTATCCTACATGTTAACCCTAAGTTAATTTTGTAACTATATCACATGTGTGGAAGCATCAAAGCCGACTAAACATAGATTACCAAAAAGTAAGGTATAAGTAAAGATTATAACTTGTGCAATTAAGTGTGAAGTGAAAATACATGAAAAATTAAGTGAATAAATTATATATGATATGAAATCCTTTTGTGATATGAGATCTGGTGTATGATTGGACAAATTGAGAAGCACAACAGTGAGATATTATTATATGAATTTCTATTTTTTGTAAAGAAATTTAATTGTATATTGCATATTTGGGTAGTGGGCTCATCTTGCATACATTAAGATTGTACTAACAACTCCTAATAGGGTTTATGTTTTTAACAAGGACTGAGACACTATATGTGATTCATAGACTCTGAATAGGGTCAATATCCTTAACAAGATGAACTTTTTCTTAGTGGATTGTGTTGTGGGTACCATCCCCACCAAGGTTTTTTCTTGGCTAGGGTTTCCCTAGCTAACAAATAATGGCGTTATGAGTTCTCTATGTTTATATTTATATTTAATATTTATCATTATTGGTTTACTTACATATGCATGTTATAAAGTAATTAATAATATCTAGTTGTCAGAAATATTTTGTAGAATATTGATTCATACCCCCCCCCCCGATGCTCTCAATATTATCTATTTCTAACAATTGGTATTAGAGCCCAATTACTTAGAAGAGGCTTAACATATTGAGTAAGATCTCTATGGATATGGAATAGTTAAAGAGAAATCTTAAAGAAACCCTAGAGAAAATTGATCTTCTTATTAAGGAAAAAGATAATCTAAATGAAAGGTATGAAGATGCAAAAGATTCCATTGGTAAACTAAAAGATATGATGGATTACTTAAAATTTGAAGAGTCAAAAGAGTACACTAGTGACAGTGATGAAGTAGGAACCCTCAAGAAAGAAAATGTCATGCCATAACTTTCCAAGATAAAAATACAACAAATTTTTTTTGAACTAAAGGTAAGGAAGGTGGCTCTACAATTGTTAACCTAGAACGTGGTAGTAAGATAAAGGAGCAAAGTTATCCTATTCGAAAAATCTAGATTCTAGTTTTCTATGAGAAGATTCATAGTTGCTAACTATAGGATGCAAGCTACTAGGAAATGTTATAGATAAGGGTCCTTAAGGTGAAGCATTATGATGTGTGAGTATAACTCGACTTGTCAGAGCAATGGGAAGATTTAGGAATGCAATACAAATAAGTTTTATCCTTTCATCATTTTATTTCCATTAGTATTGGGTTAATATTTCCCCTCTTAATTAATATTCAATTATTATTATAATTTGGATACACCTATACCTACTTATTTAAGTATGTACTCATTATTCCATAGTTAATATTACTATTACATAAAATGGACTAATAATATTACATTGCATATAATATTCGATTAATCGTCAAATAAACTATCGTCAATTTCATTTCCACCTATACTACTCTTAGCAATTAAAAAAATACAATATATATATATACACCACGTTTATTTTTTATTTTTTATAAATATCTAGACTAAAACATATTGTGACTAAATTATCTTGCATATTTAATTATATTCTAAAATTTAAATAACTAAAATCCCAAACTAATTTAAATGAGTCATAGCCAATTATACATTTTTTTGTCATAATTGTTCATAAAACTCCATCCTAATACTATCTTATTACTACCCTACTACCTAAGCATTCTATGGATTATGCAATGCACATATATATTTATGAGAGGAGTCAGCCCCCTAATCCCTGCCCATGTGTACCTTCTCTTGCACTAGGCTTGGGTAGATGGTGGCACTAGAAACAAGTGCCTTTCCCCATGTAAATTTTTTATGACACCTAGTAAGTCTAAGGTGAGGGTGGGCCTTAGCAATGATTACAAACTTCTTTTTTTTTTAACTTTCCTATACTCCTTCAATGGTCACCTATCTTCAGCATCAGCTAATTCTTGGCTGCTCACATGTCCCAAAAGCAAGATGGCTTGACAACTTGCTAAAGGTTGATGTGACAGCCCCCTCACCCATTAAATGTGTTATCCACTTGAGATGTTGAAGTCCAATTTAGGTCAGAAAAAACAAAACTTTCATGGATTGTTTTCACAAGTTACATCTCTTGTTTATTAGAGAGCCACCTATATTATTTATTGTGCCAAGACAAGTGGGGTGGATGATTTATTTTTAACTTATTTTATTATGTTTAATTTACTTCCCTTGCTAACTAGTATATACATGCACATGGGGTGTTCAACTAGGTAGGTAGGAATTGTTTCACTAGTGGTTCCATATTTTGACTATTTAATAAAATGCATTATCTCATTTAATGTGCTTCTTATCATGAAAATGAGCTAGATCTGACATTTTATTTATTAAGGAGGATTTTTAAGTTGATTTATTTTTAACTTTTCAACCCATGATCTATTATTTTAATTCTAGTCCATTATTTTATTTGCCTATAATAGAATGAGTTTTCTTGGGTCTTCCCATACATTTTCCAGAATGACAATGTGCATCTATAGGCCTCTTTTAAGTTTACTTATTGATTAGTTCCTTTTAAACATTCTTTATGATTATTAAGATTGAATTTTTGATGGTTTGTTATTGCATTACACATTATCATCTTCTATTTTAATTAACAATTTAACATGAAGCAACTATTATGCTGTTATCGAAAATCAAATTTGCAATAAGGAACTCAAGATTTCTTGAAACTAACTTTCAGAGCATCAAATATATATAAAGAAAACTTTAATATAATCTAATTTCAACCAATATACTATCTAAAATTCTATTACTATCCAATGCATATCTTACAATTAATTTACTTTCAATATTACACATCTACAACTAATTTCATTCTCATGCAATTCTAAGAAGATAAAGATATCAAATAATAATGCTCAATCCATTCTACAAGATATAAAATGATACAAATTCTTTTCTTCAACACATACCAAATTTAAGTAATGATGAAACAACATCAACACATTATCAAATAATCACAAGGTGGTGGAGACATCACTCAAGATACACAATGGAGAATCACACAACAAGATATCTCAAAATCTCTCTACATGAGACCACTAGCAACACATTGCTACACAATGAATGCTCATCATAAGATGGAGTTCACTTCTCCATTTCAACACCAACCATAAAGGGTCCATCTTCTATGCAAACAATGAACTTCATGATCATCAAGCTTCCAAACTCTTCAAGTGAAAACCTGCAAAAGAAAGACAAAATGGAACCATGGAGGTGATGGAGGCTCACCTCCCAACCTAGGCCTCAAGGAGGCCACCCACCGAGCTTGGGGAAACAAGGCATAAATGGTTGCATTCTACAGATTCACATGCCATGCATAAACACAACAAAATGACAAATTTATCACAATACATTTTCAACACATCCCATCCCAGGGCTTTGCACAAAGATTCATTAACTGAATCAAGTATAGGGTGAAGGTGGTCTCTCACCATGAGGAGGATTTACAATTCTTTGATTCACAATATTCACATCTTCTCAATATTAGCATACCCTTTCGGGGTAGAAAATATCTTCCCTTCCACACCACCTCCTTATACCTCCCAAAATGCAAGTAGCAAGATAAACTCATTCCATTAAACATATACAATCATCTCCACACATGGGAGTGTTCCTCAACTACATGTGTGAGCCCAACTAACCCCTTCACCCAAGCATCTCTTCCCTT